>OZ005653.1:290840497-291440497 GCA_963930645.1 Salticus scenicus
CAAAACATTAAAACAGAGAAAAGTCTGTTTTCATTGTATGAACTTATTATGAGAAAAACAAACATTCTGATGATTTAAGATATTCAGAAAAAAAGTAAGAAAGAAAGTTAAAAGAAGATAAAGGTGAGAACAATTGGAAATTTATATGTATTTATATATGCTAGTATCCTCCAGTGGCCATTTATCTAATGTTCTTGTATCTGTATTTTTATTTACACGACGGTGCATATCTATATGAATTTTTCTATCTATTCAATCCGAGCGTTCAAAGTTCTCTACCTTTCAAATCGCCTCTGTAGAATAGAGTGACCATATTTTTTTCATTGAATTTGAGGACAAAGATAATGTCAACTTTTCAAGGCGGTGCCCTTGAATTTCGAGGACAAAAAAAAAAAAAAAAAAAAAATAATAATAATAATAATAATAATTAAATCACCTTCAATTGTGAAATTTTAGTAATTTTTATGTATAAAGCACCTAAAAGAACTTATTTCAGCTTATTTATTATGCCTATAATGAAATATTATAATAAAACATTAATAACTTTATAACCGGCGTCCCCAAATGTGTTGTAATTTTTTGGGGACGAAGGTAGTTTTGTCCTCGAGATTCGAGGACATATGGTCAGCCTACTGTAGAATATAAAAATTGTGATGGCATGTCTCCAGATCACCCCTAGGAGGGAGTCCCAGACCGTCGCCAATCGCCTATAGTGTAGCACTAGAGAGGTGTAATAAAACCAACTAACTCATCTACATTTTAATGGCGAAAAATACTATCTATATCGAAACAGTCTGTCAATAGTTTGAAAATTAAAACTATACTCACTCTCTATTGCTAAACAAATAAACAATAAAACAAAATGCAAATAAAATATGCTCATTTCTGTTGCTAAAAGGTAAAGGATAAAAGAATGTTTGAATAAACAAAGAGGGGTTCTTTTTATTAGACATTATGTTTCAAGTTTAAAAAAAAAAAAAAAATGAATCCAGAAAATAAACTAAATCACGAGCACGAGGGGAAGAATTCCAAATTGTACGTGAAAATTTTTAAAAAAACATCCTTCTATAGGAATTTTAAATATAAAAGAATTAAAAACTCCATAAAAAAAAAAAAGATATTTTCTTATGTTTTCTTGACATCGTAAAAGAATATATATATATATGTTTTCTGCAGGGTATATTAACCATACCTTTGGAGTAATACTACTTTTAAACTCCTCCTCTTATGAAAATTGGCTAAACACGTACAGCAAATTTTATTTTTGCATATTAATATATAGATCGTACGCTGTATTATATGACAGAAAAAAGAAATATAGAAAATTCAGTTAGGGTTTTCAAACAAACATGTACATTAATATCAAAATGTGCATATATATTAATATAAATAAATGTGTACATATTAAATTTTAATTTAGCTTTTATATACCTAACTTCTGATTTCTCTTTGCCATTTTTTATTCATATATTTTGTATTATGCCTATAAAAATAAGTTTAAAGAATGAATATTAAGAACGTTATTATTATGTAAATGAAGCAGAGTTGGATTTAATGATGAACAATTATGGTTAGTCGGATCGGCAAATGACACTTTTTTGCGAAATGAAAAAGAAAAAAAAATAATTTGAAGAAATAATCCTAAAGGCATTAATATATATTATGGATCACGTATCCACCTTAAAAAAAAAAAAGAAAAAAAAAAAAAAAAACTTATTTCAGAACTTATATCCAAACTTATATCCAGAATTATTTTTATAGCTTAGATAGAAATGTGATAAATGTGAAATATATTAAAATTAGTTGTTACCTGTGAAAAAAATAAAATAAAATGGGGACTATTATTTATAGGTCATTTTTAAAGAACACTTTTTAAATACCTAGAGAAAATTAAATCTTATAAGAAAAAAATTAGTAGAAAATGAAAATTATCTAACTTATGAGTAAATTGAAAATTAACTAGTTTAATAAATCGCATTATAAAACCTTTAACGATAGCTGTTTAAAAGTTTCAATAAATCAGTAACTGTAACTAGTAAATGCTTGATAATGTCGTAATAATTATGTGTAAGTTCAAAGACATTTTTAAATCATTCTGAAGTCACACACTGACATTGCTAAGTAATGTACTATATATTGTTACGAAAAGCTTGACGACTTTCTTGCGTAAGAAAGTAGTTCGTAAAGAAACAGGCAGGTTTTAATCGATAAATGCTGTTTATTCAATGGCAGTTTTCTGAATCAGTACAACAGTATTGCAACGAATGCTCTCGATGTGATATCGAAAATCACATATTCTAAATTAAATATTAGATTTCAAAATTTAATTCTCTTCCAATTCATTTTCTATTTTTATAAAAAGCGATCTGAAATCTGCGGTTTCTCTTCTAGCAAATTATCAAATTCATTCTCTTTCTGTTTCTTTCAATAAATAAAAATAAAAGTAAGAGATGTGGTTTCGCTCGTACAATGAGCTGTGAAGTTCAAATCTTTTGATCTCAGTAAAGAAAAATAGAATAAAATATCTCCTGATGTGTCAATTTTGAACATAGAACAGATGCATCCACTCATTAAATAGAAATTAAGTACTTTGTATCGGTTAAAAGACTGAGGATAAGGTTTTAACCATAAATTTTTGTGGTTGAGTTTCTAACGTACATTTCCAATCTTCTCACGAATTGGTAACGGTATTTTTGGCTAAGAATAGAATTGCCAGTATATTTTTAAAAGTTATACTGATTTATGCAATAAATCAGTGAAATAAAATATGAATAAAATATTTCCTGATGTGTCACTTTTGAACACAAAACAGATGCATCCGCTCATTAGATAGAAATTATGCATTTTGTATCGGTTAAAAGACTGAGGATAAGGTTTTAGCTATAAATTTTTGTGGTTGAGTTTCTAACGTACATTTCCAATCTTCTCACGAATTGATAACGGTATTTTTGGCTAAGAATAGAATTGTCAGTATATTTTAAAAAGTTATACTGATTTATGCGCAACTGAAAAAAGTGGGTGTTGTTCAGTTGTCTGTCAGAATGAAGTTTGGCGATATATCTTGTGGTTTTGATGCGAAGTAAATGAGCCAAACTTTCATCACTTTTGCCGCTGCTCTTGGATAAGTAAGAAGCTCCCTGTGTCCATTTATTCATAAATGAATAATTTTTATCTTGATGGTTTTCAAAAGAACATTATCTAGCTGTAATCCTATACTATTGGAATACTTCATCAAAAATATCTTTGGTCAAAAATTTAAAGTAAATAAAGCGTTTAAAAGTCAGCATCTGCTTCCTGGGTGAACTGTTTTATGATCAGCGCAAATCTACGGCCATCACCTTAAATTACGCTGAACATTTCTTCTCCATGTTATCATTACATCGATTCAACAAAAATATTAGACATTTTAGCATCGTCAAAAATTGTATCTATGTCTTATCCTTTCATGAAAGGAAATTCAACAGTCTCTTTACCACTCAAAGCAGTCCAATAGTACTGTTATTTCATCGAATATTTTATAGTAGTCCAATGAAGCTGTCCCTGTCGTGCCGCAAAAGTCACTATTCGAAGAATGTTCTGGAACAGAACATTCGTAGGAGGGAACAAGAAAACAACCAGTTACTCCACAAGAGTAAAAAAAAATTACATCAAATATTCCAGAGCAGAAATCTTCGCTAGCTCATGAACAAAGTTCAGTCGCTTAGAGCACAAGCTCAAAAGGTTCAGAATAGGTCTCTGAACAACTCTGAATCACAGTGACTACACACTCTCTTGCAGACATCAACTCACTCCCATACAGGGTGGCTACTAAGTATACGGAGAAAATTAGAGGAGCTTTTCTGCACTACCTACTTCATTATAACCACTTTTTTGTTGTTGTAATGATTTTATCTTTAAATACTGTTTATTAAAATAATTTACATTTACTCAACTTTCTAAAATGTTTGATGGTTTAAGTTGAGATTAGCAACAAAGGGAAGACTCAACTGTTTTTTTGTTTTTCGAAGAAAACGCAAAAAATAATGGAAAAATTTATCAAAAAGATGTTTTAGAGAAAGCTGTACTTCCATATAAGCAAAATCACTCGGTTAAGATCTTTCACCGAGTTTGTGCTCTGGCTCATGGAGTCAAATCAACGTTTGCTTTAATCGATGTCAAAGTGAAAAGGTATCTGACCAAAAATCTGTGCTCTCCTAACAGCTCTGACTAGTATCCAATAGATTTTTCAGTGTGTGGGTTCTTACAAGAACAATTGCGAACACAGAATATCACACATTTGATAGACTCAAGCTATCCCTGAGCAAAATATGGGATGATTTAGATCCAACACCTCACTTTCGAAGAAGATCGCATCTTGCATCAAAGCCGATGACTGTCATTTCGAAAACTTATAGTAAAAAATCTGGAGTGACTCCACTCGACTTTCCGAACATTGAGTAATTAACAGTATTGTAGATAAAGTAAAGAAAGAGGAGTTGTTAAAAAAAAAAGAGAGAGAAAACCATAATAGAGTGTATTTTTCTCCATATATTACACGATGTTTAGTTTTATTTAACGCTACTGAACTTTGAGCCCTTAGATCATAATGATAAAGAATTTTTCGTTGTGTCCCTGTAAAACCTATAAATGCTAGATTCACGAAAATGCTTATATTTAGTGCAACAGTGATTTATAATATTCATATAAATTTTCAGCTCAATTGAATAAGGCGTTTAGATACTATCGCACTTTTAAAAATTTGGTCTCATAGGCCATAATAATAAAGAATTTTTCTTTGTGTCCCTGTAAAAAAACTGTAAGTGCTAAATTCACCAAAATCTGTACAGTTGGTGCAAGTGTGACTTTTAACATGTGTACAAATTTTTTTCTCAGCTTAATGAGGCGTTTAGACGCTATCACACTTTTAAAAATTTGGCCCATAGGCCATAATGATAAAGAATTTTTCTTTGTGCCCCTGTAAAAAAACTGTAAGTGCTAAATTCACCAAAATGTGTACAGTTCGTGCAACTGTGACCTATAATATGTGTACAAATTTTTTGCTTAGATTAATAAAGCATTTAGACGCTATCGCACTTTTAAAAATTTGGCCCCATAGGCCATAATGATAAAGAATTATTCCTGGTGTTCCTGTAAAAAAACTATAAGTGCTAGATTCACCAAAATCTATAGGATTCGTACAATGGTGACTTACAATATACGTACCAACTTTAAGCTTATTCGAACAAAGCGTTTAGACGCTAGCGTGTTCACTCACAGACATACACACACATACACACACACATACACACATACATACACACATACACACACACATACATGCATCATCGTAAAAATAGTCGAAACGGACTCAGGGGACCTCGAAACGTATAGAAACATCAAAATCTCAAATTCGGATTTTTGACATGATTACAATACTTTCCTCACTATAGTGTTCGAAAAGTAAAAATAATTATTAGACATTGCTTGTTGCAAAAATAGAAGCTTTAAATTTGTTTGCCATTTCACTGTTTATTATCAAATACTTTTTCCGGATACTTAATAGCCACCCTGTATATAACCTCTGACGATGGTGTTTGGTGGAGTTTCAATGTAGAAATCCATGGAAAGTTATATATCTCAGCTGGTATATATTGGAGAGCTTTGAAACTTCTAGAACCATAAACTAGTTTATTCACTTTACATGTAAAGCTACTTTTACTGCAAAAGAACAATTTATGAAGAGGAAAAGCCTTGATCTGTTGTAACATAAAATCTTTTTGTAAAAAAATAGAACCGACTCCAAAAAGGAACTACTATTCAAACAACTAAAAATGAAAGAAAATTGGCAGGAAATGGAACTGTAAATTGCGCCTAAAAGTATAAAATAATTTCCTTCGCCAAACAACCTATAACACTACAATTAATCATAACTTTTGAAGTCGGCGCAAAATTAAATAAAAATTAATTTGTTTTTAAAGGTTTGTCTTTAGATCGGTAGCAACAAATGCTGTTGTTTCGAATGATCCATTTTCATGTTTCCTTTATTATTTTATCACTGTATACATTGGTCCATTAGTAGCATCTACATAGAACAGTGAACATTCTTCACAATGCGGTATTTATGTTTCTACGAAGTTAGAGTTTCCTTTGCAAATTTGGTATAACTTTGATAACTATCATCCTTGATGGCTTTTGGATTTGGGGATCAAAACGTAAGGCAAAAATATACACGCAAGATGTATATTTTCATAATATATATTGTACGATGTGTTGTTTCATATTCTTGATTTATCTCTTGATATACCTTATGAAAATAATCATGATATCCCAAAGAAATTAAATATGTTTGCCAGATAATTTTGCGATTTTTCTTTCACCAAGGACGGTAGATACCAGCATCTTCGCCAACTTTTGCTGCTTACGAAATCTTATTTGTTTTCTTGAATCAAATTAGTTCTCGGTTGCGTTTTGCAGGTAACAATGTGAGATGTGTATTTTGAATAGTATTTGATTTTCGTATTGAACAAAGGTATAAATTTTTATTTAATTTTGCGCCGACTTCAAAAGTTATGATTAATTGTAGTGTTATAGGTTGTTTGGCGAAGGAAATTATTTTATACTTTTAGGCGCAATTTACAGTTCCATTTCCTGCCAATTTTCTTTCATTTTTAGTTGTTTGAATAGTAGTTCCTTTTTGGAGTCGGTTCTATTTTTTTACAAAAAGATTTTATTTTTCTCTTTTCAGTGAAAACTTATTTATATAGCAGAGCATCAGAAGACCTTCGACGGAAGTTTCACAAATCATAAGTTCCAAGAAAAGTGACATTACTCAAAAAATGGTTTATGTCACTGAAAAATACATGAAATGCACCCAATGTGAAAAAAAAATTACATCTCCATCTAGAAAGTTATCCACTCGAAAGACTGTTATGCCAGTTTTATTATAGTCAAGTTATTTTTAAGTTGATTTTTCTCAAATGCTGCATTTTTAAGTTGTTTTACTTTTCTTGATTTATCGGATATGAGCAAAAAACTATCTATTGAACGAACATACGTTAAATTAAAAAGTCTTTAGAAATGTAAAGGACGGATACGCTGTATTCGTAACAGAAAATTCTGTTAGGCATATATATTGTACTTTACAGTGAATACGTGTCACCCGCTGCGCTGGAAATTGCGCAGCGTAAAGTTCAAATAAAGAGCAAAATATGCATTGCAGCTGACGGACAGAAGTTTCAACATCGATACTTACATACTGCTTTTACCGTTGTAGCTGTATGTGTTCAGCAGTTAGAGTGAGAACAGATTTTTGTGAGTATTCTGTAATTTGTTTATATCTTAATGAAATCATATTGAAACCTATTTCAGGCCAAGATCATTACGACAACAAAAAAAATATTAAAATTGAATCATCTCTTACGAAGTTATAAGCTAACAAATTTCAACAACAACAACGTTAAACATGGTTTGCATTGAGAACCTCTTCCTTTATGAAGTTGGTTTAAAACGTCTATGCGTTAATCGATGTGACCGCTTACAATAACCATACTTTGAATTTTACATAGCATAAATTTAACCCGCTACGCGACAACATATGCAATGTCATTCAAGTGTGCACAAAATAGAAAATTGTGAACAAACAAATGCACGTTTGAAGCATTCGGTTTTTAGCATTAATTTCTAAGCTATCTTTGCGTACTACATCGATGATGCTCTGCAATTTTATAATTCACTTTTTCCCCTGTCTTGAAACGTTTCCGAGATAGGATCGCTAACTCCACTCTTTTCCACCAGGTGGCACTTTAGGCGTTTGAATCGCGTAGCACATGTCCACTTTACTATGCCTACATATCACTTTTATAACTGTAGCTGCAGCTGTTCAGCAGTTAAAAGAGTCGGGACTGACATATTTGGGAACTCTGTATTTTCTTTTGATCGTAAAGGTTTTACAAGGGGATTTATTTCAGACCAAGACCTTTACAACAAAACAAAAAGTATCAAAATCGGATCATCTGTTCAGAAATTATGAGCTAACAAACAAAAACAAAAACAAAAAACATACGCTTTGAATTGAGAACCTCCTCCTTTTTGAAGTTGGTTAATTAGAGCATCTCTTACGAAGTTATAAGCTTACAAACACCACCAACAACACATAGCTTGAATTAAGAACACCCTCCTTTCTGAAGTTGGTTGAAAACGACTTTGCGCTAATCGATGTGACCGCTTACAGTAACAGTACTTTGAGCCACAGAGTATACGTGTCATCCGCTACGCTGCAAAGTGTCAAGTGTGCACAATGTAGGAAATTGCGAACAACAACTGCACGTTTTAAGCGTTCTATTTTTGGCAATAATGTCTTTTCGTAGTAAATCGAAGATGCTCTACAACTTCGTAATTAACGTTTTTCCCATCTTGAACCGCTGTTGGGATAGGAGCGCTAATTCCGCTGTTTTTCACCAGATGGCGCTTTTCTTTAGATTGTAAAAAAGTTATAATGGGACCATACAATATAAGTTAATAATATCAATAATATCAATAATTAAAAATACTTCAGACCAAGATCGCTACAAGAAAACAAAAAGTATCAAGTAACCGCATTTTGAACTATATAGCGTATCTCTCAGCAGCTACGCTACAACGTGAGCAATGTAGCTCAAGTATGTATAGTGTAAGAAATTGCGAACAAAAAAAAAAATGCACGTTTTTAGCCTTGTATTTTTAGCATCAATGTCAAAATTATCTTTTCGTACTAAATCGATGATGCTCTGCAATTTTATAATTCACTTTTTCCCCCTGTCTTGAACCGTTTCCGAGATAGGAACGTTAGTATGAATGTCTAAACTATCTTTTTGTACTAAATCGGTGATACCCTTCAGCTTTGTAATTTACTTTTTCTGTAGAACCGTTTTCGAGATAGGAACACTAACTCCGCTATTTTCCCCCAGGTGGCGCTGCAAGCGGTTTAACCTTGTACAGCATGGCCACATTTCTATACTTACATACCATTTTTATCACTATAGCTGCAGTCGTTTAGCAGTTAAAAGAGTTGGGACTGATTTTTTTGGGCACCCTGTATTTTCTTTAGATCGTAAAGATATTACAATGGGACCTATTGTAGACCAAGACCTTTTCAACAAAACAAAAAGTATCAAAATCGGAGCATCCGTTCAGACGTTATGAGCTAACAAACATAAAAAAAACATACGGTTTGAATTGAGAACCTTCCTTCTTTTTTTGAAGTCGGTTAAAAATATATATTAATAAAATAATTTGGACAGCAGTTTGTTTATGCGCAATGTGTTTATCTAAACTTCATTATATGTGTTTAATGAGGAAATAAATGCACAGCATTGCAGATATGTAATCACTAAATGTTTCACAGAAAAAAAAAAATATACCGCCTTCATCTAAAATGAATAAGTAGTCATTTTCTAAATCCCTAAACTAGAAATGTAGATTTCCGAGCTATGCGCATAAGGCACGCCAATAAACTGGATAGACGAAATGATCGAGAATTTCTAATCTACACATTTCTAGATAGTGAAACAGCATTCTGTATATTCTGAATCTTTTGTATTGCAAGAAATTCTCGCTTTATTTGACGCATAAACGAAGATTATAATTGCTGAAACCCGCCTCTTGTACTCAAATTTATTTGATTTGATTTTTAAACAACTTTGTCCTCGATAATATAGGCAAACGCTCTAGAATTCTAATAGGGGTTTCTAGAACTCACTTTCAGAGGGGACTAGAATTTATAAGGATGACATAGAACTATTTTTTCTAGAGCCACAATTTAGATTCTAGATGTTAGTTACAGGAATTTTTCTCAGGGTTGTCTATAAATCGACACGCATATACGAAGAACAATTTTCTTTTTGTGAGTCATAGTATAATGTTGAAATCCATCACAGACAAATGATTTGTTTGAATCAATTCATATTGTTATTCCTTGGAGTGTTGTGCCGCTAAACCAAAAATTACAAGTCTTGAAAATTTAACACAAGTTTATTATATTTATTAAAAGGATTCACATCATTAAGCAGTACAGGTTCGTATTTAAAAATATTGTTCAGGAATCAAACTCCAGAAAATTCCAAGGAACAAGGGAGAGAGAGAGGGCAGCGAAAACATACTACGTCTTTACTATACCGTGAAAAGAGCAAAAACTGTGGGTCTGCTCTTTTCGATCGCACGGGGAGAACCATCCGGAAGGGAAGTCATATGACTGCATTATCATTATTTTCGCCAAAATGAAAGCCAACTTCAGTTCTTTGTTTTAGATATTAAACTAATGTTAATTTTTGAATTTGTAATGACGGTTTATAATTGTATTAACCTTTTAATCGCCAATTTTACGCCAAGCGACCGTTTGACTAGAGAAAATGACCGTTATGAACTGAAATCATTAATATTGGGTAATTTAAAATAAATTATATTCGGTGTTGCAATAATATAAATTCTGACAATGAGTTTTCTTTTTTTTATGACTATTTGAGAACACTTTTTTTATAATTACGTTTAATGTCAGAATTTCCGTTAGATATTATTTCTTTTATTTTCTTTTTATCCCATAAAATAAAGTACTTTTCTATTCAAAAAGATAAACATTTATTTATGATTTAGATATAAAACATATACAATTTAGATTTCTGAATGATGTGTGTTATTGTTTTATGTTGATAAATAGTGTAGGTCGTATGTATAATTAAAATTGTGTAATTTTTAACGACATTTAAAAATAATTCTTTTTCCAAATGCTTAAGAACAAATTACGTAAATATAATATCTCACTTAAAATTTAATTATTTTTTTATTGGAATAATGCATTCATTTATCATTAGATTTTATTTTATTTAAAAATTCAATTAAAATTTAACCAAATATATGTGAACACCTTCACATATTTCTCCCGGCGACCCAGAAAAATAAAAAAAATCTCTCTCACTCCCTAGTATGTCATATAAACATAATGAAAATTGTCATTCATTTTTTTTTTAAATATATATAAGAAATCTGCATAAGCAAAAACAAAAATTGTATATAATGAAACAGTCAATTACTAGTATAAAATGTGCACATAAAAAAAAAAAAAATCTGTCTCATCATGACAGAATGGCTTTCCGAATATTTTATCATTTGACAATGATTGTGGGCACCACATTTTCTTATAGTTCAGAGTCTGGATCCAGATTTCCCGTATATATATCTCGTCAAGAAAGCCTTAAAAGTGATACTTATTCACTTTTTTGTAAAAATAGTTTTTCTCTACAATGTTCTTACATATATATATCCATGGAATGATACTGTTATGCTTTAAAGGTATTATATATTACTCTCTACATTGTTAAGAATAATGAACATGCCATATTTAATACTGCAACATGTCAAATAACATTAATGTTAAACATAGAAAAAAACAACACATGAGTACAAGTAAATTAAAAAATGAACATAAAATGAGAGGGAAAAAAATATAAATGTATATACAAATAATAGAAAATATCACAAAAGTGAAAAATTTGTTCGTGCAATTCCACACAGGAGAGATTCAAAAACGACGCCCATTGGACAGTCAAAAGAAAATATCTCCCTTTAATCTTGTATGTAGCAACAAGTATATCGACTTTGGCTTATGGCCATTGTCTAGCGGGATAGGGCGTGTATAAAGGCCTGACCTGTTAGGGACAGGCCTCCGTCCCCCATCAAAGTCAAAGACTTCTGTAGGGACACCTCGCAAAACTGGGTATATATATGTCAATTGAATTGTATTAAACAATTTTCAAAAGAAGTGTGGGGGGGGTCTCATCACAATGAAATGCTACTCTCCCGGGTAAATTTTGAACGAGTTAGCATTACCATAGAGGGTAAAATTAAAAATGAAAAAAATATATTTAATTAAAATTCTTAGTACTATCAAAATTTAGTGTGATGAGATAAAGACTACCAAAACAACTCACTAAGCCCAATGAAGCAATTCAAAAAAATAACATATCATAATAACAATAATAATAAGGTAATTGCCACATATTAGAATTTTGAGATTTTAACTTTAAGTCATTGCACTATTGAAAAGTTTTGTATAGAGTATGTCAATAAATAGTATTGTAATCATCTGTTAAACTTATGATATATTAATACCTATCAAAATGTAAATATTATTAAACAAGTTTTTTTTTTTTTTTTTTTTTTTTAAACTGAATTATAGTAAATTTTATTAAATTTGTTGTTAAGAAAACTGTAATAATAAGAACTAGAAAAGAAAAAATTATGCAATATTTCACATAGTGTTGTGTCATCCATTGTAATTAAAAATAAGAAAGAGAAAAAAAGAAAAATGCAGAGTATACATTGGTCCAGCCAATTGCCTGCATACAATGAATGACAGAACAAAAAAAAAAAAAATAAAATAAACATAAAAAGGAACCTATGCATCGAGCACTCTTTATATAATGCACAAGTTTTGTAAAACATTACATAATATGATATTGAAAATTAATTCCTGTTTCTTAAATTATAATTGTGGCTTTGTCTTGAATTATAATTAACATTTCTATTAGGACTTGCTTCATCAAGTAAGTGGCTGCATCTAGGTGGTGCAATAATAAGTCTGTCAATATGGACTCGAAATGACAATCTGTCAGGTGCTTGTAGTCTTTTAATTGTAAATGAAACCGGTGAGTGTTTTTGTAGAACAATAAAAGGTCCTGTGTACTTTGGTTTAAACTTATCAACGGATTTTAAATAAACAATGTCATGTACAGCAACAGGTCTTAATTTAGCATGTCTGTGAAATTGTTGATATCTCTTATTTTGATTATCTTTTATGTTAGAGTAAGCTTTAAGGTAAATTTTATTTAAATCTTCTAATAATTTATGTGTATCAATATTCTTGTCGAGAAAAGGTTGATTCATCTGTTGCTCAAAAGTGTCAAAAATCAATGAAATTTCTCTTCCAAAATGTAATAAGTTAGGTGAGTACAAAGTAGATGAATGTTTAGAGCCATTATACAATGATTTATGTATAAACAAAGAGTTTTCAAATGTATGGCCTTCAGACATTAAAATGTTTACTGAATATTTAATGGATTTATTGATCCTTTCGGACAATGCGTTTGATTGTGGATGTGCTACAGAAGAATGTGTAATTTTTATACCAAGAGTACTATTAAAAGAGTTGTAAACACTGGATGTAAATCGAGGACCAAGATCCGAGAGGATAACTGAAGGTCTACCAAAGGTGGTAATATAACTAAACAAACATTTAACTATTTTTTCTGCTGATGTATCCTTTAATGGATAAAGTTCCATATGGCGTGAGAAAATGTCCAACACTGTGAGTACTGAGTGACCATTATTAAATGGTCCTACTAAATCAACACTAATAGTATGTCCAGGATGTGTGGGTGTGTATGTAGGTTGTAATGGAGCTGGAAGAGTGTTATGATGTTTAGCCTGTAGGCATCGTGTACATGAAGCGACAAAGTTTAATGTATCTGTGTACATTCCTTTCCAAAAGTATTTGTTTGATAGGAAATTATATGTTTTATTTAATCCAAAATGAGACAAATGTGAAATTGTTAATGTCTTAGCTTTTAGCGAATTAGGAACAATAATAAGATATGAGAATGTTGAGCTATTGGGACATTGCTTTTTATACATCAGTACCTTTGTGTCTGGATGAATAAAATAGTTTGGGTATTTTCTTGAAAAACCTTTCTTTAGAATTTCTGTGTAAATTTTTGACAATACTGGATCCTTTATTTGTTCATTTACAAAAGTATTATTAGAGATTTCTAAAAGTGGGTCTTTATTATTTGAATCTCCAGAAATTAAGCAATTAGTGTATTGTTGTTTGATTTTGTTACAATTGTTATCATTAAAGTGATTAACAACATTACTATTATCATGTACTACAGGTAGAGGTTGTTTTTCAAAAAATAATTCAGGATTAGAGTTCAAATCTTGTTGATTGTGAGTGAAGTCACATCTCGAAAAATAATCTGCTAAAATATTTGATGAACCAGGAATGTGTTCAAAATCAAACGAATATTCTGAAATTTCCATTAACCATTTTGTGGTAAGGTCTGTAGGATTAGTTGTTTTTTTGTATCTTTTTAATGGAGCACTGTCAGATAAAATTGTGAATTTTCTGTTGTACAAATAGTATTTAAATGCAATTATTGATTTGTAGATAGCCATTAATTCCAGTTTTAGTGCAGGGTAGCGTTTTTCGGATGGCTTCAATGATTTAGAAAAGAAGGCTATTGGAAGTAATTTATTATCATGTTTCTGCATTAGTACCCCAGCAATGGAAATATTTGAAGCATCTGTATTAAGGTAGAAATCTCTATCCCAATCCGGTAGTCTGACCACTGATGATTCAAAGAAAATTTTTTGAATTTTGTGAAAAATCTGTTGATGTTCAGTAGTCCAATGAAATTTTGATTTTGGTTTAGTCAGATCAATTAAAGGTTGTATTAGTTTAGAAAAGTTGGGTACAAGGGATTTATAAAATGTTACAACACCAATAATTTTTTTTAATTGCCTTTTAGTTGACGGTGTAGGAAAAGAATTAATTTTGACAATATTTGATTGTATTGGGGAAATACAATGATTTTCAATATGAAATCCAAGATAATTTACATCAGTTTTGTGAAAAGTGCACTTGTTAGGTGCAAGGGTTAAGTTGTACTTTATCAAAATTTGTAAGATTCTACTTAATTTAGTGCATGTTTCCTCAAAGCTATTCGAGCCAAAAATGAGGTCATCTTGATAGGCATGTATTCCCTCTAAATCAATTTCATCAATAATTGTGTCCATTAAAGCTTGATATTGAGAAGCAGCATTTTTTAATCCAAAGCATAGTCTTTTGTATTTAAAACTACCAAACATAGAAGTAAATGTTAATTTATCTTGTAAATCTTCAGGAAGTGCAATCTAGTGGTAAGTAGGGCTGGATTATTTATCAATATATCCCCAAGTATCGATATTTTTTTAATATCGCGATAACAGTATTTAAGTTCTTGTTCTATCGATATATCCCTCTAACGATATTTCCTAACGTGCACAGCTAATTTCTCTAACACGCGCACAACTAATTTCTCTAACGCGCACAGCGCGATCAAGTCATATGCGATAAACAGCGTCCAACGCCATATCTTCAAATTCTGCTTCCCCGCCTCACCGTACCCCGTACCACCCCGTAAACACTCAACAAACAGACCGCCGAATATCTTATACAAATGCACCTTCTCTTCCTTTCCTTCTATTCACTGACTAAACTCGAAAAAATAACCCCAACCGGCTTCATTTGTGCGAACTGCGCACTCTCAAATCGAAACCACTACTTAAAAAGTATGACCTTGAACGATAACATATAAAATGTTTCATTCCTCATTCATCAAGTTATCGCAGTAGTATATTATTTCCCATTCGATAATATCTCCAAACCAATAATATCGAAGTTGCTCATCGCTCGCAGGTGAAAAGTGAAAACACTCCAAACAGTATATCGCGTTTAGTTCATGGCAGTAGTATATTATTTTCCATTCGATAATATTCCCACACCAATAATATCGAAGCTGCTCTTCGCTCGCAGGTGAAAAGTGAAAACACTGGAAACAGTATATCGCGTTATCACAGTATATTGCGTTTAGTTCTTGTTATCGGTTCGTTGACATATTGTTCGGAATTGCATGGATTGTTCGAAATATCGTCAAGTGGGTTTTTTTTTTCTTTTTTAAGAAAAGAATTAACTGAAATTGATTACTTATTTTTTTTTAAATTGGATTTATTATTCTATCTTCTGCACATATAAGAAGAAAATATAAGATTTGGATAAACGTTTTTCCGGTTTTCGATGAATTTACACGTTTTGAGATTTCCTTGCATTTTAATTAACTGAAATTGTCTACTCATTTTTAAAAAGTGGATTTATTACTAGTTTCTGCGTACATAAGAAGAAAGAAGATACGAAATAAATTTCGATTTCCGTTTTTTGATATATTTACACGTTTTGGGATTTCCTTGCATTTCATTTAAGTGAAACTGATTACTTATTTTTTTAAAAGTTGATTTATTATTATATCTTCTGCATATACAAGAAGAAAGTGTAAGATTTGGATAAATTTTGATTTCCAGTTTTCGATGAATTTACACGTTTTGAGATTTCCTTGCTTTTCAATTAACTGAAACTGACTACTTATTATTTAAAATGTGGATTTATTACTGGCTTCTACATGCATAAGAAGAAAGTAGAAGACATGGGGAAAATTTCGATTTCTGGTTTTCGATGAATTTACACGTTTTGAGATTTCCTTGCATTTCAATTAACTGAAATTGACTACTTATTCTTAAAAAAGTGGAGAAAGTATAAGATTCAGAAAAAAATTAGATTTCCAGTTTTCGATGATGTTACAAGTTTTGAGATTCCTTGAACTCTAATTGACCATTTTTAAGATTTCCTTTCTTTCTTTCTTTTCTTTTTTTTTTTTTTTTTTTTTAGTTCGAACGCTCTATTTCATGGACGACTCGTGCCTATCAGCCAACAGGGGTCGCTGCTGTGCTGCAATTTAATTCCGTTTATGAGAAGGCAGTTGCTTTGCTTTGCAAAAAGTGATTGGTCTTCAACCACTGGGCGGTACTAGTATATAAATATAATACAATTTCCAAATGTTATAAAAACATTACAAAATATGAATTCAATATATATATCTTAAAAAAAAAAAAAAAAAAAAAAAAAAAAAACATGATATGGTAAGTAGATAAAAAATAAAATAAAAATGGCAGGAAATTGACCTTTAGAATACCTATGAGTTATAGGGTTTCAAATTAATATTACTCTACAACCGAGAAAGTTTATTCGGTGGCAATTCTAAAGAAAGTTTATAAACAGTATTTCTACTGTGCATTTCTTATTCACTGAAATTAATTTAATTACAACCATATCGCTATCAATGACTGACAGGAATATTAGTAAATGAACTTTCTTTATACTCAGGAATGGGAATTAGGCGCAAAACTCATACTAATATTTATTTTTAAAATTTCCGTATATAAATGAATCATTGATATATATATATAGAGAGAGAGATAGATAGATAGTTAAGTTACGACTTCTGCGCAAAATTTTATTAATCATCTACATTCTAAGTACAACTTCATTTTTCTTAAGCTTATATTTTTATTATAATTATGTATCTTGATGATATACTTTGTGTAAATAAAACACATATCACCCATTAGCTCTCTTAAAATGTGATTTTGAAATAATTAAATCTTAAAATAGAAAGAATGGAGGACAAACTATTCAGAAATATACTTAAAAGTAATGGTATAAATTAAAAGAAACACAAAACATTGTGTTGTTATTTATGCATTTTCTTTTTTCTTTTTTTCTTTTTAATAAAAAAGATTTGGAAGTAATATACCAGAAAATATAAATATACATATAGAAAACACTCCACACTTGTATACATTAAAATTGGTGTTCATTTGTCTTTAAAAAGTAGCAAATATCTATTTTCCTTCTCTTGAAATAAATATCGCAATATATCACCAATATCGATATTAACTTGATGATATATCGCGATATTTAATTTCTGATATCGTCCAGCTCTAGTGGTAAGCCTGTTGAAAATCTAAACATGTGAAGTACTTATAGGCTGATAAGTCAGCAATAATTGTTTGTATTTTGGGTAAAGGGTATGAAGATCCCTGAATTATTGAATTAAGCATTCTAAGGTCCATTGCAATTCTATATTTTTGTTTACCTTCTGCGTCAAGTTTTTTTTAACTAAAAGAATGGGGCAAGCCCATTCTGAACAATTTCTTTCAATAATTCCAGCTTCTACAAGTTGATTTATTTGACTTTTAGCTTCTTGTTGTAATGATTGTGGTATTGGAAAAGGTAATGTTTTAATTGGGAACTCAGTGATGAATTTTAAATTTGGTATAACTTTGTCTGTATGCCCTAAAGTTTTCATAGATTTAGAAAAGGCTGCAAAATTTGTTAACAAAATATTCTTTAATTTCTTTTCTTGGTCTCCTTGGAGATGTTTGACATCAAAATCCAAAGGAGAGAGTTCCTTTCTTCTTAAATTTAATATTTCATCAGAAGCTTGAATGTAATTCAAAATTTTTTGTAGTTGAATCAGTAACAATTTTACTGTTTTTATCAATTTCTGCTTCCTGCGGAATAATTTCATCAATTTCTGTTAGGGTGCCCATTTTTGTACCTTTATTTATGTGAATACTTTCATTAGTTAGATTTTTAACATAAATTTGAAATTGGCCTCTATTACAATTATTATCATTATCGAGCATTTTTGAAGTACTACTATTTATTACTGAATCTAGACACAATATATTTGCATTATTTTCTGTATTTTCAAACAAATAGTCCCTGTCAGACAAAAAAATTGTATCTACATCTATAAATGTTTCCTCTTCAGGTTCTAAAAATATTTTCTGAGAAGCCCTAACTGTCATTTGTTTACATTTTTGTGGAGGATTTTGATTTTTTTTCTGAGTTTCAGTATTTTTCGCAACACTACAATTGTTTAAGTTTTCATCTTCTACAAGTGTATTTGCAATGGGAATAATTATATCTTTAAGTTTGATATTGTTTTTATACAAGTCTATTATTACATTATTTTGTTGAATAAAGTCCCATCCAAGTATGGCCTGAAACGTTGATTCATTAGGGATGTCAACAATGAAAAATTTCTGTGAGAAAAATGTGTTATTTATTTTGAAAGAAGTTTGAATACATGAGGAGAATTGTACGTTTGAATTTACAGTCTTAATCGTTACTGGTGAAGACAAGTGTTTATAAGTTAATTTCTCCTTTAAAGATTTAAAAGTACTTTCAGAAAGCAATGATATAGAACTCCCTGTATCGATTAAACCGGTGATAGCATTTTTAGCTAAGTTAATTTCAATTAACGGTAGTGTAGGTGAAATTTTATTTACATTAAAAATATATTCATTTTGAATTTCTGTAGTTTGTGTGGATTTGTTATCAGCAATATTTATTTTATTCACAGTTTGTGAGGCAATTGAATTTACTTTTCTTGTACTAGATAGTTTCATAGTGTCATTTAGATTTGACAAATCAAAATTAGGATTAGGTGCTGATGTTGTCTGGTGTAGTTGAGATGCAAGGCCATCAGCTACTCTACATCTCGAGTCTAGTTTAAATGCCTATTGTTGTCATTTCTCTTGAAAAATCTTCCTCTCGGAAAATTATTGTTTTGGGTTTTGCTTCTTTGCCATTTATAACATTTATTAGCTACATGCCCTTTACGGTTGCAAAGTTGACAAACAACACTATGAAAACCCTGTTGTTGTGATCCCCTAGCCTTATGTGTTTTAAAATTTTTTTTATAATCATTGTGTCGACTTCGTCCAACATGAGCATTTTGTGAATCTGATAAACTGTTTACTTCCTCTTTTTTTTCTTTTTGTCCGAAGGACAAAGCATCTACTTTTTCTGTTAATTCAATTAATTTCTGTGCTAAATTGTTAACAAATACATTATCACCTTGTTTGAGCAAGATATTTTCGTTCATGTTTATCTCTTGTAACTTTTGAGCGCGATTTACCGCCAAATTATAATCAGTAATTCCCTCTTCCATGATTTTTATACGTATGTTAGATGGAATGGAGGAGATAAACCTTGTAAATTTAATGTTATCAAGTGCATTACTATCAGTAATCCTTTCATAAATAATGTTTGACAAAATATTCAACCTATGAGAAAAATTTTTTATGGATTCCTGAGGAAGCAAATTTAAATTATTAAACTCTATTAGTGCTTGAGTGGAACTCATGGGAGTAAAAAAGGTTTTAAACTCTTCCTTAAGGAAGTTTAAATCATTTGATTTATACAACTGGGGGGATTGTGTTAAATATTTTAATGCCGCCCCAGACAATTTTCCTTTCATTACTGCTACTGATTTATTTATTTATTTATTTATTTGTTTTAATTAAACTTTTAGTTGATATTTAAAGCAATAAAAATATTGCATGACAAATTTCAGCAAAAATACTTAGTCTCTCTCTATATATATGCAATAATAAAATAAATATTTGTGTTCATGCCATCAATTATAAAATAAATATTTGTGTAAAAATGTAAAAATAATTATGCACTATAAATGAGAAAAAAAAATTGTGTTATGAAAAATAAATATATGAATAAATGAAGTTTCAAACCTACCAAGTACTTTTGCTCCAACTATTTCAATTTCCAATTATTATTATTATCACTATGATTATCTTTTTTTTTTTTTTTTTTTTTTTTTAGAGACCCAAAATATTAAAAATATCAGCAAAAGTACTTAGCTAAATGTATATTAAAAAAAATAAAAAGTATTATGCAGTTAAAAATATGAAATATCATTAAAAATTGAAATTACTTTATAAATAGTCACTTATTTAATAAATATCTTATCATATCATCTCAATTATGTAACCTTCACATCATACAATTTCATGTCCTTATTTATTTTTATTCCTGAAATTAAATAACTTCCAGATAAACAAACAAAAATTTACTTACTGTTTCTCTTTTGTTTTAATTCGATGTTTTATTATTATTTCACTTTTCAAAAATATATATTTATTAAAAAATAATTACTTGAGCACCAATGTTTATACCGTTTATCAATAGTTCGATGACTACGATTTTATCGCAATTAACTGTTTTTTTATAATAAAAGTTATGCAGAAAACTTAGGTATTTGATACATGCATGGCTTTTCCGCGTGTAAATCTTTCATGCGTCGTGCACAAAAATTTCAAAAAACCATCAGGAATCATAAGATGAAATGTAAAAATTTTCGAAGCCAGCCGTTCAGAAGATGATAATAGTCGATTGACTCGGAAAAGCAGAATTGAGAAATTGACAGGTCCACATCTTTCGTCAACTTGACTGAAGGAAGAAGCTAACTTCAAGGCCACTTTTGAATGCCCGTCAGCGTTGTTTCTGGATAAAATAATCAGCACTGCACCTCGATGATATGAATGACCAAAATTGTATGAATACATGCCCCATAAATCCGAAATATTGGCACTACTTGTAGCAATATATACGAAAAAGTTTTATAAGCAGAAGAGCTGAGTATATATTTTTTTTTAATGCTGTCTTGCGGAAATTAAAAAATGTTTGTCCATTATCATATAGCAGGAGAGGTGTATTACAAGAAGTTCTACAGTTCTGAGAAAATCAATTCAGTCTGCCTCTCTCTACAAAAAATTCGAGAGTTCCGATAAAACAAACATGATTCAGTCGACCCCTCTCTCTCTCCATCGATGCATTCTCGGAAACTGGTTTTGAGCACCAAGTTCTATAATGTTGAAATTCATCACAGACAAATGATTTATTTGAATCAATTCATATTGTTATTCCTTGGAGTGTTGTGCCGCTAAACCAAAAATTACAAGTCTTGAAAATTTAACACAAGTTTATTATATTTGTTAAAATGATTCACATCATTAAGCAGTACAGGTTCGTATTTAAAAATATTGTTCAGGAATCAAACTCCAGAAAATTCCAAGGAACAAGGGAGAGAGAGAGGGCAGCGAAAAAATACTACGTCTTTACTATACCGTGAAAAGAGCAAAAACTGTGGGTCTGCTCTTTTCGATCGCACGGGGAGAACCATCCGGAAGGGAAGTCATATGACTGCATTATCATTATTTTCGCCAAAATGAAAGCCAACTTCAGTTCTTTGTTTTAGATATTAAACTAATGTTAATTTTTGAATTTGTAATGACGGTTTATAATTGTATTAACCTTTTAATCGCCAATTTTACGCCAAGCGACCGTTTGACTAGAGAAAATGACCGTTATGAACTGAAATCATTAATATTGGGTAATTTAAAATAAATTATATCCGGTGTTGCAATAATATAAATTCTGACAATGACTTTTCTTTTTTTATGACTATTTGAGAACACTTTTTTTATAATTACGTTTAATGTCAGAATTTCCGTTAGATATTATTTCTTTTATTTTCTTTTTATCCCATAAAATAAAGTACTTTCCTATTCAAGAAGATAAACATTTATTTATGATTTAGATATAAAACATATACAATTTAGATTTCTGAATGATGTGTGTTATTGTTTTATGTTGATAAATAGTGTAGGTCGTATGTATAATTAAAATTGTGTAATTTTTAACGACATTTAAAAATAATTCTTTTTCCAAATGCTTAAGAACAAATTACGTAAATATAATATCTCACTTAAAATTTAATTATTTTTTTATTGGAATAATGCATTCATTTATCATTAGATTTTATTTTATTTAAAAATTCAATTAAAATTTAACCAAATATATGTGAACACCTTCACACATAGGTTCATAAAAAATTACTTAAAAAATATCGACATTTCTAGGAAAATGTTCTCAATTAGGAATTAAGAGTCTGAGACCTAAGAGTAATTAAATTTCTAACCTCCATAAATGAATATATCCGTTAGAATTGCTTATTTTTATGCAATATACCTAATACTTAAAATTGCATAATAACAAACTTTCGTCTTCTTCTTAATGAATATTCACTACCCATCTACGGTATAGGTAATAAAAGTAATGTATGGGTTTTCAACTGCTATCTGTTTTACGGTGTGTTGAGTCCAAAAAGTGTTTTTTGGAATTTGGTTAGTCCGTATATGTGGAGAATAGTTTGATAAAGTGAAAAAATATAAAGCACCGAAACTTTGAAATTGAGTTGCTCTAGTGTACGAATTCGTTAGGCACGTTTTTTGAAAATTGATAAACAGGAAGTATGACGAAGAAAGCCGAAAACCGAACCAAAAGTCGATATTCCAAAAATGGTTCTAATGATTTTCTTAAAATTTGTTGAATAAACTCTCCTTCAGATATCCTTTCGTGTGTATTAATTAGTTACTACAGAAAAATTATTAATTTTTCTGACTTTCTGATTAGGTAGGTCAATTTTATGTTTCGGAAGTTTGTGCTCAAAACATGAGTTTACTGATTTTCTTCAAACTTGCTATATAAACTCTTTTACATGCCCATAGAACGTTTGTGTTAGTTGGAGATTTCAGGAAAAATGGTGCACACCTTTATTAGTCAGGTGAGTTTTATATCTTTTGACCACACTATCTCCAAAAACTGTTTATAATATTTGTAGTACTGTATCGGTAAATACTTCCTCAGATTAAAAGCCCTTATTTTTTTTATTTTTTTTTTAATTCCAAATTAACTTCCAAGAGTATAAAGACAAAGGTTTTTAACCATAAAACCACAAAGCATCACTTCTATTTCGTCCAATTAACTACAGCTTAATTATGCAAGACAATTATTCACTGTCTATTGTAACACTGATCTTTAAAATTGAAATGCAAGCAATTCAAAAGAGGATGAAAAGTTTTCTCCTGAAAAAAGAACGGCAAAATTCGATTGCAATATCAATTAACAAAGCGAATGTCACTGACACCGAAGCATAAAGAGCCTATTTGAAATATTTCTGATAATTGTGTAAACTTCATTTATAAATGAGCAATCATGAAAGGCTTTGACAATTCAAGATGATTTTTCTGCTCGGTGATAATTCAACTAGGTAGGTAATATTTCCCTTTTATGAAGATTTGTTGTTAAATAAAAATGACGGGAATATTTAAAAATCATAATTTATTGTGTATTGGAATTTTTAAAGTTCGTTTCAAACAGAACATAGATTAAGGATATTATATGAGGAAGAGAAATATTCTCCCGTCAATCGAAGTATATTTTTACTTTCTTCTATATTCAATAGAAGAAAGTATTGGATTCGTAAAAATTTTCGACCTCGGATTTTTGATGGATTTACACGTTTTGAGAGCTGTAGAACACAATTTGACCATTTTTAGAAAATGTCTGTCTGTGTGTGTGTGTGTGTGTGTGTGCGACAAAATTTTATGGCAATTGTATCTCAGGAACTACTGCACGGAATTTCATACAAATTGGTATGTAGTTACACCTTGACCTAAATTAGTGCGTATCAATTTTTGGTAAAAATTGTCTTACAGGTTGCGTTGCCATCCCGCTTTCTCTAAATTTTTAACATGGTGATATAGGACAAAATTTGGTATAAATGTGCATAAAGAAAATTATTTTAGAGTAATCATTATGAAATTTACAAGAATTATTTATAATAGAGATAGTCAACTGGTAAAAATTTTTTGTATGTGTAGGAACCTCGTCAACCCTCCTGGGGGGGGGGGAAGTCCCCCCTCGAGGGGAGTAAATTTTCAAGACAAGTATCTTTCGAAAGGTCTCGTCAATACCTTTAAAACGAATGGTTGAACTATAAATCTGTGATAATTTAAAACGAAGTTATCGTTTTTTTTTTTTTCTTTTTACAAAAAAAAAAAAAAAAACCTTAGAAAAAAAAATCGTATTATTATTATTTATTTATTTATTTATTTTTTAAACGAAATTTAACCAAACTTGGTATTCAGTTGGCTGATTATATTTGGGGATCAATCGCTCAACAGGAAGCGCTGTGATCGTATTTTTTTAAATTTTTAACATGGTAGTATTGGACAAAATTTCGTATAAGTGTACATAATGAGAGTTATTCTTAACCTGTGATTGTAAAATTAATATGAATTATTGATAATAGTAGTAGTTAATTAGGAAAAAAATTTTGTGCATGTGGGGTCATCGCTTCCCCCCCCCGGGGGGGGGGGGTAAATTTCCAAGATGGGTATTTTTCGAAAGGTCTCTTCAATACCTTTAAAACGAATGGTTGAACTATAAATATGCGATAATTTAAACAAAGTTATCGATTTTTTTTTTTTTTACTTTTAACGAAAAAAAACCACGGATATTTTTTTTTTTTTTTTTTTTTTTTTTTTTTTTAATGTTGTTATTGAGTGAATTTGTATAGGAAAATATAGAAGAAAGTCTTGTGGTGGCCACAACATACTAGTTTACAATTACTCCATAACGTATTCTCTCTATTTATATTACTCACTTTCTACTTCACTTTTTTCAAATAAAGAAAGTATTGGATTCATGAATTTTCATTCTTTCTGTTTTCGATAGATTTACATGACTTGCGGTGTCCTGAACACAATTTAACTATTCAAAAATACGTTCTTCTGTCTGTGTGTGATAAATTTTTACTAACAACTCTAGATCAAAAACTAATGCACATAATTTCATAAAATCTTTTATTCATTTACATTTTGACATAAAATGGCGTTTCAAATTTTGATGCCCATTGCTCAAACACGTTGTGCTGTCTTCCATTTTTCTTATAATTTTAATATGGTAGCATAGAACCAGTGATGCCAGATTGGGGATTTTGTCCCCATTTTGGGGATTTTTGAGGCTTCTGGGGACAATTTTGGGGACTAAATGTTTGTTGGGACTTTTTTGGGGAATTAAAAAATTTTTGGGGACAAATCTGGGGAGCTCTTCAACTTTCTGTAAATGTTGACAACGTAATGATTTATCCCTACGACCAGGGATTTTCAATAGCTTTTGTGTTATTTTGGGATTGTTTTCAAAAATTGCCTTCATTTGGGGAAAAATGTGAGCTTAAATCCACTTAAATCTGCTTGATATATATATATATATATATATATATTGGGGATTTTGGGAATTATATTGTTGGGGATTTTTTCGAAAATAAACCCTGATTTGGGGATATTTGAAGACCTGTTTGGGGAATAATTTTCGACCATCTGGCATCACTGCATAGGACAAAATGCAGTATAAATGTAAACAATGAGGATCATTTTTAACCAATCCCCCCCCCCCCCCCCCCTAACACGAGGAAGTAAATTTTTAATATTTGGATTTTTCAAAGAAATTCGTCAATATATTTAAAACGAGTAGTTGAACCATCCACAAAATGACATATTTTTGTATTTTATCAAGTTATTTTCATGATCTAAATTGTACAAAAGTATATAATTGTCCCGTAATTATTACATAAGATAAAGAATAACACTACTATCCCAGGCATTAGATATAATCCTTTTATCTTTTGTAGTATTACTACAAGAGCTCTGTAGAAACTAAGCCAGCATTTTGATCTAACGTTCATGTATACTTTACATTAAAACAGAAAAAAAAATCTATGTAAAATAGAAAGTAATAATATTTATTTTGTAATATTTTACTATTAGAATATGTAAATTTACAATTTTGCCAATGTATCATTTACCGTCTTCTTTAATAATTATTATAGTAAAACAAAAAAAACAAAAATATTTAAGACCAAACACACGACATAGAATAGCTTTTTGCTAGAAGAAAGAATGATCTTTTCCTAAGAAAATTCGTTTTAACAAAATAAATTTTGCTTTTTAATTAGCTTTTATAACGCTTGTTATTTTTCTAAATAACTCTTTAAAGATAAAATGTCACCCAATGTCGCCTAATGTTTTTTGAAAATGTTCTGATATATATGTGATTGTTTCTATAATAACATCGCAAAGTTACTAATTTATCGTTTATTTGTCATTAGACCTATTAATATGGCAATGACAAATGGAAAGTTGTTTATTGACGATTTCGCGAAATTTTTAATTAGGAGAAAGATTTTTAGATAATTTTTAAATAAAAGAATTGATGAACGGAGATTTGTCGCTTATTTATAAATTTTGCCAAATATTGTATTTAGGTATTCATAGCGTCATATAATTTAAGCCTTTCAGAGACGCCGTTTGCATACTGCAAACGCAAATTTTAATTCCCAATTGCAAAATCTGGTACCAGAAATTTTTTATAATTTTTTTCTTTTATAACTCATTAAAAGTTAACTACATTTATTTCTTCTCATCTAATAATGTTAGTGAATTCCGGTGGCTTTTGATTTTAAAATTTGCTTAACCCTCAATGGGTTAAAGCCCACGAATTTTTACTTTCATTACTCGACCCTTCAAACAACCGAGAGAAGCATGGAGAGATGCCTGTTAGGAATCACCCGAAGAGACAGAAAGTGAAACACTTCGATTAGGGAGCAAACCAAACTTACTGATGTTATTTCTAGCTTTAAAAAGTTCAAATGAAGCTGGGCTTGGCACCTCTTGCGAAAAGAAATGATGATAGATGGACCATCAAAGTGCAGTTTTGGCTAACGAGAGATAAGAAAAGACCAATGTGTCAGAGAGATGAAATTGTGGAATTTGAAAAAGCAGAATAGAGAAAAATTGCAGAAAACAGGACAAATTGGGATAGCCTAGGAGAGACTTCATCCAGCCTCCATCCAGTGGTTTGATGAAGGCTGAATTGATACTGAATGATGATGATGATGATGATATATAGCGAAACTATTGCATTTGTTCAAAAATATTAATGTCGAAGCTTTAGCAGATTTACATGTTTTAAGGTCTACTGAGTCAAAAATGCGGAATATCTAGAAATTAATAAGTAATTGTATGTGTATGTATATAAAATTGATAGAACAACATAACTTCAAAAATAAAACAATTCAGTATTTGGAAGATCTGAAGTGGGATCCTAAGTCCATATCCCAAAAACAGGTAGCCCGGAAAGGCTATAAAAACTCCTTTTATTTGTCTTTTCATATGTTTTAGTTGGTTACATCAGAAAAGTTGAAATGTATCCTGATTAGGTTGGCCAGATTTAGGTCTCAGAAATTTGTGTCCTTTCCATTCTTTAACCTTGCTCTTATAAACGCGCTTTTATATGTCTTTATGACTTATGTATTGGTTCATTAGAACAGGACAATTGGTAGGCATCTGATTGGTTAGGTGAATACTACGTCTTCTGACTACATTATCATAAAAAATGGTTACAATTCAGTAGTAGTGAATAATGGAAATCCCGTTGTTGTTACACACAATATTTTTTTACATTATTTTCTTTATTAAATAGCAGAAATTTGACAAATAAATAAAGTTTGTTACTTAAAAAGGGGGTATTCGAAATATAGGTTTCTGAAATCAGTGCATGTTGATCCATATTCCAAATTCTAATTTTAAATAAGTAAAAATTTAATTTGACCCTTTGCGGACGAGTATCTGCACATTGCAGAAAACATAAGGAAATAACCCCATCCTCAAGCGTTCCTCTAAAATAATATGTTATTTTTTCTTTTTTAAAATAAGGGGGTGGGTTGGTTGTGTTTTCCTGTTTAATCCGTTAAGTATTGTAGGCTTGTATATATATATATATATATATATATATATAGAGAGAGAGAGAGAGAGAGAGAGAGACAGACAGACAGACATATATATTAGTGGTATTTACCACACCGATTGCTACGAATAAAATTTAAACAATTTTAATTAAAATACGTAAAAAACTTTTGTTAAATGCAGTAACATTTTAGAGGAACGCCAAAAAGCGGGCTTTTCTCTTTAAAATTTGAAAGTCTGACGACTGCAAGCGGTTTAAAATCTAGACAGTGACAAAAGACTCAACGATTTTAAATATTTATAACTAGTTTTTAACTACTTTTATTCTATATTCTATTTATCAACTCAACAAATTTTATTCTAGAAAATTTAAGTATTTATGACAAACTGAAGATTTTCCTAATTAATGGCAGCTAAGCACACACACACACACACACGCACACACACACATACATATATATATATATATAATGAACGCAAAAAAAATTATGTTTTCTATATCAAAATAAAATAAAAAAAGAATATTTGGGGAGTAGATAAATAAACATATTTAGTAGTTTCATATATAAGCAATTTAACTATCCTCTCTTTGCTTAAATTATATTACAAATAACAATAAAAAAATGCTATTTTAAAGTAGTTTACAGCAAATAGTCATTGTTTAAGTATTGAAGTAAATTTTTATACTGTCTCTATATTTTAATTTTATTCTGAAAACTCGCTTTAGAAATAGTCAAGGGGGTATTGTAAAAACTGTAATTACTTCTTAAACAAATCTGTCATAAAATATTTAATGGCTAAATATATGAATTCACCATAAGTTGAAGCTATTAAATTATGGGGACATGAAGAATACAGAACTGATTATTTATCCGATTCACGAGTGAAGAATTATCATTAAAAATGTTTTTATGGATACTTGACTCAATATACAAAGTGTAAGTTATATCTTAAAGACAAAATATCGTAAGTGAAAGGTTTTATTAAAATAAAATTCAATAAAATCTTTTTTATGTGTCTTGATAAATTTCCAAAGAATTCTTTCATTGTATTTTTTATTTCATAAAAATCGTAAAAAATATTTTTTTCGATAAAAGATAAAGTTAAGTTTTATGTATGTTTGCACTTTATATGTCATTTTAGATGTTCTACAAAGTTAGTTAAAATAATTACACAATGAAAAAAAAAATCTATAAATTTAAGTATCTAAACATTTATGATGATGGGAACTTTCATGGATATTTATACATCTGTTGTCATAATTTAATGGAATTAATGCGTTTCAGTGTATAATATTGCATAATCATAAAAACAAGTTTTAGTGTAAATTTAAAATTACATTTGCATGAATTAAACTTAATAAAATATATTTAAAGCAACTAATTCATATAATATATACTTTTAGTACTTTACTTAGTACGAAAAATATTTGTTGTAATCGATTTAGTATGGAACAATAGGACAAACTAATAGATATAAAATTTAATATACAATTAATTTTACGTACTAGAAATATATCTTGCAACACTTATAGCTTTATTTCACAGCAAATTTACCGAAGTTAATTCACAGTAGGCAGCAAAATTATTTGAGCGCTAGCAATAATTCCTATGTTAAAAAAAGTACACTTAATGCTGTTTTGTTAAATAAATCCTTGTCGAATCATGTTCTTAGTCAGTCTGAGAACATGAATCAACAAAGATTTATTTAACAAAGCAGTATTAAGTGCACTTTTTTTTTTACATAGGAATTATGGCTAGCACTCGAATAATTTTGCTACCGACTGTAGATGCAAGAATCTATGTGCTAGTTGAAACACATAGACTAAATAGACGAAAGTTACCTAAATAACTATGCATTAAAAAAAATGGCGATTAGAAGATAACTAACGTAATTTGTCTTTTAATGCGATTAATTAATTAATTAATTTCATTATTTAATCGAAATGTAGTAATATTGAACGAATATTTCAAATTACATAAAATTACAGAATAAATTTATATAAATAATAATATGTTATATTTCATACACTCTGCAATAGAATAGTATTTAAAAAAAAAAAAAAAAGAAAGAAAGAAAAACGCTCGTATATACACAAATATAAATATAATAGGTAAAAAACACCCAGAACATGAACTCGAAAATCTTACTAAAAAGCTTAAAAAAAAAATCTAAAATAGTCTTATAAATAATTCTGTATAAGGTTAAGGATATAAAATGGCTATATAATAATAATATGACACATAAAGGTTATTTTCTTTCGAGATATTCTTTATAAGTATAAAGGTGTTAATTCTCTATTCCTACAAGGTAGAATTATTATTTCTTTAAATGTTTGTTTAAGTAAAAGAATTTTAATGTTCCATAAAAAATATTACCTCTGGAGGTTGCCAAAGCTGGTGAGCAATTCTGTCTGAGGAAGATCAAAACTGCGATGGCATGTCTCCCGACCATTTCCAGGGAAGAATCCTAGGTCTACCAACTGCCTAACTATATAGCGACCTTAAACGAACTCATTCTCAACCACAAAAATAATTTTAAGAAAATTATTCTTTAACCTTGTCCTCATTTATTGTAGTGTATAGTATAAAGGCCTACTAGAAAGTGAACATTTCCTACAAAAATGAGCAATTCTGTATTGAGACAAATTAATATTGTAATATCTATAAATATTTGGGAATTAGCTGTTGCTGTTCTCAATATAAAACCAATACTGTGGAGTTATTGGAATTTTCCAATTTCCATTTTAGTTAAATATTTCATTGATGCGAACTATTTACTAAATTTATAATATGATATAAATCTAGCACTCTCTGAATAAAGATTAAATGTGGAACATCGAAGTTTGAGACCATCCTAAAAAAAATAAAAATACTGTTACGAAAATGTGATGAAAATAGTGCTTAAAGAAACAGGCAGGTTCTAGTCGATGACAAAATTTAAAAAATAATTTAACATATTTGTGATTTTAGTGAATATTTTTGAAACCGACAAACATAACTGTCAATTCACCGAATATTCTCAAAAAAAGTTCAATAAAGCTATCGCTCATATAAAAATAGTAACTAGTCGACGAATGTTCTAGAAACAGTCCAAGAAGCCATTCATTTATTCCACAAGAGTAAAGCAAACAGCATCAAATGCGCCCTAGAGTAAGAATTTCTCTGATTTCCGAACAAAGATTTTTCGCTTGGAACTTGGAAGAAACACTGTCTCCAAAATACAATTGCTCGAAATAGCTCTCTAAACTAAAATCAAATCCCGAAACCAGAAGTCAACCTACCCTCTATTTATACCTCTTTTTGATAGAGTGAAATTGTGATTCTGTGCTAGAATTCAATGGAAAAATCCAGAACTTGGCTTCTATTCAACATAAAGCTTAGAAATTTCGGGAACGGTAAACTAACATTGTTCTTCAAATTTTGGTCTTTAAGTTTGTCGCCAACGTCGAAATGGAAACGAGAGGAATGTTATTTATTTTCACTTTCACTGTATATCTGCTGTTACAGCAACAGCTCAATTGAGGTAGGAAATAATCCACTGCAACAATAAAATATTGAACAATTGAAATATATATATATATATATATAAGACTTGCTCTTTGCCAGAATTATCACATTGCTCTTTGCAAATACTATCACAGTATTCTTTGCTTTTATGTAAGTGCATACTAAAATTCTGTTTTAAAATGTATCATAAGTTTTATTAGTATTATACTGAACAGTTCAAATTCAACAAAATTTTGCTTTGCCGTTTGTCAATATCAAGTTACTGTTATCGCAGTATTCATTTTCTTTATAAGAGTATACTTTAACACTTTAATGTTTACCCTGTATTTAATTTTGAAAATTGCGAAACTTTTTTCAAAAACAGCTGTTAGACATATAGCTGATGAGGAATGTGTAAAAACAGAGGTCGTAGCATTCTACTCTTTTTTTCATTCCTCTACTTTCTTCTTCACTAAAAATTGATTTGATTAATCGTCGAATTTATTCGTCAGTCTACGATTAAATAAAAAGAATATTACTATAAAAAGTAGTGGTATATTAAAAGTAAGACGCTATGACCAAAAATTAAAAATAGCATTTTTAATTTTTGAAAAAAAATTGATTCGAAACATTGTGTTTTTAATCTGCATAAATTCAAATAATAATAAATTTATTACATAAATAACTTTTTAGTAAATGTTATAAAAAAAAAAATTTAAAAGTTGCTCCAGGTCAGTATAATAGCCCCGCTCTTCATCAAGTGATAAAAATAATAGACACCATCAAAGTAGCAACTAAACACTCGTACCTACTAAGAAATTTAAAGTGACTTCTGCATGTGGCTTCCTCTGAAACATCGTTTGCTAAATTTCGGAGTAATACTGCCATCCATCGAACAGAAAAGAAACAAAAACTTAATAAAATTTTAAACAAGCAAAATATATTGAAAAATTGTCGCAAAAAAAAAAAAAAAAAAAAAAATCGTTTGTTTTCAGTGGGAAACAATTAAACATTAAAGAGATAAATTTCTGTTTAAAAATTAATCATTAGTTCTTATTATACAGTTAAACTATTAAAATATTAAAAAAAAATTCCATTGTACATTGCCAATATCTAGAAATATTATAAAAAAAATTCTTTTCTTTTTATATGAATGCGTGCTAAAATTCTGTGTAAATATATATATTTAATAAGTATTAAATACATTTTTTTCTCTTCTATAGGTAAGTGAAAATGATTTTACGTCGAATTTGGAAAGAATACAACTAATGATCTGAAAATGAGGTACAATTTTAATAACACACTTTTTGTATTAGAAGTTTGAACAACTGATTAAATTGTTATAAAAAAAAGTTTATAAAACAAAAAATTGTTTAATATTTTTCTTTCAGCATATGGTAAAGACTCACAAAATTGGATTTTAATTAAGCTCTTTTAAAAAATCAGCGGAGAAATTTTGAATATTTGTATTAAAAGAAAAACTTTATATATATATATAATCTCAAATCTGTGTCAACAAAATGAGTTAACAACATGCATTCTTTAAATGTTTAATAACATCAAAAGTTTCATGCACTTAATGTTTTTTAACGTTATTTTTACCGTTGTTGCCTCAGTAATAAAAAGTTGTAAAAAAAAAAAAAAAAAAAAAAAAAAAAAAATGCTTACAACTATGCATTATATAGGGTAGGTGCTCCAGTGATTGGTATGCTCCAGTAATTGACATCTGTCCAGAAATAATTAATAAATAAGAAAAATAATAAAATCATATATTTTACATATAAGAATTTTAACATTTTATGTCAAACACTGAAGCATAGGTTGCTAACAACTGGTAAAATGAATAACTAGCAGTGTCAAACACTGGAACATAGAGGGCCAGTTACTGGTAAAAGGAAAAACTGGCAGTGTCAATTACTGGAACATTGAGTGGGTCTCAAATAAAAATTCATAAAAAAAAATAATTGTTATTAAATGTATATATTTTAACATATATGTGATTCTGAATGTCTTTCCTACCATATGTAATAACTTAAGATTTCTAAAAATATTTTCTGGTGACTTAAAACTGATGACATTAAAAACTTCTTGACAACTTCTGATGACATTAAAAACATCAGAGATTGCTCTAAAAGTGTCAATCACTGGTGCACTTACCCTATATATACATAAAAAAAAAAGAAGAACAAATCTAACTTGTATTAAATGTCAATGTAATAAATATTTTAACTTGAAATTACTAATTCGAGTGTTATACAAAAGTTTTAATGCTGAAATGTAAAATAATAGCACTAAAAAAAAAAAAAAAAACTTCTTGAAATATTAGACATAGAGTAATAAAACTGAACATTATTATTTTTCTACCCAAAATCTATTTATGGTATTTAACTTAAAAATTTTCCCCTTTTCAAAGTTTTAAAGTATCCCCCCCCCCCCCAAAAAAAAAAAAAAAAAAAAAAAATAGTTTAGAAGCTAAAGAATCTTATTTGAAAAAAGAAACTCGAGATTGAAATAGTTTTAGAAACTTTTTGAAGTATAAGTGTTTGGGGAAATGTTTAATATTGATTATCGTAAAACTTTAGTATCATTATTGAGAAAATTCGTTACAGTCTTTAGTTATAAAAGTTTACTATACTGTATGCGGAAATCCTTTGGCTTGAATAAATATTTTGTGCTGGGAATATGCTCAATAATGAACATTTTTTTTTTCAACAGCATTACACATTTTAGAAACACAACTTCATTTTTGTTTTTATTTTAAAACTTCGTATGATTTTACTTTTTTCTTTTCATTTTATAATAACACAGATAATAAAAAAGTAGAAATGCATGATAGTAAACAGTTTTAGGAATGAGTTTTATGAATATATAAATATATATTTATTTATTTACATTTTCCTCAAAATTTCACAAAAAGTTTTCGGACTTTTGAGGCGCGTTAATTTTAATAAAAACGAGTTTAATTTAAATACGATTGTTGTCAAAAATATTTTAAAAATAAAAACGAAAAATCACGCCGTTCCCATTAATTATAAACATTTTACAACTGTGCTTAGTCTTTACATTCTTTAACCATCAATATTATCCTATACGTTATCCCACAACGGGCAGACAGAGGGACAGAAAAACAAAGAGATGGGCTAATTGAATTAAAAATAATTCTTAAACATTTTTTGAAAATATTGCAAATACTTAAGCCCAAACGGAAATGTAGTTTCAGCAATTTCAAAATGTAGCCCTTAATGTATCTGAATATTTTAGTGCTGTCCTGAAAATCTATACACTAAACATATCATATTATATACAACATATTATTTTAACATGTTAATAATAAATATAAAATTCACTAGGATTTTTTCAATAGAAAATTATTTAAATTTGATTTATAGAAAAGGCCTCTCATAAAACACAATGCATTTGGAAGTTTTTTGATTGCCCCTGTGAACAACCGGTTGTGGTGTTGTTAGTGTCATTTTAATAGGGACATTCGACAGGAAACTTGACAGGGGCGAGGCGAGGTTCAGAAAACTATGGAAGTGCCGAAGTGAAGAAGAGCTTCCAAAAGCATATGAAGAATGAATTCAATCTTTCGACGAGGCGAGGTTACTTGATTACATTTTAAAAGCCTTAAATAGGGGAAGCGCTGCTTCCAACGCTTCCATGGACGCTTCGCCATTGAAACTTGAATAATATGTATCAGTTTGAAGAAATTCTGAACATATTTACGAACACTAGAGGTGGACAGACGGGAACGTAAGGAGACGGACAGAAATACAGGCAAACAGACTTAGTCAAATTATAATTACTCCTAAGCATTTTTAGAAAGTGTTAAACATGCTTATTGATAATGAAAATGTAGTTTCACGAATATCTAATTTTTTCCTGTGGCCTAGTTAATTCTAATTATGCTATATATTATGGAATGCATTTTTTTTTCTTTTGTGCATATGAATTTTAGTATTTGTGCAAAATTGAGATAGTAAATATGGTTTATAGAAACATCTCTCATAGAACGAGATGCTTTGGAACACTTTCGTGTGTCTCTGTACAGAAACTAGTCGTAATATTTACTACATTTCAATTGGGAACATCCGATACTGGATTTGAATATAATATATATTAGTTTCAAGAAATTCTTCAATAAAAATCTTCAATAAATGAGGTTTTACTTTATCCTAAGCAAACAGCCGAAATTTTAATGGTTCTATGATAAAAATAAAAGGAATTACTGTCATTTATATCTTTACATACAACGTTCAAAATGGTGGCAAATCGGCCATTTTGATATACATTTAAATGCTCATAACTTAAATTTTTTTTTAATTAATCTCAAAATAACTGATATTTCTAGAATCAGCATAAAATGTTTTATGAGCTTACCAAATTTGATCACAATCTGTGATGGCTGCTTTCCTTTTTTATAAATCTTGGTGAATTTCATATGGAGTGAACGGTAACATTCTTAGTACCCGCCTTCCTTCGTAACATATTTCTTATAGAACAATTTTATTCAATGTATAATTCCGATAAAAATATTGATGTGCAAAAAAAGACAAGTGTTAACAAAGTTGTGGAATAAATTAGAATGCTAGTAGCTGTAAGAATGCAAACATAGAACAGAAGAGGAAAGTGATAAATAATAATAGTAATAATAATAATAATAACAGTAATGAAATTAGCTAACACAAAATGTGTCACGATGATAATCTAGTCAGCATTTTACGAGATAATATTTTCTTTTTCCTCTTAATATTTAACTTTATATACATATATATATATATATATATTATTATTATTATTATTATTATTATTATTATTTTATATTTTATTAATATTTTTAGACTATATTCTTATAGAATTATCTAACCAGTTTAGAAATGTGTTTGACTCTGTAGAAAGTTTTCATTTATGCGTGCCGATTATGAATAAATATTCAAAATTTAACTGTCCAAGTTCTTTTAATGAAAAATTTTTGATGGAACATAACATTTTACAACGTCAATAAACTTGAAGCTTATAACAAAATATTCGTCACACGCAGAACTTCTCAGAAGCTTAATACATTTATTGTAAGAATGCTAAAGAGAAGAAGAGAGAAAAAAAGAATGAAAACACAGACAAGTAGATGAATAAATAACAAAATAATAATATTAATAGAAAAAAAAAAAAAAAAATCAGCTGAAACACAAGATGTCATGATGGTAGCTAGTCAGCCTTTTACGAGATAATCCCACCCCCTTCTCTTTGTACCCACCTCGGTTATACTCGGAAAAATGGAAATGCCACAAAGCGAAAGAGAAAAAAGAAGATAAAAATTAGAGCATTAGTGTTCTAATGGATTTAGCTCGTAAATCAAGGGCAACAATAGGAAACCGAAAGAAAAATAAGGGGTGGCAGAAAAATCAGAGTTTTTATGCCACATGAGCATAAAATAATAATAGAGTACAGAAAAAGTAATTCTAGTGTTTGAAATAATTCATGACACTGAGGGAGTAATTTAATAAAATTACATCCGAGATGGAAGAAATGTATGCGCTTTTAAGATACTTTTAGCGGAGTTAGATCAGAAAAATCATATTTCCACAGATATAACTTACTACCGAAAAAGAAAGTTGTTTCTTAAAAGGAACAGTATATTTTTATTTTAAGAGAGTAGTTTTCTCCGATTTCACTTTTCACGCGAAGACTCGTACATCAAGTTGGCAAACTGACGTGATTTTCATTTATCTTAACATTGATTTAAAATCAGAGGTGTGTTTATGACATATATCTTTAGAATTACGTCATTATTTTCAGTTAGTTCTTAATAGTTGTTTTTTTATCATTTGAAAGTGGAATAAAGGCTTGGATTAAATATTCTCTCTCTCTAGTATACTAGAGAGAATTATATTTTCTGAAAACAGTCACTTAATCTAATATATGTATTTATTTAATAAAGATATCAATTTTTTTTTTTTTTTAATGCCATTAATTAATGGTATTTTGCTTTATGTGGTTTCATGGGAAAGATAGAAAATTGTATATTTGATACTGAGTTTGAATATCTAAGCATTAATAAATTAATATAATAACATATAACGCTATTTTTCCCAGAAAAATCTGAGATGATGGCCAATACAATTCCAAGTGTAAGCTGCTAATAATAGCCGCAGCTGGCCCGCTGGTGGCAAAAGTTAACGGTGCCAAGGGAATATAAAACATTAATATTTCTAGAAAAATGTTCTCATTTCAAAATTAGGAGTCTTAGAGCTAAGAGTAATTCAATTCTAATCGCCGGAACTGAATATATACCATAACTCAGCTGTTAATTTTCACGCAATATACCAAACATTTAAAATTACATAATAATGAATTTTCGTCTTCTTTCTTCTTAATTAATTTTCATTAACCGTCTACAGTAGGTAATAAAAGTATTATGTTTGCCCAAAATTTTGGTGAGTTGTGGAGAATCGATTAATAAAATGAAAAAACGAAAAAAAAAAAAAAAAAAAAAAAAAAAAAACGAAACGAAACTTTGAAATTAAGCTGAACGTGTATAGCCAAGTTTTTATGACAACTGATAAACTGGAATTGGGGCATATAAAGCCGAAAATCGAGCCAAAACTGTTCTATTTTTTTTTTTTTTTTTTTTTTTTTGAAATTTGTTGTATAAACTCACTTTCAGATATCCTTTCGTATGTTTCAGTTGCTTACTACAGAAAATTAATAGGCTTCCTAATTAAGTAGATTAATTTTAGGTTTCAGAAGTTTTGTTTAAAAAACAGGTTTACTGATTTTCTTCAAATTCGCTTTATAAACTCTTTTAGATGCCCTTAGGACGTATGTGTTAGTTGGATAATTCAGGATATCTAGTGGAGGCTATTATTAATTAAATCAGTTTTATATCTTTTGATCACACTATATTCAAGAATAGTTTATAATACATGTAGTACTTTGTCGGTAAATACTACCCCAATTATTAATTATTGGGGCCGTTAATATTTTTTTTTTATTGTAAGTTAACTTCTAAGAGTTTAAAGACAAAAGTTTTTAACCACCAAATCACTAAGCATCGCTTCTATTTCATCCAATTAACTGCGGCTTAATCACGCAAAACAATTATTCACTGTCTTTTGCAACACTGATATTTAATATTGAAATGTAAGCAATTCAAAACAGGATGAAAAGTTTTCTCCAGAAAAAGAACGGCAAAATTCGTTTGCGATATCAATGAACAAAGCGAATGTTCCTGACACCGAAGCGTAAAGAGCCTATTTGGAATATTTCTGATAATTGTGCAAACTTAATTTATAAACGAACAATGATAAAAGATTTTGACAACTTAGTTCTTTGTACACATCAAGATGAATTTTCTGCTCGGTGATAATTCAACTACAATAAAAGAATTTCATTCTGCGCAGCTTTATTTTCTTTTTCAATTTCCTTTCCTGAAATTTTGTTGTTAAATAAAAATGACATGAATATTGAAGAACATAATTTATTGTGTATTTGTGTTTTTAAGTTCATTTCAAATGGAACTTAAATTAAGGATTTCATATAAAGGAAGACAAATATTCTACAGTCAATTTACATATAATTTTAAATATAGTACATTACATATTCTAGACATATTTTACTTAATTTATTCTTTATTTTCTTCAAATGAAGAAAGTATTAAATTCGTAAATTCTCAGTCCTCCGGTTTTCGGTGAATTTATTTGTTTTGATACGTCTTGAATACGATTTAACCATTAAAAAAAATGTTCTTCTGTCTGCGTGGGATAATTTTTTTTTCTAGAAATTTAGCTCGAGAACTAACCATCATAATTTAATAGTATATTATATTTATTTGCTCTTTGGCATAAATTGGTACCTATCAACTTTTGGCGCAGGTCGCTCAGCATGTAGGACTGTCTTCCCCTTTTCTCATAATTTTATTATGGTAGAATAGGACATAATTTCGTATCTATGTACACAATGACGACAATTTTTCACCAATAACTGTGATATGTATATATATATGTATATAATAACGGTCAACAAAGATAAATTTTCGTTTATGTAATGAGCACCTCCCCCCCCCCCTATTGGGTCAGTGTTGCCAGACTTGGGGACTTTTTTATTCAACTACCACCAATAATTTTGAGAAGTAAAATTTGGCATACATAATAGACGATTAATATTCGATGTGATTAGGCAACTAACTGTTGCTATAAAAATTTAATGGTGGATGCTGAATAAAAAAGTCCCCAAATCTGGCAACACTGTATTGGGTGTACATTTTCAATATTTGGATATTTCAAAGGCACTCGCCAATGCACTTAATAAAACGAATAGTTGCACCATGTATCCTTATGTGACAGAGTTATCGATATTTTTATTTAAAAATAAATCTTGAAAAAGTGCGTTTATTAATATCGGGAAAAAAACATATTTTCTTAGGATATTACACTTTTTTGAAATAAAAATCATCTGCACTCTCCGTGGAAAATAATTTGAGTAAGTAATTTGCACTGCTTGAATTCGTATAGGAAAATATAGAAGAAAGCATTGTTACAAACATATTAGTTTAAATTCAACTAAGAAATTTTTAAGTTTTGTATATTCCTGTTTTATTTTTGAAGATTTCTTACAGTACTGTTTATTTATGATAGGCTTGTTTACAGGGTTATTTTACAGAAATGTTATTAAAATTTGAAAAATGACATATTTGTGTGTTTTACTAAACAAATTTTCTTGATCTAAATTATATAAAAAATACAACTGTCACAGAATTATTACATGTGACTAAGAAACACACTACTGTCCCAGACATTAAATATAATATTTTTATCATTTGTAGTTTTACTACAAGGACTGTTTGGAAACTGATTATATTGTTCATTGAAGCAAAAAACATAAACAAAAGTATTATTATTTATTTTCTATTATTTTACTATTTGAACAACTTTACGATTTTACCAATGTATCGTTTACCGTCCTCTTGTATAATTATTATAGTAAAACAAAACAAAATAATAATAATAATAATAATAATAATAAAGTTAAGAACAAACGCACCAAATATATATATATATATATATATATATATATATATATATATATATATATATATATATATATAACAAGAAGAAAGAATAATCTCTTACTAGGAGAATTTGTTTTAACAAAAGAAATTTTGCTTTTTTAAAATTTGCCTTATACCACTTGTAGTTTTTCTAAATAACATTTTAAAGATGGAACCTAATGTCACCTAATGATATCTGAAAATGTTTTAGTATATATATAATTGTTTCTATAATAATATTGTAAAAATAACAGTTTATCATCTATTTGGCATTAGACTTGTTAATATAACAGTGGCAAATGAGAAGTTGTTTATCGACGATTTTGTGAAATATTTAATTAAGAGAAAGATTTTTTAGCTTGAAGATAATTTTAAATAAAAGAATTTTATGAAAAACAATTTATCGTTCATTTATAAATTTCTCCAAGTAGCTTATTCAGATATTATTATGTCTTTTATTTTAAAGCCCACGAATTTTTACTTTCATTACTCGATCATGTATATACATATAACGAAATTATTTCATTTATTCAAAAATTTCAATATCGAGGTTTTACCTGATTTACACATTTTAAGTACTACTGAGTCAAAAAAAAGGTGATTTTTAGAAATTGATATGTAGGTGTGTGTGTGTGAATCTTCTAACTACTATATCTCCAACACAAAAACAGATAGAACAATGAAACTTTAGAATTAAGAAAGATAGGTCTACAAATGAATTTTCTAACTTCTGGTGATAGTTGGAAAACCAGAAGTGGGATCCTAAGTCCATATCTCAACAACGGCTATAACGAATTTGTCCAATAATGTTATCATTGGAAAAATTCGCAAAAAATTGCAAACCTCTTTCAGATGTCTTTTTTTTTATATTTCAGTTGGTTACTTTAAAAAAAATTGAAAGTTATCCTGATTAGGTAGGTCAGGTTAAGTTCCCAGAAATTTGCGTCTCAAAAAATATTCCTACACATTCCTTAAACTCGCTCTATGAACACATTTTTATTTGTCTTTATGATTCATGTATTGGTTCGTTAGAACAGGAAAATTGGTAGACATCTTTTTGCTAAGGTGAATTTTTCATCTTCTGACTACACGATCTTTAAAAAAAGTTTACAATGTATGTAATAGTAGGCAATGGAAGTCGTGTTGTTGTTACATACCCGATTTTTTTTTACAATATTATTTTCTTTGTCAAATCGCAGAAATTCAATGATAATTAAAGCAAAGTTTATTAAAAAATAGATATTAGAAATGTTCTCCAACCCGTTCATATTAGTATATGTTTTAAGTTCAAATTTAAAATAACGTAAAAGATTAATTTGGTCTTTTTTAGACGAGTGTCTGCAAATAGAAGAAAACATAAGAAAAGAGCCCCACTTTTAGGCGTTTTCTAAAACAGTACATTATTTAAAAAAAAAAAAAAAGTTTGCTCTTTCTTGTTTAACTTGTTAAGTATCGTAGTTAGGCGTTATATATATATTTATATGTTAGTGGTAATTACTACACCGATTGCTATAAATAAAATTTAAATAATTTTAACACAAAAACGTAAAAACCTTTTGTTAAATATAGAAATATTTTAAAGGAATGCCAAAAGTTGAGGTTCATTCTTTAAAATTGGAAAATCTGATGACAGCAAAAGGTTTACAACCTAGATCATAACAGAAGAATTCTAATTTCAAATATGTAATTATGTGTTTTAGATATGGATGCTTATTTTATTTTACAGAACATTTTCCTAATTAATGACAGCCCAAAATACCAGAAATATGAACTCCAAAAAAAATTGTGCTTTATATAATGCATGCTTAAAAAAAAAAAAAAAAAAAAAAAAAAAAAAAGTAACCAAGGAGTAGATAAATAAACATATTTAGTAGTTTTTATGGAAGTAATTTAATTATTTTCATTCTGTATAAGTGTTATACAATATAACAATAATAAAAAATACTATCTTACAGTAGTCTGTTGCATATAGTCATTGTTTAAGTTTTGAAGTAATTTTTTATGCTATCTCTATATTTTAATTTTATGCTGAAGACATGGTTTAAAAGTAGTCAAGAATATACTGTAAAAATTGTAATTACTCCTTAAACAAATCTCTCATGAATTATTTAAGGGTTAAATTATATGAATTCACCATAAGTTAAAGCCATTAAATTACGGGGATATGAAGAATATAGAATTGGTTATTTATCCGATTCACGAGTGAAGGACTATCACTAAAAATGTTTTTATGGATACTTGAATCAATATACAAAGTGTAAGCTATATTTTAAAAGAAAATTATCTTAAATGGAAAGTTTTATTAAATTAAATTTCATAAGAGCATTTTATGTCTTGATAAATTTCCAAAGAATTCTTTCATTTTTTTTTTTTTTTTTTTTTTTTGTTTCATAAAAATTGCAAAAAATATTTTTTTTTTTTTATAAAAGATAAAGTTAAGTTTTATGTATGTTTACACTTTATATGTCATTTTAGATGTCCTAAAAAGTTAATAAAAATGGTAGCACAATTACACACACACACACACACACACACACACAAATCTATAATTTTAAGTGTCTTAAAATTTATGATACTATGAACTGTCATGGATATTTTTATATGTGTTGTTATAATTTAGTGAAAGTTATGCGTCTTAGTGTATTATTTACAGTTAAACATAAAATTACATAAATATATATACATATATATATATATAAGGTTTTAGTATAACTTTTTTAAAAATGCTCTTGCATGAATTAATAGAATAGTTTTAAATCAAATAATTCATATAGCATAGAATTTTATTCCTTACCTTAGTACAAAAAGAATTATGTATTTAATTTAGTTTAGCATAAAACTATATACTAATTTATACAAAATTTAATATACGACAGACATATTTTGTGGGTTGGGGACAAAATCTCGCGGGACAAAATCTCGCGAGGACAAAATATCTCCTACAGAGATGAATGGAAAGCAAAAAGGAGTTGGTAATTATTAATAATGTTGTATAAAATTTCATGAAAACATATACCATAGCCAGAACACTGACATACAGACAAACTCACCGCAAGAAATATTATAAATTTTGCTTAAAAGAGTTTTAAAACTATGTTTATTAATTTTGTCAAGATTAATCATAATGTATTCAGTCCTGCTTATCAATATAAAAATTTTTAATTTAGATTTGTGAACAGTGTTCAGCTTTCATGTCAACAGTGATGTACAATATTTTTAAAGTGTATTTTGAATGGTGAAAAGCAAATAATAAAATAACTTAAATATAGGTAAAATAATACTCTATGACATAAATATCTATATATATGCGATAAATTAGTTACTGTATAAGAGAGAGATGAGAGGCGTAGCACACAATGACGACTAGGCATTCTGACAGGAAACATCTTTATTGCTTCAGTATGTTTAAGTCGAGACAAGGTAAGGTGAATGGAGTCTGAATCCGACGCTCTGCCGATCCACGGGCGACGGGCGGCTCAAGCAGTTCCCAGGCCGCTGAATCTGTTGGGAAGGCCTGTAGGACCTACGTAATTTCAGAGGAAGACAGCAGCGTGGAATTGTTTAACAAATCAAGATCATGGCAAGAAGTGTCCGTTTGTTTAATGTTTGGGCTTTTATACCTAATTTTCTGAGCTGTTGATTGGTTCCTTAGATCGTCTGGGCTCTTAAAAGGAATTTCTGGGATTAATTAATATGCAGCTCAATGCAGCAACAGTTGCAAATTGCATTAACGTCAGCGAATTTCGATTTATAATTTCGTTCCTTTTCTGATTTCTGAGTTATAAAGTCTTCTGCTAGGAAACAATCTTTAAACGGGCAATTACGAATTATTCGGGATTATAATTTCGATTAGCGATTTTCACACTTTTAAATTGGGTTTTTTAATAATTTAAAACTATTTATTTTTATCCCTTTCATATATATATATATATATATATATATTAATTAATTAATTAATATTTATAAGGCCCTGTGTCCATCTCCAGAGATCACAGGTAACGCATATTCAAATTTTTAAATAGATCATATTTTTTTTTTTTTTGACGCGATATTTTGTCCGGCGCGATTTTGTCCCGCGAGATATTGTATTATACACCAAGAAGAAAAAATTGTGACTGACATCTAGAAACTAAATTGTGTCTCTAGTAAAAATAGTTCCATGTCATCCTTATAAATTCTAGTTTCGTTAGCTAGCGAGTTCTAAAAACCTCTATTGGAATTCTAGATCGTTTTTCTACATTATCGGAGTCAAGCTTATTTAAAAGTCTCTGGAAACAAATGCGAACCCAAAAAGGCGAGTTTTATCATCTATAATCTTGGTTTATGACCCAAATCTAGGAAATAAAGCAATAATTTCAAACAAAACAATGGATTAATAATATTCATAATATTTAGAATTTAAAACCTCTTAACACACCATAAATTTTAAGCCAGCACAACCGGTTTTGAAAGGACGTAGCCTTTCTTCATCAGGTGCAAAAAAACACGTGCTACTGCCTTGGAGGCAAAAGCAAGACTGAAAGCAGGGCAAAATCCAGAAGGGGCGGAGCAACACAAACAACTAATAGGAAGCATCATGCAGTACCAATCAGAAATGTACACACACAGAGACAAAAAAAAAAAAAAAAAAAAAAAAAAAAAAAACAGGGAGGGAAGGAATAATCAATTAAATTTTTTGTTTTATTTATTTAATTAATATTATACTAATAAGTAAATTTAATAAAATTTATTATTATTATTATTTTTTAATTAGAATTATTTTATTATAACTATTGTTATGTTATAAACATAATGAAGGAAAGTATTTAATTCAATTAAACAAATTTTTCCAGGCTGTAGACAGCAAAGTGGAATCAGATTTTACATTGATAATTTTATCATGATTAAGGTTAATAGTATAAAAATAGTAAAAAGTAAAATAATATTAGTAAATAGTAAAATAATATCGTTTCACCATCTAGAAAAGTATGGACTAGAAATTCTCGATCATATTGTCTATCCAGGTTATTTGTTTGCGTTATAGGCATAGCTCGTAAATCTATATTTCTAGTTTAGGATTTCAGAAAATGACTACTTATTCGCTTCCTTAATAGCTTTGAATTTTAAAAATTTGAAAAGCGAATAGAAGCTAACTTATACTATTTGTCTTTTAATGCAACTAATTAATGGAATATTGTAATTCTTTATATGATAATGACATACACTCTAGAATATAAAAAACGACGCACCAACAAGGAGTAATGAAAATTTAACACAAATTGACATGCATACAGATTTCGATGGAAAATGCAAACTTTTAAAGTTTGGATGCCATCGAATGAACATGTGATGCTGCAGCGCATCTTAACTGCGCAACTGGCAGAATATTAAGGAGAAAAAATTTTGATTCCAGGTCATACATTTTTTCTGAATTTTATTTCGTCTACTCAAATAGACAGTAGCTATACCTCGCACACAGGTGCGCAAACAATATGCGCAGATGTTACCATTTGAGAGAGGAGTGTAGTTGGGCTTAAAGAAGCCGGTTGGTCTAATCTGCGAATCGTTTGACAATTGGATAGGAGCGATACCACTATTAGATGATGTTCACTGAAACGGGTGAACCATTGCCAAACATAGCATTCAGAAGGAAGCGGTCGGCCGAGAGAGAGGACAGAATGTGAGAACCGATCAATCGTCAGAGGGAATACTCAAAGCCTGAAATTCGTCATTATGATCGATCCTGCGTGCAACTGGTACTTCAGTGACTTAAAACACCATTAATAAGCGGCTCAGAGAAATAGGGTTGAGCTAACGGAACTTCTTGCGTCGACTATTATTAAATTTTGTACACTGACAAGTCCGTTTGCAGTGATATCGGGCACGTTCGACCTGGAATGTCACTGAATGGAGTTGAATTGTCTTGAGTGATGAGTCCCACTCCGATTTGAGCCTCGATGACCAGCGAAGACACGCCTGGAGTCACTTCGAAAAAAGAGGGATTCTAACCTGGCTGACGCCAGCCATACGGTCCAAGAACTAGGAGTGATGGTCTGGTGTGTCATTTCATTCAAAAGCAGGACGCCTTTCGTTGTCATCCGTGGCATTTTTACAGCACAGTGGTACGTCGACGAAATTCTACGTCCCGCTGTGTTGCTCTTCATATCACTCAACCGTGAGCGTATATTTCAAGCATGATAATGCCCTTCCGTGCACGGAGATAGTTACTAATGCTTGTTTTGTTGCTTGTCTAATATGATTTTGGCCAGCAAACTCACCAGATCTCTCTCCCACGAAGGATGTTTGGAGCATCATGAAAAGTGTCCTTATCCCGAGCTCGGGATTTTGCTAATTTTCTGCATGAATTGGACAGAATTTGGCACAATATCTCACAGAAGGACTTCTGCAAACTCTGCCAATTAATACCAAGCCGAATAACTGCTTACATATGGGCCAGATGTGAAGCAACACGTTATTGACTTGTTTACTTTGTGAGGTCCTTTCTCTTGATTAAATTATCCAGTTTTTCTGAAACTGTAATCATTTCTGTCTTTCTCTACATGCATATCATATTTACCAATTTTCGTACCATTCGGATAACTCCTTCTTGGTGCGATTTAAAGAGTATTGTATTTAAAGAGTATTTGAAATTACACAGAATTACAAAACAAATTTACATAGATAATAATCTGTAATAGTTTATGCACTCTGCAATAAAATAATAATAATACTAATAATAAACTGCACATCCACAAATATAATTATAATAATACGAAAAAAAATCTAACAATGGAAAAAGCAAGGATACATCATTCAAAGCTAAAATTAAGAAAGATTATTCGAAAAATAAATAAATAGATAAAAATAAATAGATAAATAAATAAAATTAAATAAATAAATAAATAAAACCTCACACCTGATTCTCTTTGGAAATTAAAAATTAGCTTCGTATCACAGAAACAACCACCACTTCTTCTTTTAATTTCGTTTAAAATGAGTTTAAATAATAACCGTTTAACACCACAATTTAAACTGTTATAACACCACATGTATAATGTATAAATATCCTTTAAAGATATGCATATATGTACATACAATATATATATATATATATATATATATATATGTATATGAAGAGCAAGTCAAACTTGTATTAAACATCAATATAAAGAATATATTAACGCGATAGCGCCCAGTGCCCTCATTTGAGGACAGCTAATAAAAGGGCACGTATATTTTTTGTGGTATCTTGGAATGATTTCTGCTTTTTAGTGATAGTTTATAGCGTCACCCAAAATGATCCCTGAAAGTTTTATGTGCCTACTATTAATTATTATTTCATAATTTGGATAGTCATTTTAGGATTTTTCATTCATCGCACATATATTTGCTTTTTGCGCAGGTATTCTAACTTAAATCAAGTTGAATAATAATATATATTACAATACTTTACTTTCGAGATCTTTGTCAACATATAATAGGAAATTAATCTGTTAGCTCAAAGTTTTTCTATCTCGAAGTTTTCTCGCTAGAACACTAAAGTCAATAAATGATAATAGGCTTTAAATTTAAAACTATCAGAAGAATTGTTTAAGTTAATATATTTTACTGTCAGTTGTCTATATTAATTTAGAAGTGAAATAATCAGCTAATAATATTTTGCAAAATTAATTTGAGCGTTGACGGGTTAACTAGAAAGTAATAATTGTAGCATTATACAAAAGTTTTTGCTAATAAGAAAAAAAAAAAAAAAAAAACACTAATAATCATAATAAAAATTTTGAAATATTAGAAATAAGTAATAAAACTCAATATTATTATTTTTCTACTCGAAATCTATTAACGGTATTTAACTTAAAAATTTTCTCCTTTTTAAAGTTTAGAAGTATCTGAAAAAAATTGTAGTTTAGAAGCTAAAGAATCTTTTATTTGAAAAAAGAAACTTGAGATTAAAATAGTTCTAGAAACTTTTTGAAGTACAAGTATTTGGGGAAATGTTTAATATTGATTATCGTGAAACTTTAGTATCATTATTGAAGAAATTCGTTACAGTCTTTAGCTGTAAAAATTTACTTATGCCATATAAAGAAATTATTTGGCTTTAATGATTATTTTGTACTTGGAATATGGTCAATAATGAAGAATATTGTCAACTGTATTAACGTTTTGAAAATATAAACTTAAAAAAAAAAAAAAAAAAAAAAAAAAAAAAAAAAAAAACATTTACATGAATTTACTTTTTTTTTTTTTTTTTTTTTTTTTTTTTTTGTATCACAAAAGTACAGACAATAAAAAAGTAAAATTTCATAACAATAAACATATATTTTATGAATGCTTTTTTTTAATTAAAAATATATGTTTATTATTTATATTCTCTTAAGAGCTTCACAAAATGTTTTTTGACACGTGTTAGTTTAGTAAATATGAGTTTAATTTAAATACGGTTGTTGACAAAAATATTTTAAAACAAGATCGAAAAAACATTCAGTTCACATAGATTATTAAAATTTTCCAACTGTACGTACATTATAAAATAATTACTGTAAATGTATTGAAATAATTATCCAGAGTCTCTATAAATTTACAATAATTCTTGGTTAAAAAAATAATAGAGATTCTCAATTTTTATTCTCAATTTTTATTTATTTTTGTTATTTAATTTATCAATAAAAATTAAAAAATCCTCTACTTTGAAAAAGCATTATAAGTCACAAATGTATTGTCTTCAATAATTACAATTAAATTATTATTAATCATTAAAAGGCACATGTGAAAGAAAACATTTAAAATCTCCGTTTATTTTTCTTTGTAATTTTACGTAAGACTTAAGATAAATGGTTACCAGTATTTTTCTATTCAAATTTTTAACAGTTTACTCATTGCATATTTAACCGTTAAATTTCTTTGCCTACTTTATCCCACAACAGAAGGACAGAAAGTCAGCCAAATAGACTAAATAATTCATAATTAATTTTAAGCAATTTTGGAAAGTGTTATAAACTTTTAACACAAACAGAAAGACAATTTCAGCAAATTCAAGTTATAGCCTTTAATGTATCTGAATATTTTAGTGTAGCCCTGAAAATCTGATCATATATTACATAAAAAATATTATTTTAGCATATTAATAACAAATTTGAATTCCATTGGGACCTTTACGGTATCATGTTATTTAAATATGATTCATAAAAGAGACCTCTCATAAAACTCAACAATTTGGAATTTTTTTGAGTGTCCTTGTACACAAACCGTTTGCGCTATTAACGTCATTTTCAATTGGGTACATTCCATAGAAAAAATATATATCACTTTAAATAAATACTGACGTTACAGGCTGACAAACGCACTGTTAAAAATTTCAACAGAAAACTCTGTGTTATCTATTATCTTAAGTCTTACGTAAAATTACAGAGAAAAATAAACGGAGATGTTAAAAAACTTATTTTATACATTCATTTTAATAAGTAATATTAATTTAATTAATTAATAGTGATAATATATTTCGGACTTGGAATGCTTTCTCTAAAGTTGAAACAGTTATTTTTTCTTTTAATTAAAAAATTAAAAAATAAAATATGCGCAAAATACAGAATAAAGATTGAGAGTCTCGATTATTCACTTTTAAATAAGAATTACTGTAAATTTACAGAGACTTTGGATAAATATTTACATTAAATTTACAGAAACTTTAACAGTGCGGACAGATAGAGAGATGAACAGAAATACATACTAATAGATTAATTCAATCAATAATCATTTTTAAACATTTTTAGAAAGTGCTAAAAAAGGTTACTGAAAATGAAATGTAATTGAAACAATTTCCAATTATAGTCTTTAATGTACCTAAATATATTTATGTGCCCCTGCTAAACTTAATACTATTTATATTATAAATTATAGAAATCTTTTTTCTTTTTTTTGTGCATATGAATAACATTTTCATTAGGATTTGTACAAAATAGAAGTATTAAATGTGATTTATAGAAATATCTCTGACAGAATGCAATGCTTTGAAAATCTTTTGGATGTCCCTGTGCAGAAACCATTGGTGGTAGTTACTCCATTTTCAATGGGGAACATTGATAGTAATCTTGAATAACCTATAGCAGTTCCAAGGAATTCCATGAATATTTAGGGGAGTTAGACCGCGGACCGACCGGCATACTGATGTCATAAACCCTTTTTTAAATTTATTGGAAAATGTTATAAAGAAACATAGTGAAAATATATTTTTATTATTTATTCTTTTTAATCACATAACTTTGTCTTTTTAATGGTATAAGAAACTGTTGCTTTTTGGCGTAAACAAAGAAAACCAGCATTGAAATACAAAATACAAATATCTCAACAACTGTTACTTATTTGAGCTTCTTAAGTGTAAATGTCATGACAAAAAATTGTCTAGTTTAAGAAAAGTTTTGATTCTAAACAATGTTATTTTAAAGACTGGTTTTAGAAAATCAATTGCATAAAAAGAATAAAGATCTATGTTACTGATTTTTTTAAATGAGGAATACTTTATTTGGGATGCTAGAGGTCTGCACGGGCCGGAATTTCGAGGCTCGGCCCCGGCCCGGCCCGTACGAAAACTTTCCTTACCCGGCCCGGCCCGTTTATTTTTTAACGGTTTATGGCCCGGCGCGGACAAAAAACGATAAAACCAGGCCCGATTCAAAATATGTAAAATAACAAAATAATAATAATAATAATAATAATAATAATAATGCCTTTTTATGAAAAAGAGTTTTAGTATGTGTTTTGCAGAGGTTTTATATAACCAAACAATAGTACATTCTTTAGCAAAACTGCTGAAAATTTACAAGACAATTATTATAAACAGAAATTCATTATAATAGACAAGGCACAAAGACAAACAGAAAGTCAAATCGAAAATATTAGCATTCATCAAACAATATAGGAAGGTATTTAAAATGGTTAATACTACTGAAAATGCACTTTCAACCATTTCCTCTTATATACCATAATGTATCCGAAACTTTCATGCGCTCCGGTAAACAAAACTTTAATGTTAATCCAACCATATTCAATAGAAAAGTTGCTTTTGCCACTGATAAAAATGATGCTACTTTCGTCCACGGGAGAAAAGGAAAAGGAGCCTTAGAGAAAAAGATACAGCGGGAAGGTTTTTATAGCCTTTATACCACCTAAACTTACAGATCATAAGAAACCAAACCTTATACACAGTAATGTATCTAATTTCTTTTGTTATGTACATGTACGCAAACTGGTTGTGACATGCATACTATTTTGAATAGGAAACCATCTAATATTACTTTAAATGAAATATATTAATTTCGAAGCATGCTAAAAATATTTGCGAAAAATCAGATTTCGGACAGACAGACTGATAGATAATTAAATTGACGTTACAGACACTTTTTTAACAAAATAGAACTTTATGTGACATACAAGCCTGTAAAATTACGTAAAATAAATGACTGAAGAAATATTTTAACATTTTCCTTTTTCGTTGATTAACGAGGAAACCAGAAAAAAAACTCGGGCCGACACGGCCCGGAGAAAATTTCATTCAGGCCCGGCTCGGCCCGGAGAAAATTTCATTCAGACCCGGTCCGGCCCGAATATACACAAAAAAACTGAGCCCGAGCCCGGCCCAGCCCGAGACTGAAAAAATTATTTAAGCCCGAGGCCGGACCGGCCCGAGAGCAAAATCAAAAATTCGGCCCGAACCCGGCCCGAGGGCCAGAAGCCCGGCCCGTGCAGACCTCTATGGGATGCTTTATAAATCGTATGTACCATACTGAATAACTCCATCTTTTGTACAGAGGGAAGAAATATATCAATTAAAATAATAATTCGTGAAATTTTGAAAAGTATTTATATTATTGTTAGAAATAAATGACTTTCTGTTATACGCAGGAAAAAAATAACAAAACAAGAAGAGACGATGTAAAAATAAAATAAAATAAAATAAAATAAAATAAAATAAAATAATAATAATAATAATAGTATAATACTAGTTTCTATATATTATTATAAAAATTAAACATAATACTTCAGCGTAATAAATATATTTAATAAAAGCATACATTGATATGTAAAAGTACTGTTACAAATGTAACGAAAAAAGGAAAATGATGAATGAAAAATAAAGAAAGTTATAACTTTGTATTTATCTAGGTTTCCTTTAAATGATTGAAATTTCTGTTTCTAAATGCATTTATTCACCCAAATTCCACTATTGATGTATCTATTTTTATTTATTTTTTCCGTTAGCTAATTTTTGAACTTTGTAGATTCAAGCAATATGTATAAAAAGTCGGAATATCTGATATAGAATGTACATGTAAGACATTGTTCTTATTTTACCTTTCTTAAATGAAATAGCACCAGATCTAATTTATCCAACTGTTCAATACAATAACATTAGTAACACATATTTTTATTTACTTATGTCATTTATTATAAAATCTAATAAACGCGAGACTAACTCTTTAATATGATTTTTTCATATTTACCCACATAATTGTTCTCTTTATTTCGTTACATTTTAATCATTCATTAACAAATACTTAAAATAAAACACTTTACACCAATGCCATTTTCATGTTAAAAAAGAATGACAACAGAAAATCGAATTTTAGCTGGACATCAATACATATGACAGACCTGTCCCATTTACGTGTCAAAAAGCAGACGATTTTCAATTAACGACCTTCTGTTCAGGAAATTTTTATATTAGCCACCTCTCCCTTCTGTTAATTCAACATGTGTAAAAGCTGGTGTCAATGCCTGTGATGTAATACAATTTTCAATTTGCTTTTGGATTGCGGACGCCAAGTCGTTTTACAACGTATGGGACATGTTTGTCCTTTTTGATGCATTGATACGAAAAAATGACAAGCTATATGTCACTATACATCAAAACTTGATGGCTACATGGGGTTATTTTAAGTGTCTCATATTTGATGAAAGTGTCTTAAGATAATAACAAGGTAATAGAAGATTCTTTGAAGTCCATGTGATTGTATAATTGCTCCTCTTTTTTAAAAGATAGGTGGATGGGACGTCGCATTAGGTATACTTGCCAAATATTTTTCTTTAAATATTAGTTATGACAGTCATTATGGTTTTTTGTATAGCGTTTTTGTTGTGTAAGTTAAAATTTTGCTTTATTTTTTGTTTTAAGTTCTGTTGAAGAAAATGACATTGTGACATAAAAAGTAGCATCGTTATTCATGATACATGTTTCTAATTGACGTTAAAGAAGGTGACTTTCGATTAAAGAGGATTTTGTTTTTGTTTCTAGTTGTCTGTCATAAGATAATTTGAACCCTTTTTTAGATGGAAGAAAAAATATTCTAGAGTAAAATTCATAAGATATGGATATTATACATGTATTTTACTTGTTTTTATATTTCATGGTTTTTAAAAGTGTAAGTAGGCACTTTTACTTAATATATAAGTGTATATTATGCATATAATATGTATTTACAATCAGACAGGAGTAAGGATACGTATATACGTAATATACGTACATACGTAAGGATACGTATTATACACGTATTCTAATTGTTTTTATATTTCCTGATTTTAAAAAATTAAGTAGACACTTTTATTTAATATATGCATACGTAAGTGTATAATATACATATAATTACGCATATAATATATATTTACAATTAGACAGAAGTAAGGATATTATACATCTATTTTAATTGTTTTTATATTTCATTGTTTTAAGAAACGTAATAAGGTATATATATATATCAATTTTATGTATAATTACTTATATAATACAGTAGAATTTCGTACAACGCGCTCCCACAAAACGCGATTTCGTGTAACGCGATGAAAAATCTGCAACTATCTATCGTACGTGATAAAGAGTCTCGTATAACGCGTGAAATATAGGAAGCACGTGACGACATCTTTCCTACTTTCAACCTGTTCAAGGAAGGATTGCTCCGCTACTATGCCAACACCCGACGCTTTTGGTCTCATTGTGGAATGAAATCGTCTGCTCAATATATGTCTCCTATAACGCGGTTTTCTATTACGCGGAACATATCCCCCGCGTTATACGAGAGTCTACTGTATATATGCACCCGAATCTTGCATTCAGTTAAGTTGAATGTTTCAGATTTAGGGCAATTCCCTCCAAAATTACTATGGATTTTATAACTTCATTTGTGCTGTGTCACATAAAATTACAAACATGTCTCTATTTGCATTTTACAATAAAACTTTGCTTCATATACTTACAAAATTTCAAGAAATTGCGGAGAGTGTTTTGAAAATCACATAATTTATTTTTAAAAGAAATAGAGAGTTTCTTATGTCTTGATTTGCTAAATGTTCTTTGAATATCTGAGTAATTGTTTTTATTTTGAAACTACTAAGTAAAATTTTTTAGAGGGGAAATGCTGCTAATTTTTTTTTTTTTTTTTTTTTTTTTTTTTTGAATACAGTACCCACTGCTAATTAAAATCACATTCGTCCTGAGTCAAAGTGATTTTATTAAAAAGCTGATTTTTATATCCGGCGAGCGTTCCTGCACACAAGAAAAAGGTATTACTTTCCTGAATTTGGAAAGATATTTCAAAAGGTAATAAATAATGGACTTAATAAACAATATTAATTAATTTTTAAAAGATAATTGATTAATTGTTTCTTCAATATAATAAATTAAACACATCTCAAAATTCGGTGTGCTTTTTTTTTTACTTTCCGAACACTATAGTGAGGAAAGTATTGTAATCATGTCAAAAATCCGAATTCGAGATTTTGATGTTTCTATACGTTTTGAGGTTCCCTGAGTCCGTTTTCACTATTTTTACGATGATGTATGTATGTGTGTGTATGTGTGTATGTGTGTATGTATGTGTGTATGTCTGTGAGTGAACACGCTAGCGTCTAAACGCTTTGTTCGATTAACCTGAAAGTTGGTACGCATATTGTAAGTCACCATAGTACGAACTCTATAGATTTTATTGAATCTAGCACTTATAGTTTTTTTACAGGGACAAAAAGAAAAATTCTTTATCATTATGGCCTATGGGAGCAAAATCTTAAAAGTGCGATAGCATCTAAACGCCTTATTCAATTGAGCAAAGAATTTATACACATATTATAGGTCACAAATACTCAATCTGTATAGATTTTGGAGAATCTATCACTTATAGTTTTTTTACAGGGACACAAAGAAAAATTCTTTATCATTATGCCTATGGGGCCAAATTTTTAAAAGTGTGATAGCGTCTAAACGCCTTATTAATCTGAGCAAAAAATTTGTACACATGTTATAGATCACAGTTGAACTAACTGTATAGATTTTGGTGAATCTAGCACTTACAGTTTTTTTACAGTGACACAAAGAAAAATTCTTTATCATTATGGCCTATGGGACTAAATTTTTTAAAAGTACGATAGCATCTAAACGCCTTATTGAATTGAGCTGAAAATTTAGATGAGTATTATAAATCACTGTTGCACTAACTATAAGCATTTTGGTGAATCTAGCATTTATAGGTTTTTACAGGGACACAACGAAAAATTCTTTATCATTATGATCTATGGGCTCAAAGTTCAGTAGCGTTAAATAAAACATCGTGTAATAGATGGAGAAAAATACTCAAACACTCTATTATGGTTTTCTCTCTTTTGTTTGTTTAACAACTCCTCTTTCTTTACTTTATCTACAAAACTGTTAGTTATTCAATGTTCGGAAAGTCGAGTGGAGTCACTCCAGATTTTTTTTTTGAGTAAAATCATCATTACTTTGCCGAAATCTCACGTTTATTTTAAATTTAAAATACATACGTTTAAACTTCTTGCTTCTTAGTTTTTTCAAAATAAGAATTAGAAATGTCCTTTAATAATAATAATAATAATAATAATAAAATCTGGAGTGACTCCACTCGACTTTCCGAACATTGAGTAATTACCAGTTTTGTAGATAAAGTAAAGAAAGAGGAGTTGTTAAACAAACAAAAGAGAGAAAACCATAATAGAGTATTTGAGTATTTTTCTCCATATATTTCACGATGTTTTATTTAACGTTACTGAACTTTGAGCCCATTGATCATAATGACAAAGAATTTTTCGTTGTGTCCCTGTAAAAACTATAAATGCTAGATTCATCCATATGCTTACAGTTAGTGCAACAGTGATTTATAATATTCATATAAATTTTCAGCTCAATTGAATAAGGCGTTTAGATGCTATCGCACTTTTAAAAATTTGACCCCATAGGCCATAATGATGAAGAATTTTTCTTTGTGCCCCTGTAAAAAAAACTGTGAGTGCTAAATTCACCAAAATCTATACAGTCCGTGCAACTGCCACCTATAACATGCGTACAAATTTTTTGCTCTGATTAATAAAGCGTTTAGACGCTATCGCACTTTTAAAAATTTGGCCCCATAGGCCATAATGATAAAGAATTTTTCCTGGTGTCCCTGTAAAAAAACTACAAGTGCTAGATTCACCAAAATCAATAGGGTTCGTACTATGGTGACTTACAATATACGTAGCAACTTTCAGCTTATTCAAACAAAGCGTTTAGACGCTAGCGTGTTCACTCAAAGCCATATACACACACGCATACATACACACATACATACACACATACATACACACACACATACATACATCATCGTAAAAATAGTGAAAACGGATTCGTGGGACCTCGAAACGTGTAGAAATATCAAAATCTCAAATTCGGATTTTTGACATAATTACAATTCTTTCCTCACTATAGTGTTCGGAAAGTAAAAAAATCGCTTGCGAATCAAACCAAATTTGTAACTCTTTACCGCGCTTTGAAGAATATGTTCTTTTAAATTCTTATTGAGGCAAGTGGTGGAGCGTGGTTAAATTTGTAACTATGCTGTAAGTGTAACATTTTTGATAACGAAAAATTTATTAAAAAAACTGTGGATGTAAAAATTTGCTTAGCTTGCATAAATGACATTTTTTTTGCTAAAGAGATATTTTTGAGTTTATTAACCGGCGAATCTGATTTTATTAAGCGGCGGTTTTAAAATAGTTTGTATGAATTTGATTCCGGTCCTGGCAATTTGATCATCTTAAGCGGATGATTTTATCAACCAGTGAATTTATTATAAGCACCGGTTACTGTATACAGAACAAGAAAAAAAAAAAAAAAGTGTATTGAAAATTTTAATTCTTAATAGCAAGAGTATTTACAGGGAGAGTGCAAAAAACGTGTTTATTGCTTAGGTGAAAATGTCATTGAAAAAGTTAATATACCTCATTTTTGGCTTGGGTTGTTTGTATACAAGGGTTGGCGAAAATTAAAGGAGGGACAATGCATGAAACTATAAGTTAAAATTAGTCATTTTGTGAATAAAATAATCTGGTGTGTCACTCACGCGACTTTCTCTTACCCTGAAATTTGATACTATAAATACAGGTTGGGGATTAAGAGGTAAGATAACGAGTACTGTTATGTAAACTTATGTTAAACAATTCAAATTAGGCTTCGGAAGAGTTTTATATGACAATTAGTTCTGTGTTATTAGTTCCTCAACCCCCCGTTTCATTAATGCACCTACATTTATATAGAATTTAAATATTTTATTGAAATTAAAAATTCACTTAAAATTATTCAGACCATTTTCACACGCAACATTCCTTGAAATTTATCAATCTTGATCAAACTTTTTCAGCAACAAACTTATATTAACTTCAAAATACAACATTTGGATCGCCTAAAATTATTCGTTTTTAAATCAGACAGAGACACAGACAAAGATCAAACATTAAAAAACTTGGCTACGGTAATCAGGATGCCTCAAAACGTGTAAATATACAAAAAGCAAGCGATGAATATTTAACTTAAAAACAAACATTATTTACCATATCTCTATGAGGAATTCAGTTCAGTTCCCGAACAGTTTTCCTGGAAATGGTAAAATATTATTGTAAAGCACATTCACTAACAACAAAAAAGAATGTTATCGCTTATATATTTGTAGCCCTGTGTATCTTTAGAAGATTATATACCGACCACATGGTTCATATAAATATAATCCTATAGTAATAATACATGGCCCAGCCTCAAATACACTTCCATCAATTTGCAACAATTGTCGCACTTTTATCTAGATCTTTTGTGTAGCCCTGTAAACGAACAGTGAATGATTTCCCTACCATATTCCAGGGGTGCAGAAAATGTTCAAACCTCGGAAATTTCCCCCAAACACAGTATAAATTTCCCTCAATAATGCAAAAATCTACTTTGCTATACAAAGTCATTTGTTCTATGTAATAAATCTTTAAGAGAATAAGTATACAGTGTAACATAAAAATATCGCTGTTAGTGTATAAGCACTTCAAAGTAGCAAATTGTTATTTTTGATTTACATTTTTATTTTCGCTTAAAAAAATATTCAAAATTTCCCCAGTCAGTTTAAATTTCCCCCGAACCTTGTTCGGGCGTTCGGACATATTCTGCACCCCTGCGGCATATTCTACATGAGACATGTTTTTACGCATATAAAAAATATATATTCGTTTCATTTGGTTCAGTGCAGTCTATAGATATTAAACTCTAGTTGCCAGCACTTTCCCGCATAGACGTAATGTATTTTGATTCTCTTGGGCGTCCCTGTACACGAACCATTTACTTCATCTCAACGAAAAGCTTACTGTAGCATCCTTATATGATACACATTTAGAATACCAAGTTTGGATTTTCTGCTACTTTTTGTTCTTGAACTATGCTGATAACACACACAGATCATTCGCTAAAAGCACGATTTTCGGATTCGGGGGGCTTCAAAACATGTAAATATAACAGAAACTCTCGTTCGAAAATTTGACCCTAAAACACTACTTTCTCCACCTTATGGGTAAGAAAAAGTAAAAAGATGACAAAAAAGTCATTGTTATAAATATTTGTGATGTTTTAGCAATACAAAATCTTCAATAAATCAGAACTTATTTTATTCTAAGCAAACCAAGAAAAGTTCGGTGGTTCTACGATAAAAATAAAAGGAGTAACTGTCATTTATATCCTTATGTGCAACATTCAAAATGGTTTCAAATCGGCTATTTTAGAATATATTTAAATGCACTTAACTTTAAAACTGTTTAATTAATGTCAAAATAAATGATATTACTAAAATCAGTAAAAAAGGTTTTATGAGTAGTATACCAGATTTGATCACAACATATGATGACTGGTTTCATTTTTAAGAAATCTTGGTGAATTTGACATGGAGTGACCCGTAACATTCTTAGTACCCGCCTTTTTTCATACAACATTTTTTGTAGAATAACTTTATTCAATGTGTAATTACTATAAAAATATTGATGAGAAAAAAGACGAGAGTATTAATGATGTTGTGAAATAAATTAGAGTGTTAGTGGCTGTAAGAATGCAAACATAGACCAAAAGAGAAAAAAGATAAACGAAGTAATAATAATAATAATAATAGTAATAATAATAAAAACAATAAGCTGACACAAAATAAGATACGATTATAACCTATTCAGCATTTTACGGCAAAATGTTTTCTTCTTTCTCTTGACATTTAAAGATTTTTTTAATATTAGTTAATCTATTTTTCTTATTAAGAGTAGTAGTCAAACCACAGTATATAAGAAAGTTTCTTATGTCTAGAAATAATTCGACAATTTCTATATTATTATTTTACATTTTATTAGTATTTTTGAACTATATTTTTATATAATTATCTCACCAGCTTAGAAGTGTGTTTGACTCCGCAGAAAGTTTTTATTTATGCGTGCCGGTTATGAATAAATATTCAAAATTTTACCGTCCAGATTCTTTTATTAAAAAATTTCTGCTGGAACGTAATATTTTACAGCATCAATAAATTTGAAGCTTATACGTTGCACGCAGAAGTTCTCAAAAGCTTAATGCAGTTATTGTAAGAATGCTAAAAAGAAGGAAAAAGGATGAAAACATACACAAGAAGATAAAAGAGAATAAATAACAAAAAAAAAAAAAAAAAAAAACATCGGCTGAAACACAAGATGTCATGATGGTAGCTTGTCAGCATTTTACGAGATAATCCCTCCCCCTTCTCTTCGTACCCACCTCGGTTATACTCGGAAAAATGGTAATGCCACAAAGCGAATGAGAAAAAAGAAGATAAAAATTAGAGCATTAGTGTTCTAATGGATTTAGCTCGTAAATCAAGAGCAACAATAGAAAACCGAAAGGAAAATAGGGGGTGGAGAAAAAAATCAGAGTTTTTATGCCTTATGAGCATAAAATAATAATATAGTACAGAAAAAGTAATTCTAGTGTTTGAAATAATTCATGACACTGAGGGAGTAATTTAATAAAATTACGTCCGAGATGGAAGAAATTTATGCGCTTTTAAGATAATTTTAGCAAAGTTGGATCAGAAATATCATATTTCCACAGATATAACTTATTACCAAAAAAGAAAGTTGTTTGTTAAAAGGAACAATATATTTTAAGAGAGTAGTTTTCTCCGATTTCACTTTTCACGCTAGGACTCGTACATCAAGTTGGCAAACTGACGTGATTTTCATTTATCTTAACAGTGATTGAAAATCAGAGATGCACTTACGGCATATATCTTTGGAATTACGTCATTATTTTTACTTAAGTTTGTAATACCTGTTTTTTTATCGTCTGAAAAACGGAAGAAAGGTTCGGATTAAATATTATATCTCTTTATTTTATTTACTTTACTTTTTTATTATTTGCTAGAAATAATATTATAAATTCTGATTAAATGTCATTTAAGTTAAAAACTTTTTCATAAAAGATTATTATTTTTTAAACGCCATAAATTAATGGTATTTTTCTTTATGTGGTTCTATGTGAAAACTGTAGAAATTGATATATTTGATACTGATTTTGAGTATATAAACATAAATAAATTAATATAAGGAAACATAACAGCCATACTGATGATTGGACCAAATTCATTGGAATTTCGTTTAGAAGAATTATTTTTTCAGATTTTATATTTATAAACGACTCGTTACAACAAAGTGATCTGGTAAGCAGACAAAGTCCACTAATGAATACACATTTCGTCGTTTTTTCCACCAACGATATTGTGTTACAATAATATTAAAAAGTACTACAGAATTTTACAATTTTCTTTACTTTGTACCTTCGTCTGCACCCTGTGGCAGAAATTTATTATGCTTTCTGCGACAAGCTTCATCAACACCAAAATCTTTCTGCAGAAATAGTTTGTGAAGTTAATATTTACGAATTCAAAACAAATTATTTTTAAATAGTAAATAATATTCAGTATAACCAATGTATTTAAATTTTAACTAGGCACAAATGCATATATCTGCACTATTGCAAGAAAATACTCTTTCTCTTTTTTTTAAAGAAAGGTGAAAATAAATCTATTGATCTTAATTGCTTCAGATTTTTTGTTCACATTAATATACAATATTGTTTATAAAATATTCAATGAATTCAAACCATAAAATGCAATAACACATAAAAAAAATCTACAAATTTTTTAAGGCATTTAAATTATGAAATGTCTAAATTAAAGAAATGTTACAAATACTTTTAAAATTTCATTACTTTTTTTTATATTAAATATATATACTTTAATACACAAATGCACTTATTTCATAAGGTGCAAACCAAACAACATAAAATATAATACACAACTCAAAAATAAAATACAACAAATTAAAATTAAAAATTAATATAGAATACTGAATTTTATAATGAAATATAAATAATTTACAACATTTATAGTTTTTGAGATTATTAGAAAAATGCACGATAACATTCTAATACACAAGATTAATTTTTTTCTTCTATTATATACAAATAGCATAAAGATGTGTATTTGAAATCTAAAAAATGTGATTTGACATTAAAGAATTCAGAATGCATAATTATACCATCATTTAAATACATAAAGTAAAACAGAATACAAGATCTAAGTAACACAATTATAGACAAAGCATAGTCGAAATATTTTCATAAAGATTGAGGCAAGTGAAATATTTAATTTTTAAGGAAATGTTGAAATCTGAAATGTAACAGATTTCATTAAAATCTATAATAGAAAATAATGATCACAGATGAATGAAATAAATAGAAATCAATTAAAAGTAATATTTGATATTCATATCTATGAAAATAAATAAATAAAAATAAATAAATAAAAGCATTTGCTGTTTAATTAGTATTTATTCAAAACAACTACTATTAGATAAAATTCCTTTTGCTGACAAAAAAAAAAAAAAAAAAAAAAAAACCTTTTGTTTGATTTTTATTCAAAATAACTATTTAATTTGCAATATTTCAATTAAAAAATAAACATTTTTTTAAAATTCAAATGTTTAAAAAATGAAATGAACAAGCTATAGAAACTAATGATAAGAGTATTTTTGTAAAGTAAATTAATAATTTTTTTAACGATTTCATATACTTAAACAACAAATTTAAAACTAAGAATTTTAATCGCAATTAAAATAATTAATGATTAGTAAAGAAAAAAATTAGAAAAGTTACCAATTTTATAACTTAAAATACCCATTAATATTTATTGCTAAGATTTTTTACTACATATAAAATGCTAAAAATCAATAAAGTACTTTTAAGATAAATTTCTTAATTTTCTATTTTTTGAAGCAAAGTTTGAAGCTTCATTTTTTATTTTGCGTATAACTACAGACGTTACAAATTTCCCCATAGTCTTATTTCTGTATATATTTGTGAAATGTATTGCATAGTTCAAACCAAACATTAAAATTAATACAGCTTTAAAAAAATTACGTGTATTTACTACCACGCACGTATGCACGCTTCGCATACATTAAAGAAAAAAAAAAAAAAAATCACTAGATGCAACTAATTTGTCGTACGTAAATCAGAAAATGTATGAAAATCGGTACAGCAGCAATCACGCACTTAAAAAAAAAAAAAAAAAAAATCACTGGATGCAGCTATTAAGTTATGCATGAATCTGAAAATGCATGAAATATGAAATTCGGTTTGTTGGTAGGGGTTTTACGTCGCACTAGTGCTGCGCAGATGGGCAATTGGCGACGGTCTGGGACACACCCCTAGAGGTGGTCCGGAGACATGTCATCACAATTTTGATCCTCCACGGAAGGGATGGTTCTTCCACGACCCCCCAGAGGTATAATTTTTGATGGGAACGTGGACAACATTGCGCCCACGACAGATTTTATGTGCACCGGCCACCATTAGTGTACACGACGGTCTTTGGCCGGCTCGAGTACCGAACCCGCAATGTTCCAATTACGAGGCCGGCGCTCTACCGACCGGGCTACCGCGGCCCTATGACATTCGGGAAATGGTCGCAAAGCCACATTCTTTCGAAAAAACATCTTTTTGCAATACAATAAATACACACGACACGAGCGGCAGGCGCGGCGCGAAAACAAATTTTGGAGACACGAAAATGAATTTTCGATGTGAAGAGGTTACCAGTGAAAAGTGTCAATACACCGAATCATATCACCGCATCACAAATCGCTAATGCATGCCGTATCAAAGCTAACCCAAGTGAGTCCGCTTTATGTCCTCTCCTTATTCAGGATTGAGGCGATCGTATCTGAAGAAATGAAAATTTGTTCTGCAGAACAGTTTATATACCATTCTTTGAGTTTCTTTCTCTCTCTCTCTTTTCTTTTAACACAATGGCAAAATTTATTTGACTTAAGTAAAATCTTTCTGCAAGAACATTTCTGTTTCTGCGACATTGTCACCGTGTCGCCGTGTTTCTGCCACGGGGCGTCTGCTTTAATTTTTTTATTACTTTCTCTTACCCATAGGGTCGAGAAAGTATTGTTTTAGGGTCAAATTTTCGAACGTGAGTTTTTGTTAAATTTACATGTTCTGAGAACCCCTGAATACGAAAATCATGTTTTTAACAAATGGTCTGTGTGCCTGTCTGTGTGTCTCTGTTATCAGCATATCCCAAGAACAAATAGTAGCAGAAATTCCAAACTCGGTATTCTAAATGTGTATCATGTAGGGATGCTACAGTAAGTTTTTCGTTGAGATGAAGCCAATGGTTCGTGTACAGGGACACTCAAAAGTATTCTAATACGTTACGTCTATGGGGGAAATTGCAGGTAAGTAGAGTTTAACATCTATAGACTGCGCTAAACCAAATGAAATGAATATATATTTTTTGTAATAGAGATAGGCAACTGGGAATTTTTTTTGTGTATGTAGGAGCCTCGCATCCCCCCCCCCCTGGGGAAGTCCCCCCTCGAGTGGAGTAAATTTTTATGATGGGTATCTTTCAAAAGAGCTCGCCAATACCTTTAAAACGAATGGTTGAACCATCGATCTGAGATAATTTAAAATAAAGTTATCGATTTTTTTTTATGTAATATTGAAAATAAATTCAACCTTTTTTTGAATATTTAGTGTTATACTACTTCTCCAATATGGAAATAGTCTGCATTATCATAAAAAATAATTTGCTTAAATAATAATTTTAATAAATTATTTTTTAAAAACAGAATTAAATTCTATATGAATGTCGGTGCATTAACCCCTTCCGCTCCAGGCTAGCTGTAGTGTGAATATGTGAAATACCAGATCATAATTTTGAAATAATGCAATACATAACGAGGTAACAATGGAAAGCTGGATGTAGGAAATCAAAATCCCTTTTCAGTTCAGGCAGTTGCTCAGGACGTGCATCGGCAAAAGAATCCAACATAAATTTCCAGTCACCTGCTGTAAGTGGTTCATCATCACTGTCATCGCTTTCGCCGTCTTCACTTGTTGTAAAGTCATCATTGGAATCTTCAAGTTCGTCATAATCGGGGATATAATCACTATCCGAATCACTAGAATCGGACATTATTCACAGTTTCAAACACCGGCAAAACACACAAAATCGAGGAGTGAAAATTACACACAACCGCAGCTGCGAGAAATCATGAAACAACTGGCGTAGCCAAAACTAATACGTCACCAAGACTACTAACAACATCTAGCAATCATATGGTATTTTGAAAATATAATTACAAAATACCATATGACAAATAAAATATACCACTCTCTGATACCACTACAACGTTGGGCTTATTGTATCGTATACTTTCTTTGGACGTATGCACGTACGTCCATGGTATTGATGGCCATTAACACTAGACGTACGCACGTACGTCCCTGGAGTGGAAGGGGTTAATGAAACGGTGGGTTGGGGGGAGCGGTAGCCCTTTTCACACAGAACTAATTATCATATAAAACTCTTCCGAAGCCTAATTTGAATTGTTTAACATAGGTTTACATAACATCGTTATCTTACCTCTTAATCTCCAACCTGTATTTATAGTATTAAATTTCATAGTAAGAGAAAGTCGTGTGAGTGACACGCCAGATTATTTTTTTATGGAAATGTCACTGAAGGCCTTGCTATTGAGATTCAAATTATTCTTGATGTTTGTGTGAGTGGTCATAAAACCATCTGATTGATTTAAATGTTAATACATGTTTATGAAAAACAAGAAATCAGATGTATTTTACTTTGTAAAGCTAGAGATGGGCATTGTATCACATACACTGCGTAAAAAAAGTAGAAGGACACTAGATATTTTTAAAACTAAAGGATATTTTTTTATTTTTAATGAAATTATTTTTATGTTTAACATTTTGCAGATCATTAAGCAAGAAAATATCAGTATCATTACCACGATTACCAAAAATAAATTATTAATGACAACAAAAATAATTTCTACTTCTTTTAACTCTATAAAAAAGTAGAAGGACAGTAATACAAAATATAAAATACAAGCAATATTAATAAGGAATACTCTTCCCATTCGCTTTTATGACTTCGAATATTCTATTTGGTAGTGAATCATACAAAGATTGGATTCCTGTTTGGCAAAAATTAGCCTATGAACTGTTCAAAGCTACTCGAAGCTCAGTAAGAAATTTAAACATTTTCCCACTAGCATATACTTGACGAGCAAGCATTGATCAGATGTTTTCCACTTTGTTAAGATCTGAGGTTTTAGCTAGCTGACTTAGGTAGAACCTTCACATTTTTTTGCAGCAAACCAACTTTTAACTCTATGGGGATGTAAATGGCAGCTTCATCTTGTTGAAACATCCACTCTTCTCCTCCGAATTCAGAGCCATAAGGAAGAAGCTCAGAATTCAACACTTCAATATACCCTGTATGTTTCTGCATACCACTGAAAAAGATCAGACTTGTTCTTCTTCCATACCCAATTGATTATTAGATCCCCCCCTCCCCCTCCTCATTAATGGAGTTGAATAAAATTCTTTTACATTCTTCAGACAATTATTGGTAACCATCTAAATCGTCTATATTAAACTTCTTTTCGTCTGAAAATATTATGAAAGTCCCATCTGAGGTCCATGATACGTGTTTTTTAACCCATGATAACGGTAATCAATCTGTATTTTTTTTTTTCCACTTCAGATGATGCTTCCGCTATTTGAAAATGAATTATTTGTTTCTTGTTATGTAGTTGTAAACTGTTTGCCTTGACACATGAGTAAGTCCTGCTTGATTTTGGGTCTTTGCGATACTACCACTACTCATTTTAAGCTCATGAGCAAGTTTTCTTTCATCGCAAAGCATTAGCTTTTTAGGCCTACCAGTCATCTTTCTTTTCCTATTTCTATCTGACTTTCTGATAATGTTAGAAAGTGTATTGGGACTGACGTGCAGTATACGAAAAATTTGTCTAACACCTTTAACATTAATTTTATATGCAACAATATGTCCCTTTTGGAAATAATTTTAAAGTATTCTTCTAGGCAGTCTGAAAAGAAAATAACAATGCAATTTTTAACAAAATATGTTTTCTTCTTCAAAAGCACTCAAAGAAAATTCAATATTTACTGTTTTACTTGTGCACAATCCACCAAATAACAAATTTTGGAAAGTGTTCTTCTACTCTTTTTACACTCTCAAAATCATGGATGCTAGTTTTTTTTACAATCCACTAATTAGCATTAGTAGTAGAAATTTCATTTTTACGTGAAATTAAAAAAAACAAAATGTGTATAAAAATCTAAAAACCAGGATAAAAATACAGAAAATAATCTACAAAAATCGACTGTCCTTCTACTTTTGTTACGCAATGTAATAGGATAAATAATAGTATTACTGTGATATTATAGCTTATTAACGCTGTAATATATTACTGAGAATTCCCTATTTAATAGATAACGCTTCTAACTTTTATCTCTTTGCACGGGTACCGTCACATCTCTGGCATTAAGTCAATTTATTCTTTAACCAGCGATCATATTACTTAATAAATTCGAAAGTATTATACTCAATAATATTTTCAAATAATACCTTGGTAGAATGCCAGACTATTGTAAAATAACGGGGAATGAATGAATAAGTGAAATGATTAAACCAGTGTTCATAATAACAAATTCTAATAATTTCGAAGATTTTATATTAGCCAAATAACATTTTCAAATAATACTTTATGTTATTTTTATATCCTATGACTTTCTGGCATTTTCTTGGATATGTTAATTTAAACCTGCTATTATTGAATATTAATTTAGGCTACATTAATTATTCAGTGAATTTTAACGTCAATGATACATAACAATGTCATCCGGATATTCATTTAAACAACCATTAATTAAGTATTTATAAGCTTACAGGAGGTCATTTTGAGGCTTTGCATTTGGGGGTGTTTGAATAATAGTTATTGCTCATTGTGGATTGTCTGCTATTGTCTTTTTTGCACTCTTTCATAAGGTAGGGAGTGTCGAAGCGAGGAAAATGTTTATGTTCTTATTTTAAATTCAGTTTTGTCAAACTTGGGAATTTTCGAAGCTTCTGGGGTTTAAAAGATATTTATTCGAAGTGTTTTTTTCTTCTTCATTTTATGTATAGTTACACTGTATATAGTATAGGATAAATAAAAATCAACTTCTTGAGTAATGCAAATGAGATGCCGAAGTTTCAGATTTACGACATTATTTTGCAGTCTGTTTAAAGTAACATGTAACACGAAACAAACTTTCTCAGACCTTTCCTAAATTTTTTTATCTTTACAACTACTTCATCTTTCACGCTGAAAGAGAAAAACAAATTTATCCAAGACTTAGACGAACCCTCTAATTCATATATTCATAAGCGAATCCGTAAGATAAATGGCCTTAAAGACAAAAACGTGACATATCCGTATACATAAGTTATTTACAAAATGACTCCCAATGAATATTATTATAAATTAACTGTCTTTAGAAGCCTCGAAATCTGCGGTTAACATTTGGCTCTCAGGAAGTGTCATCAGTATTTTGCCGCCAAAGAAGTGCTTGCTTATAATTTTTCATCGCCCGTAAATCACATGAAAATTACATTAATGGACGTGTCGTTCTTTCTATTTTTAATTAGCAGTTCATCTTGTAATAACTGAAGGAAATGAGATTACGTAACGTGATTTCTTATTTTGTCATCTTATAAGATTAACGATGTAGTTAAAAAAGGTTTATATCTCATTTAATTTTAATGAGCTCAAGCGAGAGCATGAATGGAAAATGTAGAGGCTAGTTGTTTTAAAAAACTAAATTAAAGAAATTTGGTAATACGAAAGAAAAAAGAGCTATATTAGGTTAAAAATTTAATGTTAGGTTAAATTAGATTAATATAAGGTTAAAAATGTAATGTATATTATTTTTAATATATTAGGAACTGATTGAATTTTTTAATTATATTTTTATCATTGTTTTAAATTATTTTTTATTTCATACTTTAACTATAAATTTAGGACGCTGACTATAATAGCTGAATATTTTTCTGGATTAGGCTTAATTCGCCCCAATTAAATGCCAAATATTACAGTGAAACTTGAATAATTCGAACTTGTTTAATTCGAAATTTTGGATAATTCGAATATTTTACACGGTCCCTTGAATTTTGTATTAAAATAATGTTAAAAAATCGTGGATAATTCGAATTCTATTTTGGATAATTCGAATTTTTCATACGATTACCTTTAAAATATTACAGTAAAATTTGTTCACGAGATTTTACTCATCTGAAGTGCATTATCAATTTTTATAGTCTTTCAAAAGAAGGATAAGGAAATACAATAGAAGCCCCTAGCTAGTGCACCAGAAGATATGGTGCATATGTGTGAACTTCGAGGTTTTTGTGAATTGAAAGTCATGTGTAATGTAGAAGATTCTATTTTTGTATCAGGTCATATGCTATGACACAGAGATTCTACTTAAAAAAGAAATAAAAAATATTTGACTATTTTTAAAAAGTGTTGAATAATTAAGCTCGTAAAAAATATTGATTTAATGGGGGGGGGGGGTGTGAAAGGGGTAATGTAGCGGTATTCTTAGATATAAAGTTTATGTGTTAAATCTCTGATCGTAGAGTTTTAATTTATCACTCTTTTTGACAAAATAGTAAATGTAATTCGAATTTTTGGATATTTCGAATTTTTTTCTGGTCCCTTCAACTTCGAATTATCCTAGTTCTACTGTATAACCTTTTATTTTTACTTTCTCTTAACCATATGTATGGTAGTGAAAGTATTGTTTTTGGGCCAAATTTTCGAAATTGAATTTTTGTTATATTTACATGTTCTGGGGTTCCCTGAATCCGAAAAACATGATTTTAGAAATTGGTCTTTGTGTGTGTGATTGCTAGCAGCATATCTCAAGAACAAGTACTATTGGAAATTTCAAACTCGGCATTCTAAGTCTATAATATATGATGATGCTACACGAAACTTTTTGTTGAGATGAAACAAATGGTTCATGTACTGGGATATACAAGATAATTCAAATACATTAGTTCTAAGGGAAAAATTCTGATAAGCACTATGCAACTTCTGCAGACTGCCCTAAAGAAAATGGAAATAATACATTATTTTTATATGCATAAAATCATTTTTTTTTGTAGATTGTGGTATGGAAATCATTCATCATTCGCTTACAGGGCGACATAAAGTATTTAGATACATTAGGACTATATATGAAAATTGAGGGAAGCTTATTTCATTTTGCGTTAGATGTTTTTTATATAAAACTAAATTTAAAGACACAATCTGATGCACATATAGTTTACAGACAATATACAGAGCTACCTATATTATGCTAATCGTTCTCTTTTGTCGAATGTAATAGATGGAACTGCTATGCTACATTTTACTATGTCGACGAACTCTGCTCATGAAGGAAAATTAAATTTTCATGCCCATGGTGTAAACAAAGTATTTTTTGAATTTCAGTTTGCAACTCTGTTTTTTTTTTTTTTTTTTTTTTTTTTTTTTTTGTATAATATCACGTTTTGAAGTGCTCTGATTACGAAGTGCTCTGATTATATGCTATCAGGATAACTTAAAAACAAATAACTGCAGGAAATTCAAAGTTAGTATTTTGAAGTTCGTATTAGGTTGCCACTTTAGAATTTTATCAAGACTGGCAAGTTTCAAGGCAAATTAACAATAGCCTCGAGTTTTAAAAAAATAATTGTAGGCACAATAATTGAACGGGTGGATGAGGGGGGCGCCAGCCCCACCCCCTCACATAAAATTATATCTCAAATAAAACCGTTCCTAAACCTTTATTGGATTATTTTTTAAAGTGCATTGAACTTTGTTATCTTACGTTATTGACATTAATATGTACAATCTATCTTTAAAATATTGAAATGCACTTTAAGAGAAAATTGTGGGAGTGACACACCAGATCATTTATATCAGAATTTCGCATAAAGTTTCTAACCATATGCTAATTATTATGAAATGATTTTAATATTACCCATTCTACCGTGATCGATCATATAAAATACGGATTAATATCTCAATATATTTTGGAACTTAATTACCAATGGAAAAAATATTGAATGCAAGCCCTTAATAAAAGCATAATTAAAGAAAGGATTTCTTAATTTCAGATTGTTAGACATTCAACAGCATTTGAATGTTTTTGGCATAATTTGGATATATCCTGATATCACTCTGACATTTTTTTTTTACACTAAGGGACAAAAAAGTTAAAAAAAAAAAAAAAAAAAAAAAACCCGCTGCAGAAAAATTTACTTATACCTTTTTTATTTGTAATAACTTCAAAACTAATAGTTGAAACAAATAAAACTGTCTTGTTTGCATAATATCAAAGAGACGAAATGATACCTATTTGCATTTTCGATGGAGTAATTTGCTTTATTATACTCTACGATGTACTTTACAAAATTTACATAAAACTTTCTTTTTAAACGTAATACAATAAACATATATTTTGTATTATATTTTGATTTATAATCTATAATAATAAATATGAAATAAACCAGTTATATTTTTACATATGAAATAAAAATATTTGTTTGTTAGATCTAAACAATTACATTATAAAATACGTGTTCTGCTGCATTGAGTTAATTCCATCTTTATATGGAATTACTGCTTTAATGCGCAATGGCATAATAGACAGTGTTTTAATATAAATCTCAGAAAATTCAATGTGTCAATTATCACAAATGGTTTTTTCTAGAGTTGTGGGCCGCAAATTTCGAATTATCTCCCCTCTTCCCCGCCTTTTTATAGATGAAACATTTTCGAGCGGATTGTGTTTAGAACTATTTGCAGGTCTGGTGAGGAAGACAATTTTTCAGAAATGGCAAGGCACAGACAATTACGATGCCACAAAAAGTATTAATTTTAGAATGAACATCAAAAAGTAATTTAATACGGGAAATTAGGAAATTAATTAAATGTTAACGAAATATTCGTGAGATGATTTTTAGCAAGATATACAATTTTTTGTCATTTTAAACTGGAAATTTGGATTTAGGCGGCCAGGCTGCAGATCCAAGCGGTTTGAGCGCAAATTAAAAAACAAATGTTTAAAAAATCCATTTGTATCATGTTTAGAATTTAAAAAAGACTAAAAAAATATGCACAGCAAAATATTTTCTTCAAAAACAATGCATGGGCAATTAAACAAAGAAAGATAAAGAACAGGAGATCTGCGAAAAAAGCCATTATTTAAGAAAAGAATTAGAAAAAACAAGACTTTAGTTGAACAAAAATTTAAAAAAGTTATCAGTTTATTATTAGGCTGAACTGGTTTTGCCTGAGAAGTCAAGATTACTTTATTTCGATCTGATGAAAAAAGCTACGATGACGACGAAATTGTGACCGACTGAATGAAAATTTCACTCTTAAAACAGTTGTACTTTCTCCGTACATTATGGTACGGAGTTGCATAAATTTTCCAGGAATCGGGTAAATTTTCATGCCCAAGGGGCCAATTAATTTGGAATATAACATAGTTATTTTAAAAGTGGCACCTGGCCGATTATTTTAATCAGAGACTTTTCCGCAAACGGTATTTCAAGAGGAAAATGCACCTTGTTATTCGGTGTCTGTGGTACGTTTAAATGATTCAAATTGTTAAATTTACCTATCCATTCCCAAGAGGACCTATAAGTCTTTAAGTGACCATAACTTTTTTCACTTTAAGTGTGATGTCGATTATCACATATTCTAAGAAATATATTATCATATTAAATAAAATAAAATAAAATAAATAAAATTACGAACACATGTTTATGACCTCTAAAGTGCACCTTATATTCACGTACAGTATGTTCTTTAAAATTTTACATCCTCCCTCTTCTCACATATGTATCTCTTGCTAATTGCAATTCTATCGAAACCTTTGATCATGCATTATTCTTTCTTTAACGTAATACAGGTCTACAATTAGCATATTATGACGTTTTCTAATTCGATTTCTATTCATCTTGCAAATAAATACAGTTTGTCGCCATGCGTGCATTCTTGTTTCGCAATATGCTACATTAATTTTGCTTAAAAGTTCCGTGTTCTGATGGCGAATGTTGGCGTTTAGTCAAGATCGTTTGGCGTATAATTATGTGGTAACCTTTTCAAAAATCGTATGTGTTTATATGTAACATAATAACAATTTTTTCTCTACTATTTTGAATATGGTTTCGACTAGAGCTTTGGCGAAACTAATGAAGAAATCGGAGCGTCAATTCATCATCATGACTTAACCTGTGAAGTCGACGTGTTTGGGCTCCCACTCTAGGTTATTCAATTACCCCAATTCTACCTACTATTTTATAATAAAATGCTTATCTGGTCACCTGTAGTCGTATTAAATAAGTCAACAATTCGTATATAATAAAATCCATCATAATATCTACAAGGAAATGCCTGTTTATTTGGATGAACGAGCTCTATGTTATTGACTGGACACTTCGCAAGAATTCTAAAGGTGTTTTTCAAATTAAACTTCAACAACCAATGGCCATCTATAATATATAGTACATTAAGTTAAATCCCACAAAGAATATCGTAGAATATCTTCTTTACCAGACATGGAAAAAGACCTAATCTCAATCCGTTCGAAAATGTTTAGTCTATAAAAGGCGGGGATAAAGGGTGGAGGATTCGAAATTTACAGCCTACAACTCTGCAACAACTAGAAAAAATTATTTATGATATTTGGAACAGTGAATTTTCTGAGATTTATATTAAAAAAACCGTATATTACTATGCCATTGCGTGTTAAAGCAATATAATTCCATATAATGGTGGAATTAACCCAATGCAGAATGCATATTTTTATTAAGTAATTGTTTAGATCTAACATAAACAGTTCTATTTCATATATTCAAATATAACTTCTTTATTTCATATGATAAATCATACTAGATTACAAAGTATATGTTTATTATATTGTGTTTTAAAAGGAAATTTTATGTAGAATTTTATTAAATACATTGTAGAGTGTAATAATGCGAATTACCAAATCGAAAATGTACATAGGTATCATTTCACCTCTTTGGTGTTATGCAAACATGATAGTATTATTTGTTTCCATCATTAGTTTTGAAGTTATTTACAAATAAAAAAGGCATAAATCAATTTTTCCGTAGTGCGGCTTTTTCTCTGTCTCTTAGAGTAAAGTCGGTAACAAAAGTCTCCGAACACTAGCAAAAATTCCTATGTAAAAAAAGTACACTTAATACAGTTTTGTTAAATAAATCCTTGTTGAATCCTGTTCTTAGTCAGTCTAAAAACAGGATTCGACAAAAATTTATTTAACAAAACTGTATTAAGTGTACTTTTTTTTTATATAAGAATCTTTGCTAGTGTTCGGAGACTTTTGTTACCGACTGTACATAAGGTATATGAGGGAAATTGCAGACAAGTTTGAGTTTAACTGCACTAAACCAAATGAAACGAATATATATATATATTTTTATATGCATAAATCATGTTTTATGTAGAATATGGTATGGAAATAATTCACTGTTTGATTACAGGACTAAACAAAATAATTGGATTATAGTGCGACAATACCAAAAAAAAAAAAAAAAAAAAAAAAAAAAAAAAATTATGAAAGCGTATTTCAGGTTGTGCCGTGTATTATTAATATACGATTATATTTATTTGCACAATGTGGTGTGTACATAACCTTCAGAAGATATACAAGGCTGCCAATATTTAAGACATAGCATTCTTTTTTATTGTTAGTGGAAGTGCTTTACTGTAATATTTTACTCTGTTCAGAAAAGCTGCCCTGAAATTGAAATTAACTCCTCATAGCCATACAGTAAATAATGTATTTTTAAACTACATTCTCATTGCTTATTTTTATTTATTTTATTTTTTTTTGTATATTTACACGTTTTGAGGTTTCCTGATTACCGACCGAAGTCAAGTTTTTTACGTTTGATATTTTGACTGTGTCTCTTTTTTTTTTTTTTTTTTTTTTTTTTTAAAAGTAATTTCAGGCGATCCAAATATTGTATTTTGAAGTTAATACGCTTGGTAATAGAAAAGTTTGATCAAGTTTTATAAGTTTCAAGGAATGTTGCGTGTGAAAGTTGTCTGAATAATTTTAAATAAACTTTTGAATTTAATAACAAATTTGAGTTCTATATAAATGTAGGTACATTAATGAAACGGGAGGAGCCCCACTCACATATAATTATTTGTCAAATAAAGTTGTTCCGAATTTTAATTTGAATTGTTTTAACATAGGTTTACATAACAGTACTCATTATCTTACCCCTTAATCTCCAACTTATTTATAGTATTAAATTTCAGGGTAAGAGAAAGTCGTGTAAGTGACACACCAGATTATTTCTATACAAACTATAATATAACTTTATTATGTTTGAAATATACTTTGAAGCATAAAGTTATTGTTTCCAAAACCCCTATTTCTTAGTATGCTATTTATTCTTAACTCAACTATTTTACAAAATAATTTTTCTTAGACCCATTACCATTAAAGTTTTCCGCGAAAAAAAAAAAAAAAAAAAAAAAATCTAAGATATTTGTGGCTTCTTGATGTTTATAAATAATGTATGAGCATCTGTTTGGTGTTTTCTTAGAAGAATTCGTAATGTTATAGGCTACGTTAGAAGTTCGGTTAAAATAGGACATAAATAATTTTTTCTTGCAAATATCTTGCTTTATGCATTAGCCCACATTGAAAAAAAAATAATTTAAAGTTTTTGATATTTAAATTTTAAAATATGGTAAAAAATTTTTCTTTCTTTCCTTTTTTTTTTTTTTTTTTTTTTTTTGGTGTGTGTGAACTTTAGAAGAAAAGTGTGAATAATTATTTTATTATGCATTTATTTTTTTTAATAAAATGCTCTCTGTGTATTATATAGCATAAGCGATATTGTAATTTATTTATATTTTGAAAATAAATTAATTTGTTAGTTGTTTAAAAAGTCGTAATCATAGATATAGTAATTTATATGGATCTATCATCCCCATGCTAACAAGCAAAAATTTTTGATGCCGAAAAAGTTTTTTGGCAACAGCCGTTAGAGAGTTAAAACTCGAAAATAGTAATAGAATAGAATGTTAATGAATTTTGAAAATGCCGAAATATTGCGCGGCTTTTAATTGTTCTATTAAATATAAGAAAAGAAATGGGTTTCATAAATAAGTTACATTCAAGTAATGAAAAATATAATTTTTATAATCAGTTGCTTTGTTATTATTATGAGATAATTATTGTTTTCATATTTAATGGAATACTTTTTTAAATTTTAATATTTTTTAATATTTTATATTAGTAAGTAATATGGAATTCTCAAAATTCTTTTAAATGTAGCTAGCAGCCGCGAAAGTTTTAATATATAACTAGTATGTTGTGGCCACCACAAGACTTTCTTCCACATATAATCCTATACAAATTTACGCAATACAAATAATTTATTAAATTATAAATTATTAAAATTATTTTTCATGATGAATGCAGACGATTTTTATCTCAAGGAAGTATAATAATAATAAATGCCGAAAGAAAGAAAGACAGTTTTGTGCAGACATGAGTATACTAGAGTATAGTAAAAAAAAAAAAAAAAAAAAAGAAAAACAAAAGGAAAGGAAAACGAAAAGAAAGAAAGAAAGAAAAAGGGGTATCTGGAGTTTTTCATTCTCTTTTAGTGCATAAATTTTATTTGCTAAATTACCTATGTGCATTCCCGTGTATATTCACTCGGGGAAATACATCCATAAGAGAGTAAAATGGCCGTTTTTTCCCGATTAAAAAATGTATCACTTTTCCCCTCTCAATAATCAATTTATGTCTTATTACTATATCTATGGTCGTAATATGTGTAGTAGATTGATAATTTATTTCAAGTAATTTTTTTTTATTTGATATTTTTATTCGTTGTTATAATTCTCTGCAACATTTTTACCTTACTTAAAAAAAATTTAAAGTTTCGATAAATAGAGGTGAATCCATTTAAAAACTAGAATTATGATAAATATTCAGTGGTTGTCTTTCATGTATAAGAATTTGTATATTTTCAAGGGATATTTAAATTACTATCGCTATCAAGGATTTATGCCAGGGTGTTACTTATTGTAATAATTTTTAAAAGAAGATTATCTTTCTAGTTGCAGTGCAACAAACACATCCCCTTAGAAAAAATCTGTAGGGAAATTAACTTATATTATTATGAGAGAACTAATGAACCGTAATTACGTTTGAATCTATGCCAAACTTCTAAATCAGAAATTTTTTGCCTTCGACACTTTGCTTCCTCTACAGCTATTAAAATTTCCAAAACAACTATTTAGTTATTTATGACCAAGAATGCGTATTTAGATAGACGATATTTTAATTCATTCTTGTTTAGCCGCTATTAGGTTAGAATGTAAGCCTTTTATTTTGTGAAAAATTGAAATATACAAGCAGCCACCCTTGGTGCTTTCAGACTTATGAATACAATTCGAAATTAGCGTAAAATGTACATAGATAACTAGGCAGTCGCAATGTTTTAAAGTTTTTATTTATTAAATTTTCAAAATAAGAATTTTGGTGCCTTATTACATATTTTGTTAGATTATTATATATTTATTATATATTTATATATTTATATAATTAGGTTATTATATATTTTGCTAGATCTCGTTATTAATGTTTTACGTAAATCCTAACTAATAGTCAATTAATAGCGACAAATTTAAATGTGTTCCACTACTTCACATGCATGCAGTGTAATTAATAATATGTAAAAAAAATCCTTAATCCATATATAATGTCTTATTTTTGTGCAAATGCAATGCCCCCATTAGCACAGTAATACCGGCCAATCTTCATCGGATCATCCAAAATTGTATGGCACACTTTTTACCATAATTGGCCGATATCAATGAACGTCGGATTGGCCGAATTGCAGCGTATACTTGTTTACTGTATGCATAATGTTACTAAAATAATTTTTACATCCTCTATTTTTTACAATTAAAATGAAATTTAAATTTAAAACCAACTGTTGAACTTTTTAGGAAATTCAATTGAATTGAAAGATTATAGGTCCAACGTTGGGGAACATCGGGCAAGATGGGACGATTGATAAAAAACAATCTTCACACTTATGTTTATGGATTTCAAGCAATACTGGGCGGCATTGGGACAATATTGCTGTGCTACTTGGGGTGTTCTAGAAATGCCAAGTTACCAAAATCGCATACTTAATTTCGGCATATTTCGATTGATAGTTAAGCAAATATCGTATAATGTTAGAAAAATGTTTGTATAATGATACATAAGAAGTGTAACATTTCACAAAATATTGTGTTACATTACACTGAAAGTTTTAGTTAGTTATGTCATCTCAAATTTTCGGTGCGACCTTATATACTTTTAACAGTTTAAACTTTTAACAGTTTAAGTTTATTATACTTTTTTGTTACACTTTTTTTTTCTTTTTTAAAATGTTAGCAAAAAACATTTTAATCTTTTAACCGCTAAGAAAATTACACTTTTTGATCAGATCCTTTCAAGAAAAAAAAAAAAAAAGTAAAAGTAAAAGTTTGATGCTTTATATTAGTGCTGACTGTTGCTACATTTTTGCATATCTTAAGTACAAATCGCTTGTTACTTTACATTCAGCCATATAGTTCATCGATGTATACTGCAACGCAAATAGGTTTTACCAGTTTTTGTTTTCGCTTTATTCTGAAAGGTAAATATTTATCGAAGAGGATTCTCATCATGAGATCTTTGCATTTATTTTCTGGGCGATAAATGTATTCCTGTAATTAATTCAAAGTATATCCCCATGTAGCGGAAAATAATTAACCCTATTCTAATATTATTATTTGCTTAAAAAAAAAAAAAAAAAAATGTTTGAAGGAAATAATTTTTCTTTTCTGTTTCGCGACAATTTTTTCTGCAATCATTGACCTGAAACACTATGTCTGTATAGTATGTGTCGTATGTCTTTATAGAAGTCAAATGCTAAACTTGGAAATGCATGTAATGAGTGGAGTTTATATGGTACTGTTGTATGAGATTGCGTCAATTTTAAAACTTAAGTATTAGATGTCTTTGCTTTGAATCTTTTGTAGTTGACTTCGTACCTTCGCAATACATTATTCATCTATTTATTACACTATAGTACTGATAAATTACATTACAAGTACCATAACTGTCTATCAGTAGACAAAACAAATCCAAAAAATTCATGGTGAAAGTCTTTTTTTTTTTTTTTTTTTTTTTTTTTTGTTTTTAAGTAACGTAATAAACCATATTTTATGCTTTTTCAAAAAACTCTATCGAGAAGTAAAAATGATTTTATGCACAACTTTATGTAATGCTATCACTGCTCAAGGAAAAATGTCGAGGAAATGAAGAATGAAAAAGTAAGATGAATGCAGCTGAAACTTTACATATTTACATTTAATTTTTCTTTTTCGATTTATATTTAGTGACTAAAAATTACATTTTAATTTATATGAACGTTAAAGGATTTGTAACACCCTTATCAACCAACGCTCTTAAATTTAATTAGTGTGCTCTTAAGTTTAATTAGTGAGATTTGGGTTTTGCATCTCACTGGCAGTATTCTTGATAGTTTACAGTTGTAATCTACAACATATGCGTTTGTATTTGGAAGCGATTTTATAATAGTTACAATTCTTCAATGAATATAAATCAACTATTTTAAGTTCTTAAAACTACAAATAAAACTTTGAATATATAATGAATAAAAAAATCTATATTTTTCTAAAAAACATAATAAGAGAACAGCTTATTACAGTCTATATATATTTTATATATATTTTAAAACTTCTTTACACACCATAAATTTTAAGCCAGTACAACCGGTTTCGAAAGGACGTAGCCTTTCTTCATCAGGTGCAAAAGAACACGTGCTACTACCTTGGAGGAAAAAGCAAGACTGTAGCGGAAAAATTAAAAATTAATTAAAATTTATGGTGTGTAAAGAAGTTTTAAAATCTATATATTGATTGTACACTAGTTTTGAATTTTGTTTTCGTATATACATTTTTTTAATATCTAAAAAAAACTGTTGTAAAATTTTCAGTCTGTAATTTTCATAATTGCAAGAGAATAGAGTAAAAATAAATCACATTTCACATAAAAGCAACTATGTTTCTTTTCAAATGTGTGTTCCATATTTTAGCAGAAAAATTGAGGTAATTAGATTTGCTGAAAAGAACGTAGAAAAAAAAAAAAAGAAAAACAAATAAAACAACGTTCTTTACGCATTATGATTTTCTTAGGGTTCATTAATATTTTTAACAATGCTGAGTTGAAAAGTAAATGATGCAGCATGATTATCAGAGATATAGCTTGAACTCATTACACGTTTAATATGAGTATCATCGATTTAAATTTATGAGTAGATTTTTTCTTTCTCCATGTTCGAGTGGTTAGAATCGTTTTCCAATACAGATCAAATGAACTGCCTTTTGTATGTATCTTCTTTAGCGAAAGTTTTTTATTTTTATTTTTTTGACTAAGTATGTATCAAAATTGATGATAAACTAATATCTAGAGGTATTTAGGTAAAGCTTAATAAGTTTGCTAATAGCCCTTATAATGCTTTTAAAATAAATAATGAATTTTCAAAGAAATTGTGACAAAAAGAGATTTAGAATATAGTTAATATAAATTATGTCTTAGAAAAAAAAAAAAGATAGCGGTATAATAGGCATTTATTATACAAAATGAATATATTTATTTTGTAATTCAAATTAATATAGAGGGTGACCAGTTTAAAAGAGTACCCATTGCTTTTTTTCTTATTACCCTTAAATCTGACGGATGTGGTAACTATTCTAATACTGAAGTGTAATTGTTTGAACCTTGTTTAAGTGTGAGAGACAATTTCTAACACTGTTGGACTGTCACAACTTTATTTGTGAGGTAAAACGCAAATAGAGACGCACAGTGTTACTCAATCCTGTGATAATTTTATTTTTGAAAAACATAACTTAATTTAATTTTTTACATTATCATTCCTTACAGAAAATGTTCGCCACCATTTTGAATGGAAACATGAACACGTCGAGCCAAGTTCTTTGATACACTTCGCAGATTGTTGATATTATTGACGAGATTTCTTCAGGTATCTGTTTAAATTCATCGATGTTTGCAGAAGTCTCTGAAAAACCCTATGAAATGATAATGTAAAAATAATAATGATAATATAAATGTAATGTAGGAATGATAATGTAAAAATGTAAATTAAATTTTGTTTTACATAAAAAAAAAAAAAAAAAATCACATGATTAAATAACATTGCACGTCTCCATTTCTGTTTTACCTCACAAATAAATTTTTAACAGTCCAACAGTGTTGGAAATTGTCTCCCACACTTAAACAAGGTTCAAACTATTATACTTTAGTGTTAGAATAGTTGCCACATCCGTCATATTTAAAGGTAATAAGAAAAACCAATGGGTAATTGATCACTCTATATATTGTGCTAAAATTCATTTTAGCATTTTAAATGTTTTGTTAATATATTTTTTAAAACAGGATTTTAAATAAATATTTTTTGCAAACAGCTATTAACTTTAAATGTATTGTTTAGAAGAAGGAATCAACGTATTCTGTCTTTTATTGATATTTCTTGATTAACAAAAATAGAATCGTTAAATATATTTATTATTGTATTGAGGTTTTAAATTTTATTTCAAAAGTATCTCATTTAAAATTTTCTCTCTTAATATTCATATAATATCTAATTTATATTATAAAAATTCAGTTAATTAAAATCATGCATATAACATAAATGTTTTTATATGTGGTTTTACTAAATTATTCAAATATTTTGCAATCTAAAAAATTAATTTCTTTTCCGCACATTAGTAATAGATTGCCTTAGTTTCTTAAATAATTTTAACTAAACCTACGAAATATGATTATCGACATAAAAAAATACTTTTTAAAAAAATGAACACTTTGGAAACAGTAATAAACAGTAATATGCTTCGTAGTTTTTTTGTCACAAACTCCGTGATTATTTTTCTTTGTTTTTGCAAACAAAATTTGCCACATATGTAACAAAAACTGTTGGGGTTGTTAACACAAGGTTTTCCTAACGAACTCATATTTTTCAAGACAAAAAGCACTTTTAAACTTACAATAAGACACGAACTGATAATCTCAAGTTTTAATAGCTGATTCGTAAAATTGTTGTACCTATATACATGAATAGATAATAAAATTTAGAGCTGTTAATCAAATTAATAGATCTTTAGGAGGGTAGTCTAAATTCTTTTCATCGATTTCTTGTGTTTCGTTTATCTCAAAAACCAGATCCAAAAAAAAAGTAAATGCATACTGTGTATGTGTAATACAAGTGTTTACAAAAACCATTAACAAAATAAATGCCGCAGATTTTTTTTATTTTTTTTGTTCCGCAGTGTAATTTGTTTGAAATGAAGCGTTGCAAAAATCTTTGCGATAACTTAAATAATTCTTAAAAATTCAATATTAAAATTATCATACAAGGTGATTATAATTAAAGTTACGATTTCAAAACGCTATAATTTTAAAACTACCCATCAGAGCGATTTCATATTTTACCAGAACAATCATGAGGCAATGCAATTTTGTTTGGGGGAGGAAAAAAGGTAGTTCCAACATGTTCCTATAGATGGCGCTGTCAAGGTAATGTCAAGGAGAAACGCCTAAATGCACTCATTAAACACAGGAATGTTGTTAGCAACACAATGGAATAGCAGGAAACCATAGACTTCAAGGGTTTACTACAATTTCTTTAGCAAAAAGACAAGAATGTGTGTTTACAACGGAAACAATCATAGTGAAAAGAGAAAAAGAGGAGCTTCCTGAAACAAATACTTTACGCATAATTAACGGCACATTTTGGAACTTTTTTTTTCTTTTGCCAAACAAAATTTCATTGCCTCACGATTGCTCTGATAAAATATCCAGTCGCTCTGATGGATAGTTTTAAAATTGTAGCGTTTTGAAATTGTTACTTAAAATATAATTACCCTGTATCACCGAGTATAGTATAATTTGATAATGATTCATTTAAAGAGTTAATTCAAGTACTATTCATATATGCGTAACATTATAAAAGTACACTAAACCTAAAAGTTATTTTTTCACATAGTTTGAACCATATAAGTCAAACAAAACACATTGCTTCATTTACTTATATAATTGAAAAGCATAAACGTGTTTGAAAGCCTTTTCTCAAGCTAAAAGAAGCAACATCGAGTCAGGGAAGAGAAAAGAAATTTCACTTATCTCTCGTGCAGGAATGCGCCAATAAAAAGCAAAGGGCACATTTTATTAACAGCTCCAACGAACTGGATGCCATTTCCGATCTCCTTATCGTGACACTGATCTCGGTATATATTCTCTTTTGTTTTCCATTTTGAGACGAATAAATGTTGATTCTTTGGAGTATGTGTTTGCAGTAAATGTACTAAAAGCCAACATGCGTGATGCCAGTCTTAATTAATTAGAATTTTTTTGTGTGTAGGTAAAATCTCAATTTAATAGTTAAAAAAAGCAATAAATAAATAATTTACTTACTTGTTTAGTGGCACTTATTTTAAAGTATGTAAATGTCTGTCTCGATTAGTTATAATTTGTAACCATTCAGCGTTCAATACGTGGTTCTTTTTAAAAATTTTAAACTAATTCAAAAATGGCTGTAAAATTTGATCATATAATAAATGAAAAATATGTAAAAAGAAAAAACTGACAATTTTAATTTTCGAGAAATTATTGATTTGAAATATGTTAGTTTCTTTAACAAACTAAAAAAAAAAAAAAAAAAAAAAAAATCTGGTGTGAAACAACTACGTGGTTACCATTAACCACTATTACATGTATTATATACATTTTTCAGAAATAATGTAATCAGAAGACATAAATTGACCTAACAAAGTAGAAACCTAAGAGTTAAAATGAAAAAAAAAAAAAAAAAAAAAAAAAAAGAAATGGAGCTTTTTTTTTTTTTTTTTTTTTTTAAATACCAATTTTCGACATCTAAAATTGACCTACCTAAGCAGGATGACTGCTGATTTTCCTGCAATACCTACGTAATACACGAGAAAGAATATCTAAAATGGATTTATGTAACAATTTTGAAGAAAATCGTTAGAGCCGTTTTTCAGATACCTACTTTTACCAAAACTTGGCAGACTCAATTATTGACCAGAAAACAATAATTACATACAAAAGGATATTTAAAAGGGAGTTAATATGTCGAGTTTGAAAAAAAATCCGTACTGGCGTTTTTAAAGGAACGCATCTGCGAGACATGAAATTGAGCTATTTATATAGGACGCTTATCACTTTCCTGAACTAACCAACTATATCATTCGAAAGGACCTTTAATAGAGTGCTTTTATAGCAACTTTGAAGAAAATCCTTAGAGCCATATATATAGATTTTTAAAACTTCTTAACACACCATAAATTTTAAGCCAGCAATAAATTGTGCTGGCTTAAAATTTATGGTGTGTTAAGAAGTTTTAAAATCTATGTATTGATTGTACACCAGTTTTGAATTTAGTTTTGGCATTAGAGCCATTTTTGAGATACGGACTTACGATCCCACTTCTGGTTTTCCAATTTTCACCAAAATCTGGAAAATTCATCTGTGCACCAAACCTGTCACAATTCTAAAGTTTCGTCGTTGATTCTTATTAGTTACGGAGATATGATAGCCAGAAGATTCATGCATACAAACACACACATACAGTCGGTAATAGAAGTCTCCGAACACTAGCAAAAATTCCTATGTAAAAAAAGTACACTTCATAAGGTTTTGTTAAATAAATCCTTGTCGAATCCTGTTCTTAGTCAGGGTAAAAACATGATTCGATAACGATTTATTTAACAAAACCGTATGAAGTGTACTTTTTTTACATAGAAATTTTTGCTTGTGTTCGGACACTTTTGTTACCGACTGTACATACATACATACATAAATACACATACACTGACCAGTTGCCAAAAACTACTTTTTTGGAGTCAGGAGACCTTAAAGCGTGTAAATCAGATGAAAACTCGATATCGAATTTTTGGACCGAATACAATACTTCCATTACCTACGGTAGAAGGACAATGGAAGTAATGAGAAGCAAACTTTTTAATTATAACACGCAGATTATTAGACCCAATGCAAAGCCATCTTTAGGAATTACATTAAACTCATCAGAATGCAAAAATGTTGAAATCTTATGAAATATTAGCGCTTTACTGAATAATTTTAACTACGCATGTGCAAGCTTTAATGAAATTTAAAAGTTAAAAGTACTGAGCTACTTATATTAAAACACCAAACAAATATCATGTAAATTCAAAAAGTTCTCAGCGATAGGAATTTTAGTTCCTCTATCTCTCTATAAAAAAAAAAAAAAAAAAAAAAATGATAGTTTTTTTGAATATTTAAGTAAAACCAGCGAACAATGTATACTATTGATTGAATCAAAACAAAAATGTAAGTAATTCTTATAGTTTACCTTTTATTTCAAGAGGAACTGAATATCAGTTTATTCTATCACTGACAACTTTTTGAATATACACGATATTTGTTTGGGGTTTTCATATAAGTAACTCAATGGTTTTGGCTATTAAATTATTCAAATGAAATTTCGTTAAAGCTTGCGTATGCGTAGCTAAAAAATTTTCAGTAAAAATGCTCACATTTATTAAGATATTTAACATTTTTGCATTCTGATTGCAGTATGTTGTGTCTAATGTACTATGCAAATTTTTCTAAAATAGCTTTGCATTTGGTCTAACACCATGTGTGTTATAATTTAAAATGTGGCAATTTTTTTTTTTTTTTTGAAAGTATGCAATTTGACAGTATGCAATCACAGTATGCAATTTGTTTTGCCTAGAAAAACATATTAAAGAAAATTACTTTTAACAGAAACAAACTTGCATTCACAAGCGCTTACTCTCCAAAAAAGTTTAGTCACTACATACATAATAATGTGCATATTTAATAGAGCGGAGAAAAAAAAATTAGCTGCATCTGTCTTTTTTCTTTTTTTTTAATACATTATTGATTAAATTCCTTTATTAAATCATCTTAAAATAAAATAATATCTAACATTTTAAAGCATCAAAATGCCTGCCTAAGGATAAATTGCTTCATCACCCAGAATAAATTGTGTAAAAGATGAAAATTACTTCAGAACACTCAACAAATTTGAAGCTAATTTGTTTGTCTAATAGGACATGAAACGCATGCACAAAGAAAGATTAAAGAATGTTAATGATGCATGACATAGATTACAGAAAAGACTGTAAAATATACATCTTAGTTACTTGGAAATTAGTGGAACTTTTTCGTAACGTAGCAAAACTGAAATTTTGTAACTATGAAACGGCCTACATATAAGGAATTATTTAGTTTATGAAAAATAACTGTGATGATAATTTAATTAGAGCCTCATTATCGCAGGGGCAGGCGGAGCACGTACCCCGGGCCTTCAGTAGCAAGGGTCCCTAAAATGCATTTATTGTATATTTTATTCAATAATATTTTTTAATGCATATATATCGTAACAGACAATTTTATTTGAGTGCGAAGAGGGGGTGGCGGGGGCCAAGAAAGTATGTGTATTTCGAGCTCGCATGAGTTTAATCGACCCTTGAATTTAATCAATAGTTTTTTCTCATTTGTGCGCAATTAATTTTACACACACACACACACATATATATATATATATATACACAAAAATAACCATTTTTTTCGAAGAAGTAAATCATCATCATCATTATCATCATCATCATTATTATTATTATTATTATTATTTTAATTATTATTGAAGTGGTATAAAATTTATAGAATTGAATATATTAGCTTTGTATTATTATTATTATTATTTAACGTGTAATTGATTCAAATAATTCATTTAATCTTAAAATAAAATGTGCTATAATGTTTGTAAGTATAAAGGCTTGCTTTAAGATAAAATATTCCCTAACTCAAAGTAAAATCTGTGTAAGATGACTATTTCAAATTATTTTGTTTTGTGTCTAATAGGACATGAAACGTTTGCAAAGCATAGATTAAATACTAATGATGCATGATACATACTACAAAAGACATCATAAAATATACAACATAGTTACTCGAAAATCACTAGACCTTTTTTGTTACGGATTAATAGTGAAATTAATCAGATATAAAACGAGCATTTAATTTTTATAAAATAATTTTAATATTTTAACAGTGATTTTTCCTTTCCGAACATAATTATGTAAGGAAAGTATTGTAATTATGGCAAAAATCCGATTTTGATATTTATTAATTACTTATTAAATTTGAAATTATAATGCAAATGTCAAAGATTTAAATCTATTTTATTAATAAAGAGTGGAAAAAAGAAAAAAGATTTGCGCGGGGAAAGTTAGTATTAAGATAATCCCTTTGTAACTGATTTAGTTAAAAAAAAAAAAAAAAAAAAAAAATAGCAGAGTTTTTTTTCTATATAAATAGTTGTTAAAAGACACTGTAAAAGCTTAATTGATCAATCTCTTTAAAAACACCATTTTCTTAACAAAATAAACATTTTTTAAAATATGCAATTTCATTAAGAAACTAATTTACAGGTATTTAATCGAACTATTAATTACATAGCTAATCTGATTTCAAGGAATACATTGTATATATCATGAAACAAATATTTTATTATAATTATCTTTTTCATTAAAATGCACTGATCTTTCCCATGATATTTTTCAGAAATAATAATTTACAAGCATTCAATATCACATGTATTGTACGTAACCATGGAGTGTCATTAATAACGTTTCATGACATAAGTCGTGAGTATCATTTCGGCAGTAAAATTAAACTCGTTTTCAACACATATACATGTGAAAAAGTATGGAAACAATATGCTTTTGTCACGAAAACCCTATTTATTTATAGATACCGATTTGACAACGGAAGTCCTTGAAAAAAAAAAAAAAGTCTATCTACAGAAGCTGGAATATAAGCCGATTTGTCATGAATAAATCTGTTATTCTAGAACTTTTGCCTCAAACAGAAACGAATGGGTAACAAGAGATAAAGTTAGGCCACGGAATTTTCTTTTGAGTATCTTTTATGAGATCGGGAATATCTAGATTTTCGAAGAAGTAGCATATTTTTGTCATTCAGTGATTTTTATCTGTTCTTATTTATTTATTTTTATTCGTCAGAATATCTTTATTTGTTTACATAAGGCAAAAATAAAAATACTTCTTGTTTTTGTATTCCTGACGATTTTAAATCTTTCATACGATTTCTTTTTTTAATTGGATTCTGAAATTGACGAAATAATAATCAACATTTCTGATTATTGGTTTATGCAAAAATGACTTATTTTTGACTGGTTATTAACCATTTATCTATCGGAGATATTTTAAAGCACCATTAATGTATGTATAAAATCGAGTTTATGGAAAGAATATAAACGATACTTATAAGAATTAAATATGAATGTTTCAATTTTATGTAATTCTATGGCACTAGACATTACATTAGACCTTCTTTACTCCTGAAATCTTTCTATAGTGCTCTGTCCTTGTTTTTGATCACCATTTCTCACAACCTTCACTTGTGCTGTAATTAATTTATATATTGCGCCAACAATCTTCCATTAACCTTAGAAAAGTTACAATGATAATACAAAATAAATGCTTTTTTTTTTTTAATTTATTTCAAGTTCTGAGCAACTTATGGCCCACCAGCAGCCGAGCGGTTCCGCGCTCAAATTTGATAGACGTGAGGTGCCAGGTTCGATCCCAGGTAGCGCTCCTCGTTCTAGCCGCTCGGTGTTTTCTGTAGTTTTCCACGAAACTTGCGTAAATACCGGTCCCCTTAGAAAGACCACACACACACACACACACGGAGTGCACTCCCCTTTCAGGCTTAGGGTTCTAGTGCAGTCAATCGATTTTATTCCCAGACGTACAAACAAACAAATGAACTGAGTATTTTCTTCTGTGTACCGATGGTACACTAAAATACTATTTTTACTAAATCCTCATAATAACTTGATGAGGTGATATGTATAATTGTTATTGCTTATCTTTAAAAATTTCTCTTATGTAACCAAATGCATATGTATAGTATAATCACGTTTCCTAGGTTTAGCAGTGTGGATGAGTCTAAATGCTTGGAGGGGTGGCAAGTTGACCGACAGGTTGCTGTTAAGTAAACATCCAGTCATTCGGTGTTTCATTAGCGCTTATTTTCTCTTAACGACAAGGATTACTGTGATGTCGAAAATCACATATTCAAAATTACATATTAGCTTTCAAAATTTAATTCAATTCTCATCTTTATAAAGTGCGATTCTAAAACATTTATAACATTTAAAATCAAGTTTTTTTTTTTTTTTTTTTTTTTTTTTTTTTTTTTTTCGATTTCTCAGCTGGCGAAATATCTGATTGAATCTCTTTCTGTTTCTTGCAATAATAATAATAATAATAATAATAATAATAATAAAATGATTAGAGACAAGTCTTTAGCTGGGATCGCTCTTCTTTCATCTCATAAAATAGAACAAGTTTTCGCTGGTGCTGTCACTTTTGGCAAAAAACAGATGTACTTTTGAAAAGGAAATTATGCAGTTTCTATCGGCTCAAAATCTTGTGAAACCATAATAAGTATAAACATCTATTGTGAATAAAATTTCTGAGGTTAGATTTCTAACGTACATCTTTTGTTTTCTCAGGATCTTTCAACGATATTTTTGGCTAGAATTAGGATTGCTATATATTTAAAAAAAATTATACTGATTACAGCGTAACTGAAAAATTGGGTGTTGCTTTTGGTTACTTTGAGATTTAGGTTTGGCGATCATATTGTGGTTTTTGATGTGAAGTAACTGAACAAAACTTTGATCACTTCTTCTTCGATTTCTCAGGTGTAAGGACGCTTTGCATTTTCGCTGTATTCTCCGTGTCCTCATCCCCTTTCTTAATGAATAACTTTTTATCATGATGTTTAAAAAAAAAAAAAAAATGATTTCTTAGTCAAGTTTTAATTATCTAACAGTGGAATTAATCAATATATAGAGTGAATCAAAATATATGTGAAGTCGGCAAAATTAATGTTGGTTATTGTTTTATGAACGCCACATTCGTAAATGGATATTGAATGTTTCTCTTTATAATTTAGTATCTCTCTTCATCAAGAAAGCTAACTTATGAATCAAAAATTATATCTTCATCTAAACATTATATCTAAGGAGATCAAGAAACAATACAACAGTTATCACTCCTATTTTAACAGTGTACTCGTTGAGTTCGCACATGCGCACAGGCTCCCATGTTCTCAAGAAATATGGTTAAAGAATATCTTTGCATTTTTTTTTTCTTTTTGTTGTTATTGTTTATTTCATATTGTGGTAAATAACTTGATAAAAATATATCTAATGATGAAACGATATTTTGCATGCATTTCTTTACTTATTTTTATTTCTTTATAGTTGTATTTATAGGGATTTGTGACAACAGGGGCTTCTTACTTATTTGCAAAGAATAATTATAGCATAATTTTTGTGCTAATAAAGGTGAGAAATCTGTTTGTATATAGCTTTACTGCTTATTTAAACTGACAAACATGTGTTTAAAAAACATTTGTTTAATTATTTTACATTTATTATTATTATTTTTTCGTTTTATATTACATGTTTGGTCAAAAGTTGGTGCAGTTATTACATAATTGAAGTTTGTGAGTGCAGTAAAATTATTGTATTTAGTGCATTCTAAACATTTGTCTAGACTGAAAAAATCATACTTTCCTAATAAACTTTCGCTATAAATTACAGTCATCGGTACTTTTATATCTTCCAAAGTTTACTTTCGAATGTGTAAAATTATTAAAAGGTAAGTGGGGGGGGGGGCTGATTTAACCACCTGACGGCTGCTGCCAGATATATCCGGTCACTGAAGTGTTCTTTTTTCCACAATACGCTTATAATTCAAAATTATATAGTTATAAATTTTTACCTTGTTTTTCAAGTTTCAAGATCTCATAAAATAGTCATAAGTATAATAATAATGTGCATAGTTACATTTTTAATCTCAAGTCGAAATAAGCATTATTTTATTATATTTAAAAACAGTGCTGTAAAAGCAAGATTGCAATTTTGCCCTTTTCAAAAGGTGGTCAGTGAGTTAAAAAGAGAGATACAGTCTTCAAAATTGGTTTTGATAGGTTTTTGGGGATGAGGAATCGATCGTGCATACTTTTGTAAGTTATAAAATTATAGATTAGGCGAATGGGGAAGGGTGGGGGGGGGGGGTAAAAATTTTAAAACAGAGATAAAGTTTTGAAATTCTGTATTAGTAAATTTTGGGGTGCATAGAATCGATTGCTGATGGTTTCGAAATTGTAAAATTATTAAGGGGCAAAATAAGCGCAAAAATGTTTAAATAAAGCCTTAAAAATTTCTATTTTGGGGGAAGGAATCAATTGCGAATACTTTACAAAGTGTAAAAATATTAGAAAGTAGATAGGGGGGCGAAAGGAGGGCAAAAAAATTTAAAATAGAGAATTTTGAAAAATGGTTTTGATAGATAATAAAAGAAGATATCTCTCTGTCTATTTTTTCATAATATATTCAGCCTCAACAGAACGTAATAATATAAAAATTGACGTACGAGTACATAGAAGCCTGCCAGTGGAAATAGTGAAAAATCTTTAAAAATTTAATTAGTTGCGGAGATATTAATTAAAACGCCAACGTATGTCAGTTAATAAACGGGAGAATTCTGAGTTTAAAAAAAAAATTTAAAAAGTGTTAGATATCACATAAATTAGAAATTTGGTGCGATTTTTTCATATATAATATTAGCAGATATATATATATATATATATATATTAAATTCAGAACTCGCTAATCCATGCGATGATAAGATTTTTTTTTTAATTAACTAAGCTAATAATTTTTATTGAAACCGTTCATTTCTGATTTTATCACACTAGACACTATATGTGCTTCGAGAGTATACTATATGTACTTTTCTTATTAACAAAGCACGTGACCTCGAACTTGGCAAAAAAACCCAAACAAACATACATACATAAATATATATATATATATAATTTCAAACTCCTTCAAATTTAAACTCATTTCGACAGAAATTAATAATCGGGCAGCATGACATTCGAACAGATCACGCTTCAATTTTCATAAATATCGTTTTATAAACAAACATTTTATACATTTAATTACGAATTAAAAATTATTCTTAATTTTCTTGTTTGAGTTAGTATTTGAATGCCATTAACTGAGCAAAGATTTAAACGTATATGGAAAAGCGATTTTTCTTTTCTTCTTTTTAAGGGTATGTGATCTATGCAGTATAGGATGAAACTTTTATTCACTTTTTAGAATACTATAGTATGTTAATAGGTGTAAAATTATTATTAGAGGAGGGGGGGGGTTAAAAATAGAGATTAATCTTTGAAAATCAATATTATTAGGTTTGGGTGAGTGAAGAATCGATTATGGATACTTTCAAAATTGTAAAATTATTAGGTTTGCGGGGGGCAGAATTTTAAAAGGTTGATTTTATGGTAAACGAACAGACTGCTTCCCATTATGAAATGGAGAGAGGGTGCTGCAGAAATTTGCTGCAGTCAGAATTTCCAAACGTGTTTGAATGGTCAGCTAACAGGTTGTTGTAGGTTCTGAAACAGGGGGAGTTTAACAAGATCAGATGTTTCAAGGATTTCGAACCAGCTGGTCGCCTAAAGCGAGATTAAATATTATGCGTCTTTCCAGACTGTTGATAGAGTTTTACTCTAAGCTGAATTCCAATACTACTACTACTACTACTACTAATAATAATAATAATAATAATAATAATAATAATGTGAGATATAAGAAAAGAGAATCATATGCATCATTTTATTATAATCATATTTATAAAAACTGCTTTACATTCACACTTCTTTAAACATGCCTCTTTTTAAAAATTTGATCTCCGGTTTGCAGGAAATCATTTCATTTAATGTAAAAAAAAAAAAAAAAAAAAAAAAAAAAAAAAAATATTCAATATTATGTCGAGTTGTAATTTAAATAGTACCTGTGGAATTAAAATTCTCAAAAGGATGTCAAATTTAATATGCATTAATAGTATTTTTAAATTGTTTGTCTGTTGATTCTTTTTTCACCTTTTTTATTAAGCTTATGCAAATCCTTTGCTTACATTTATTTCGATTTACAATGGAATCTCATTTGCTTCATTTTGAATTTTTCAGTTATCTCCAACATGTTTTTCCTCAGATTGACCGAACATTTTTCATTTAATTTGCATAATAGTTTTGCGATGCAAATTCTAATGCATTAAGGTCAGGGGACAGAGATCAGCGATCTACAGTTAGTAATAGCAGCACGTTCCTTTTTATGTATTTTTTTGCTTTTTTCCTTTGAGATACTGTGTAATTATGTAAAAACGTGCCCAGTGAGCTACTACTCATTTTTGGAATAGAGGTTTTTTTTTTATTTTTATTTTTATTTTTTTTTAATGGAATGCATTTTTTTGAGTTTCGATTAAAATTGCTTTGTTTACGACGTTACTGAATTGATCACAATTCTTCAGCTTTTTTTTTTCGGCATGAAACGGTAGCACGCGGTTATACACACACGCACACACACACACACACACACACACACACACACACATATATATAAGTCTGTAGACATTATAAAAATTCATAAAAATTGAAGGATTTGGTAGAATTGAGCGCGAAAAGTTATTCTCGTGAAGGGGAATTTTTGGTAAAGAAAAAAAAAAAAAAATGTTTACAATTTTCGCCGATAGAAGGTGCTGTGCGTGATCAAACCGTGTATCGGTTTGTCTGTCTGTCTGTCGCGTGATGGCCACAAAAATCACGCTATTGACTTGCAATTTGGTACACATGTTAACGAGTCACGTCGAATTAGCTGTATAGAATTTGGTGTGTATTCCATTTGTAGTTCGTTTACAAGGACACTAGAAAGTTTTTCTTATCATTACGGTTTATGGGAAGAATTTGTATGTATCGCAATAGTGGCTGCAAAAAGCCTCCAATTGACTTGCATATTGGCACACACGTTCAGGCTCTGTATAGAAATTGCTGTATAATTTTTTATGTCTATATTGTGCATGGATTGTGTGCAGTGATACGCCAAATTTCTTATCATTACGGCATATGGGGTGAATTTCGTTTAAACGCATTTTAACATCATTACTTTGCAACCATTAAAATGAAATTAGCGTACGTTACCCCATTAAGTATAATGAAATTTTATTAGAATTTTAAAAGCATGTTTTTTCTGTTGAAAATTGTGAGCATAGATTTGTTAATTTGTTGACAGGGTTACACAAAATAATTCCTAATTAATGTACAGGATCTTACAAAAGTGTGCCGACAATGTCTCGTAATCATCCAAATTAATCATCCCATGTCAAAATTCGATCAATTATTCATGAAAATCATAGAATAAGCTGAATAGTTTTTACTGGGGTATAGAATACTTATGGTTCGCTTACAGAAACACACAAAAGAATTTCGCGACATTAGAGCCTATGGACAAATTTTTATTTAAGCACACTTGAATGCGTTTATGCCGCATTGAACACAATGGAATTTATATACATTATACAGCCGCTTAAAAGCATATTTACTCTAAAAAAAAGTGTATGTATGGCTATAGACTAAATAATTTATTTGCGGAACCACACAAAAGTCCACGTTAGAGAAATATTATATACATGAAATCACTTCTTAATTGTTACTTTTCCACTTTTTTCTCACCTTATAGTCAGTTCATTTAACGTAGTTACTATACAAAGTTAAGAATTTATTCTTTATTTCTTTTTTCCTTTTCGAAGGCCTTACTTGAAGGACGTAGAAGATTGTGTAGAAAATGAGGTTAGTTAAAACTACGGGTTAATGAAATCAAATAAATGAATGACAATAGCTTTAATTTTCAACATTATGTACAAAAATATAAATCAAAACGATGAGTTATCAATATCTTATTTGGCATTGTTCCTCGAAAACAACTTCTGTTTTTATTGACTCTTATATAGGGGCTCTAATACAGGGTAACTACAAAACCAAATTACTATTATTTGACTTTGTTGCTGTCGTTTAATAGTAAAATTATAATGCAGCCAACAGACATTGTCTCATTTTGATCGGTTACCGGCAGATGATAATACATGTGTAGACATTCGAGACAACTTTTCATTATTTTGAAACTAAAGGGTCAGTAAAACTCTTGATTTTCTGGTAACTTTTTATGTAATAGTGAATAACCTGACAACAAAAAAAAAACTAAATTCGTAATATTTTACGGCTTTCTATATAATGCTAGTTAGTTAATAGATTTGCGTATTTTGACTAAAATTAATACAACGTGGCCTTGAAATTTTAATCATGTGTATAATAAATTTTATTCGAAATCTTTAGTACGTAGAAGTGTTTATTATTGATTGTTATTATTATTATCATTGTTGTTGTTGTTGTTGTTGTTGTTATCAATATTATTTCAAATACTGTATATTCTGATATTTGTTCATGTACAGTAAAATCATAAACAAGGTATATAAATGATATTAAAAAAAAAAAAAAAAAAAGAATTTTAGCAAAAAAAAAAAAAAAAATAACGCTATTATATAATAAAGCTTAAGTTTGGAGTTTCTGTCAATTAAACATTAATTGTTTAAATGTCCGATGCCTTGAAGTAATGTCACACTGGTTTTTAGAAACAAACACGCTTTGAACCTACTTTATTATTTTAATATTTTGTAAACACTTTCAATTATCTGAGAGTACTTTATAATATTGAAAATAACAACTTTCCCCCTAAACAAAATATTTCTTCCCGTTCTGCTTTTTATTATTTCATTAAAAGGTCTTGAAAAGCAATTTATTTTGTTACGCACACATGTACATAATATATGTATATGTATATAAATATAAACATATATATATATATATATTATATATTAAAATTTTATTTATTCATAGATTGTAAAATAATCCATATCATTGACCTAACGTAAGTATTTCATTAAACAATGATTGTAATTGCCTAAAAAAAACGACATTTAAGAATAATTTTTTCATGTAATTGTAACTCTTACTTCGTTTTAATCTTGCGTAGTATACCAAATTATATTATACTAGCAAACCTGTGCGAAATATTCGCACTTTTTTTTCTTTCCTTATTTACCTTTAAAATTTTAAACTCATGAATGTTATAGCAATTTCACCAACTAATTAAAATTTTAATTTATCAGAAGCCTAATTATTATTAAAACCAAATTAATATTACACAATAGTGAAACCAAAATCATCCAAAGAAAGGTTTCCGAATAAAATTCATGGTTCACGACCCAATTTTCATACTTTCACAGGCAGTACAGTTTTAATACAGGACTCCCACGACGCCTTTTAAATTCTTGTCGTCATGTTGGCGATGACTTTTTATTAATTTTGGTATATATATATGTATATATATATATATATATATATATATATACATTTTTTTAATAACTAAATAAATAAAATAAAATAAACTAATTCCTGTTTTGATTATATTTTTATGATTGTGTTTTTTAGTCTATGGCACACAAAAGTTCATATTCTGTATATATCTTTAAAATATTGCGAGGTTTAAAATGACGTTTGCAAAGATTCTGAAGAAACAACTGTTAAAAGTATATTTTTTCGTAAATTAATCTCATCAGGCAAATGTCGTCATTTTTTCTTATTAGTCCATTGAGCTAAGCCCGCGTGCTTAAGTATTGTCCATGGATAAATATTATTTTTTTTATCCTCCCGTATCGTATCGTTTCGACAAAAACAATTGAAACTAGTCACCGTTAGTGAAATATTATATAGAGTATATATTATTTTTCTGTTTTAAGACTAATTATCAGTTTCTTATACTTGATTAGTTATTTTTTGACATTCTGACGGACATTTATTACTACAGAAAATTCCTGGTTTCAATTTCACTTGTCAAATATTTTATCCCGCGCAATGGAATTAATGAATGACCTAAGATATTATACATGCTTGCATAAATTGTGCGGCTAAAAAATGATTTCGGAATATATCCCTTTCTGAGGCATTAGAAAGAACAAGTTAAAAATGTATTTTTTTATGCAGTGCGATAAAAATAATAACTCTAGAAAAATTAAGTACTGTCGAATTTTAGTTATTTGGAAATTTTTCGAAATAAAAAATGTATAAAAAATAAACAAACAAACAAAATCACATGAAATTAATGTTTTGATTGTTTTATACTATAAATACGATCTAAAAATACTCATTCTGTAAAAAAAAAAAAATGGTTTAAAATGGTATTAAATTAGATTTGTGAGTGTTTGTAGTGTTGCAATAATGTTCCCAAAATCGAAAAAAAAAAAAAAAAAAAAAAAAAGGTATTTTTACTTTCTTCTGTATTTAATAAAGGAAAGTATTGGATTCATAAAAATTTCTGACCTCGGGTTTTTGATGGATTTACACGTTTTGAGAGCTGTAAAACACGATTTGACCATTTTTAGAAAATGTCTGTCTGTCAGTCTCTGTGTGTGTGTGTGACAAAATTTTGTGGCAACTGTATCTCAGGAACTACTGCACAGAATTTCATACAAATTGGTATGTAGTTGCACCTTGACATAATTTAGTGCCTATCAACTTTTGGTAAAAATTGTCTTACAGGTTGCGTTGCCATCCCGCTTTTTCTAAATTTTTAACATGGTGGTATAGGACAAAATTTTGTATAAATGTGCATAAAGATAATTATTTTTTAATAATCATTATGAAATTTACCAGAATTATTTATAATAGAGATAGTCAACTGGGAAATTTTTTTTATATGTGTAGAAGGCTCGCCTCCCCCACTCGAGGGGAGTAAATCTTCATGATGGGTATCTTTCAAAAGAGCTCGCCAGTACCTTTAAAACGAATGGTTGAACCATACATCTGCGATAATTTAAAATGAAGTTATCGATTTTTTTTTAATGTAATATTGACAATAAAATTGAATTTTTTTGGATATTTAGTGTTATACTACTTCTCTAATATGGAAATCGTCTGCATTATCATGGAAGATAATTTTGTTAAATAATAATTTTAATAAATTATTTTTACTGAGTAAATTTGTATAGGAAAATTTAGAAGAAAATCATGTGGTGGCCACAATATACTAGTTTTAAATTTAAAACTATTAATTAAGAAAATAGTAATAAAAAAATTTTGTGTGTAGTAACCACACAACTTCCATTACCCAGTATTACGTTTGTGGTTTTTGTGTAGGAATTACGACTAAATGACTGTACTAGAGTCTTAGGTCTGTTTAAAATGCCTGCACTGTGGGAGGATCTTTCTGAGGCGGAAGGGGGGTGGGGCTAACCCATATTTACGTCAGTTTAGGAGTAAAAAACAGAATCTCCGAAAAGATAGACTGACGAAGTGTCTTGGATTCGAACCCGGTATATCTCGGTAGATTCGAGAGTGCACATTACTATACATATTATAAACTCTTTTTGAAGATAATGTTGTCAAAATATATGAAACTGACCTAACAAATTAGATGTTTACAATTTTCCTGTAGTAGCTAACGAATACATAAGTCGTAAGCACACATAAAGGAGTTTATACAGCAAATTTAAAGAAAATCGTTAGCGAAGTTTTTGAGACACCATATTTCCGAGATCTAAAACTGAACTAGCTAATGAAGACGTCTATTGATTTTTATTTTTATTTTTTAACTTAGTAATACATGTAAAACGACATCTAAAAAGGGGTTTATGTAGCAAATTTGAAGAAAATCGCTAGCGCCATTTTTAAAATACCGACATTCGATCCCACTTCCAAATTTTCAGCAAAACTTGACTAACTCCTCTTTTCAACAAAAACCAATTAATATATTCGAAAGTCATGGGTGAATCTTAAGGATTTTTTATTCATTTTTCTTTTCCACATAAATATTAATGGGACTTTAAGGATTTTTTAAGCAATAAATTAAGGACTGACAGTATTAAAATTTTATATCATATTTCTACAGGTTATGATGCTTCAATAAAGTAGAGAAGAAAATGGCTAGCAGTTGAAATACTAGCCAGAAATAGAAAGAAAAAACAACGAACTAATTTTGCAAACTTTAAAAAAGATTAATTATTACTTATTAAAAAATTAATTATTAATTATTAGAAATAATTAGAATATACACTGTAACGAATGCATGTATGATATATTAATAACAAATTATCATCAGCATATTTTACCAGAATTTTAAAAACATATCCAGCACATTTTGTATTAGTAACTGTATCACCAAACTCTTCAGTGGTAGGGGATTGATCATTACGTTTCAGTGTAACTACTAAGATTAAACTGATAATATTGACAAGGCAACTTGTCATGTTTTCTCCAGAGTAATTGATAGTGATGTATGGTTAGTGTAAACTGTAATTGGTGTTTTGTAAAAGAGGATATTGCAGGGATGGTCCGGACGTCATTCAAGTAGAAAATACAGATAATTATTTGCATATATTACAAAGCGTTTATATAAGATTGATTTAGCGAAAACAAAGTTCATTACCGAGAGAAGTGCTGTGATTGGATACATAAATATATACAAAACCCCAACGTAATTTAAGGGAAAACTAATTAGAGTCATGTCCGCTCACCGAAGTTGACATTTTACCATGATAAATTATTTAATGTATAAAATAGCAAATTACCAAGAATATTGGGTTATTATTTTAGCAATAATTGAAACATTAAATGATTAATTAATGAACCTTCTTTAAACATATTAAAATTGTATAAGAATAGAACTTAAATGTAAATATTTAAAAAGAGAAGCAAATACAGTGTGTCTGCCGATTAAATTTCTGCCGTGATTCTCCCATCATTATATTAACTGAGGCGTCTGCGACAAACGTGAAGTGGGAAATTTAGGTTGCTGCTTTTAATAGCCATATATTTTTTTAATTATGCATGCATCAATAAAATTTTTTTATGAAAATATTAATAAGAAGTTCAAGAAATATTTGATCTAAATTATTTATTCTTACGTATTACAGTTTTTTTTTTTTTTTTAATAACAGCACTGTAAACATATGTATTTTACTCTTAAGGATTTTTTCACTTTGGTACACTTTTCCAAAAAAATAATGAAAATCTTACCTTGAAATCATGCTTGATGATAGAAAATACTTTTCTTTATGTACTGAACTTATTTTATGTTTTGTTGTTCTATTTTTAAAATTATAAAAAAAAAAAAAAAAATGGCAATTTTTACTTATTAGAAATCTGCATTTTTGAACACATATTTTCGCTCTTTTATAAAAAATATCACAAGGTATATACATAAAAAAAAAAAAAAAAAAAAAAGTTCACTATATGCAGAGACACTTATTTTATTTCCCTTTAAAATTTCAAGGAACTACTTTCAACGGATTTTTTACGAAGTGTACCAAAGTGAAAAAATCCTTAAGAATAAAATACGTATGTTTACAGTGCTATTATTAAAAAAAAAAAAAAAAAAAAAAAAAAAAAACTGTAACACGTAAGAGCAAATAATTTGCATCAAATATTTTTTGAACTTCTTGTTAATATTTTCATAATTTTTTTTACTGATACATGTATAATTAAATGAATATATATGGCTATTAAAAATAACAACCTAAATTTCCAACTTCACGGTTGTCGCAGACGTCTCAGTTTCCTTAATATAGTATGAACTCCTATAGTATGTTTCCACGTCTAATTAATGGAAAAATTATTATATGAATTTAGTGGTGAGAGAGTCGCGCTATAAAGGTGGGTCAGTAGACACCTTGAAGTATGCTTAAAAAAATTATATTTTCTTTAATAAAATTATTTAAACTCATTAAAATTTACCTAGAAAGATTAATTATTGATTAAGTGATACGCCCTTTCAATTACTATGTATATTAAATCCATATGTACTTTGTTTTTCTTTAAAATAGATTTTACATAGTTTTATCAATGACATGGTTTATCTATTTTTACAGTAAATATGCTTCTCTAATTCATACGCTGATTTAATATACAGTCGGTAACAAAAGTGTCCGAACACTAGCGAAAACTCCTATGTAAAAAAAGTACACTTCATACGGTTTTGTTAAATAAATCTTTGACGAATCCTGTTCTTAATCAGTGTAAGAACATGATTCGATAACGATTTATTTAACAAAACCGTATGAAGTGTACTTTTTTCACATAGGAATTTTTGCTAGTGTTCGGACACTTTTGTTACCGACTGTACTTCTATTTTATTTCTAATTATTTTAATACGTAAGAAATGCTTCGTTTGGAAAATGTGAATATCGATTATACACCGTTTCACATTTTTTTAATATTGTCAAATTTTCCACATTAAACCTTATTTCACTGTTTTTACGTTATAATTATTATAATTATTATTTTTTTTTTCGTTAAAAAATTATTTTTTGTATCACATTAATGAAAACGCATCCAATTTATTTAATTCGATTGACAATGTTGTATTTAATACTGTCAATCAGTACTTAAAATGATTATTAATGTTTTTTTGTAATTAATGCTTACTTTTATGAATGTAAATCGTTTGGTAACCAGCATTTTAAATATGCAGTGTATATTATATTCGTAGTCAAGGTACATACAAGACCTTATTATCGTACAAGCAAAATCGGGCATTTTTTCGAGGCTCACAGATTTGAAGGAGCCACAAACAGTTAATTAAATTTTTAAAATACGTGAATATACTATACTTATCTCTACCAACATTTACTTTTTATATGAAAATTACCCATTCAGAATTTTGATTAATCTACATAGTTTTAGAAATTAATTCAAATTTCTTATTTTACTAAAATATTGTAAACTTCTCCAACTTATCACCCACGCTTTATATTTATTTATTTACTTATGAGGGATAAATATAACATGAGCACAAAATCTTATTAACATTATGAGGATTCTTTTTATCGTTACACCAATGTTAAAAGAACATTTATGATACTACGGTAAACAGCACTAGCTATAAATGTACTTCATGAACTTTGTATGTACGTTTACGATTTTCTAACATATGTACTGGTATTACAAACCATTAAAAACAAATTGACAATACGAGGGCCTTAAGCCTGTGTGAAATGGCTTCTGAAGGGTTAGGTAGCCCGTATTTGTGCGTCTATAGGCCCACAATCATGACTGGATATAAACTCGACGATTTTCATTTACCAGCTTCGAGAGCAGAAACTCTCGGCCACTGATATTGCTTTTTAACACAGGAGAAGTAGACAAAATTTCGCATGAATGTGCAATTTAAGGATAATTTTCTTCATAAATAAGTCAGACTAGTTTTAAACTACCTTTTATATTATTGTGATGACCATTATTGAATTTCAAGTTGCTAAGAAATGGCGTTGATACTTAAATTATTTAAAGTTAAAGGTTTTCATAACACAAGGATGTCCTAGTCTGATTATGTATCACTAGTCTGTCCTGTTCTTTAGATCATATATTTATCATCTAAAATTACGTTATACGTATTAATGCTTTGGAAATAGTATAGAATTACATGAAAAATTAAAATACGAAACTTATAGTAATAAAGTTAGTCATTTGATTAAATTAAAGTAAAATGCAGAAAGCGAAGAGAAGGTAACCTGGTGGGCAAGAGAGTTTTAGTTTGATGTGGATAATCGGCAAAGTTCATTTCTCTTAACTTGAATATATTATGTCACATATTAGAAATTTAAGAAACAAATATATTTCGTTGCTCTCATAACAAACAAGTGTACCTCAAAATTACTAAATTTCAGTTGTAAAAACCATAAATCCCTTTTCTAGGCAACTAACAGGGATTGAGTTAGTCCACTTTGACACGTCTTAAATACCTCATGAGGGTTTCGAAAAAAGGTTATAACTCAAAATCACGATTTTTTGAGTTACTCAAAATTTTACTCAACTGTTTTGCTCAAAATCGCGACTTTTTGAGTTACACCTGTTTATGATGAGAGCGACGATAAGATGGGGCAGAAGAGCAGAATTCCCCTATGGCAACTAGTTTTTCAATGCCATTCATAAACAGATCAGAGCTTTCATGATACATTGTAATATTTCATTAACAACAAATAGCATATCACCTTAGTGTTGATTTAATCAAGATACTATCGTAGATTTTTAGAGATTAGAAAGAAAGTGCACAAGTTCACGCTATGTTTTGACCACCACTTTCGTTATTCTTTCTTTCTTTTTTTGAGATTGGTAGAAGAGATTAAATTGATGAAGATTGTAAACGATGTAGCAACATCATGACGCTCAAAAGTTGACTACTTTGTCAAAATAATTAAATGTTATGAAAAGGTGTTGTAGATATGACCGCAGATTAAAGGGGTAATGAGAAACATTGCATGTATTTAAAAGAAAATATTTAAGTAAAAGTCACTGGTATTAGGAAGGCAATAGGAAAAAAGGATATATCACCTTTGCTTCTAATATTTTTTATTTCTGCTTTCTACACATAAGTTCTTACGTAATACATTCATAAATAAACTAATCTGGTGTAGTACTCACATGGCTTTCTCTCACCCTCAATTTCAATACTATAAAGACAGATTCGAAATTAAGGGGTAAAATAACGAGAACTGTTACGTAAACCTACGTTAAAAACAAACAAATTAGCTTTCGGAACAGCTTTATTTGACAAATAATTCTGTGTGACGGGGAATACGGCCCCCTCAACCCCCGTTTGAATATTGTAAACACATTTGTATTCTAAGCTATTATAAAATTTAAAAGTTCGTTCGAAATTATTCACACGATTTTTATCCGCACGATTCCTTGAAACTTATTAATCTTGATCAAACTTTTCATGTAACAAACTTATATTAATTTCAAAATGTAATATTTTAAAAGCCTAGAATAACTTGTTTTTAAGTTACTTTGTAAAGAAATGTAGACTAAGATCAATCGTTAAAAATTTGACTTCAGCCTTCATGAAACCTAAAAACGTGTAAAAATACAAAAAAACAAGCGCTGGATATTTAGCTTAAAAATATTTATCGTACAGGTATTGTGAATTAATTTTAATTCTTAAACAGTTTTCCTGGACATCGTAAAACATTATAGTAAAGCACTTTCACTAATTCCATTCAGTAAAAAAGAATGTTTTCACCTTGTTCTTGGCAACCCTGTATATTTTCTAAAAAATATGTACACACCACATTGTACGCATAAATATAATCTTATATTAGTAACACACATTACAAAATGAAATGCACTTCCATCAATTTCCAAGTATTATGTCTCTATATTCCAGTTCTTTGTGTAGCCCTGTAAACGAACGGTGATTGATTTTCATACCATATTCTACATGAAACAGAATTTTACGCATTCATTTTATTTGTTTTAGTGCAGCTTGTAGATGCTAAACTCTACTTACCTTCAATTTCGCTCATAGGCGTAATGTTTCTGAATTCTCTTGAATGTCCCTGTACACGAACCATTTGCTTAGTGGAGCAGTCCTATATGATAAGATTAAGAATACCGAGATTGAACTTCCTACTGTTATTTGTTCTTGAGCTATGCTGGTAAGAGACAAACACATATACAGACACACACACACAGACACACATATAGACACACTCACAGACTAACCGCTAAAAACATGTTTTTTGGATTCAGGGGACCTTAAAATGTGTAAATATAACAAAAACTCAATTTCGAAAATTTGACCCAAAATCAATACTTTCTCTACCATACATATGAGTAAGAGAAAGTAAAATAATCTGGTGTGTCCTTCACACGACTTTCTCTTACCCTAAAATGTAATACTATAAATGCAAATTGGAGATTAGGGGGTAAGATAACAAGTGCTGTTATATAAACATATGTTAAAACAATTCAAATTAGCCCTCGGAACAGCTTTTTTTGACAAATAATTCTGTGTGACCCCTCGTTTCCGTATTGTACCTGCATTTATATAGAATTCAAATCTGTTATTAAAATCAAAAGTTCATTTAAAATTGTCCAGACAACTTTCACACGCAACATTCCTTGAAACATATCAATCTTGATCAAACTTTCCTAGTAACAAACGTATTAACTTCGAAATACAACATTTGGATCGCCTAAAATTATTTGCTTTTAATTTACTCTAAGAGACACAGACAAAGATCAAACGTTAAAAATTTGACTTCGGTATTCAGGAAACCTCAAAACGTGCATATATATATATATATATATATATATATATATATAATAAAATAAAAAATGTGGAGGATGGGAGAGAAGATGTTTGATTAGGGAGGAAGGGTGGTGTTGTATGGCTGATTGGTTGGGTGGGTTGATGAATTTAATTATTTAAAAAAAAAAATGAGGAAGCATAGTATTATCGCAATTCCATGTTGCATCCTCTTTTTCTGGTCGATATTATTTAAGTTTCAACTCTTCATACATTAAATTTGCTTAATCATTCAAACATAAAATTTCATTCTATGCATAATCACATTTGGTGGTTTCATTAGTTTTAATCAATTCTAAATTAAAAAATAAAAATAAAATAAAATAAAATAAACAAAGAAATACGTAATAATAATAATTATTATAATTATAATTCACCAATAAACATAATCATAATGTTTAATCATCACTTGGCCTTTGATGAGATTGCTTAAGAATAAAAATTAAACTAAAGTAAAAATTGGAAGTCAAATCGTACATTTTCTATAATTACTTAATAGTAAATTACTTTTTTCACTTAAGATGGCGCTAGCTCACGTTACGTTAAACGTTAAATCTAAACTAAAAATAGAAAAGATTAACGTTAAAATTAAATAACCCTGTTAAATATCATCTTTTTAATAGTGTTTTTAGCTTTAAAAATTTCAAGATTAATAACTATCAATTAATGCATTCATTTATTTCATTTCAGAAGCAACTAGATCGATTAATCGTTTCTTTACTTTTAATATTTTCTTTTCACTCATGTTCGTTTTGGCAACCTGTTTATTTCTACTACCTCTGTTTGGAATCGGTTACATGTGGACTTTTTAAAAATACTTATTCCATTTTTCAATTTTGTTGTGTTACTGTATAATCTAATTTCCTTTTTTACTTTGTTTTGTCGCAAGATAGAGACTTGCGTTGTATATTGCTTGATTTAGCTATACAGCGATCCGAAATCTTCCATAATGCTGACAGAGATGCAAGTTTCCTGATGAGTGATCATTTCTGGTTTTCAGCATATAAAATTCTATTTTTCATTTCATGAATTCTCTTTTCTTTAAACAGATCCTTTTGGTTAATTTATCTCTTTCCATTTCTATTATTTGACAGATGTTTCTATTGGATTAATGGATTATGCAAATTATCTCATCGTTAGGCTTATGTGTTATGTGTGTCATTTCTCTTCTGCGTAAGTACTGTAACATGTTTTTGCTACTCAGTGTAATTAAATTAAATTATCATCGTGACAATAATTTTATTCGAAATACATCTCATTTAAAATTTCATATGTTATTTTCATTTATCTTTATATTTAAAAAATACATTATCTACCATGTAGCTATTAGGAATTAATTTCAATTCACGAGCAGCTTTCCTGGACATGGTAAAATATTATAGTAAAGCACTTTCACAAACATAAATCTTCAACATTTTAAGACCATTCGATTTTGAGTTATGTGAGATACCAAACCCATTTCACAAATAGGATTACAATATTTTCCATATTTAAATAGGTTCTTTCACAAACATAAATTTACAACATTTTACGACCATTCGTTTTTGAGCTATGTTAGATACCAAACCCATTTCACAAATAGGATTATAATATTTTCCATACTTAAGAATGTTCTTTCACATACATAAATTTAAAACATTTTACGGCCATTCGTTTTTGAGTCGCGTGAGATACCAAACGCATTTCACAAATAGGATTACAATATTTTCCATATTTAAGTAGGTTCTTTCACAAACATAAATTTACAACATTTTACGACCATTCGTTTTTGAGCTATGTTAGATACCAAACCCATTTCACAAATAGGATTACAATATTTTCCATACTTAAGTAGTATGTTCTTTCACACACATAAGTTTACAACATTTTAAGACCATACGTTTTTTAGCTGTGTGAGATACCAAACCCACTTCACAAATAGGATTATAATATTTTCCATACTTAAGAATGTTCTTTCACATACATAAATTTAAAACATTTTACGGCCATTCGTTTTTGAGTCGCGTGAGATACCAAACGCATTTCACAAATAGGATTACAATATTTTCCATATTTGAGTAGGTTCTTTCACAAATATAAATTTACAACATTTTACGACCATTCGTTTTTGAGCTATGTTAGATACCAAGCCCATTTCACAAATAGGATTACAATATTTTCCATACTTAAGTAGTATGTTCTTTCACACACATAAGTTTACAACATTTTAAGACCATACGTTTTTTAGCTGTGTGAGATACCAAACCCACTTCACAAATAGGATTACAATATTTTCCATACTTAAGAATGTTCTTTCACACACATAAATTTAAAACATTTTACGGCCATTCGTTTTTGAGTCGCGTGAGATACCAAACGCATTTCACAAATAGGATTACAATATTTTCCATATTTAAGTAGGTTCTTTCACAAACATAAATTTACAACATTTTACGACCATTCGTTTTTGAGCTATGTTAGATACCAAACCCATTTCACAAATAGGATTACAATATTTTCCATACTTAAGTAGTATGTTCTTTCACACACATAAGTTTACAACATTTTAAGACCATACGTTTTTTAGCTGTGTGAGATACCAAACCCACTTCACAAATAGGATTATAATATTTTCCATACTTAAGAATGTTCTTTCACATACATAAATTTAAAACATTTTACGGCCATTCGTTTTTGAGTCGCGTGAGATACCAAACGCATTTCACAAATAGGATTACAATATTTTCCATATTTGAGTAGGTTCTTTCACAAATATAAATTTACAACATTTTACGACCATTCGTTTTTGAGCTATGTTAGATACCAAGCCCATTTCACAAATAGGATTACAATATTTTCCATACTTAAGAATGTTCTTTCACACACATAAATTTAAAACATTTTACGGCCATTCGTTTTTGAGTCGCGTGAGATACCAAACGCATTTCACAAATAGGATTACAATATTTTCCATATTTAAGTAGGTTCTTTCACAAACATAAATTTACAACATTTTACGACCATTCGTTTTTGAGCTATGTTAGATACCAAACCCATTTCACAAATAGGATTACAATATTTTCCATACTTAAGTAGTATGTTCTTTCACACACATAAGTTTACAACATTTTAAGACCATACGTTTTTTAGCTGTGTGAGATACCAAACCCATTTCACAAATAGGATTACAATATTTTCCATACTTAAGAATGTTCTTTCACATACATAAATTTACGACATTTTACGACCTTTCGCTTTTGAGTCACGTGAGATACCAAATCTATTTCGCAAATATGATTAAAATACTTTCTTTACTTAAGTATGTTCGGAAAGTAAAATTAAAATAAAGATTTCATCTATCATCATTCTACAGCAGTATTTTGGTGAATTATTCTGCAAAATAGTGTTGTTAACAAACATAACACATAGGCCTGCGAAAATTGAAGTTTTTGAAAAATACAAGAGAAGTTTTCGCTGATTTTTATGGTATTTGGTGTGCTGATTTCGAAAATGACCTCCATTTTTTCCCATCACGACAGGATTTTTAGTAAAACCGATATCAATATTTTTTTTTCTCGAACAATATTGCATGTAGTATCTGGCAACAGTGGTTTTTATCCATTTAAATCAATGTAAAATGATCGATTTTTGGTGTAGCAAATTGATTTTTCAGCAATCGATTTATTTCTTATAGGTTTAAATGCATAAATATCGCTGTTGCTAGATCGCAAGAGCCGCCTCTTGTCGAGAAAAAAGCGAAAATTTCTCTTGGGTATTTTTTACATCAAATTATGGTGCAGTTTCGAAAAGAAAATCATCAACATACTATTTTATTTATTTTTATTAAAGTACTGTACATAAAATAGGCGATTGATCAAGTGAAGCAAATTTTATGAATGAGTTAAAAATCGAAGTAAAATTCAATTTTTCAAAAAAAAAAAAAAAAAAAAAAAAAGAAAAAAAAAAACGTGACGTGATAGAAATATTTTGTTATGTTTTTTTTTTTAAATCAGCACCAAAAAATATATAAAGTTCAGCTATCAATTTCCTTGTATTTTTTCCATCGCAAGCCTGTGTAGTGAGAGGTCAGTAGAAAGCCCTGTAGACGATTCCAGAACTCCGAAACCTACTCTTACCACCTTTTCCGGTTTGAACATTATAGCTACATTCATAAAATATTTAACACAATTACTTAATTAAAAGTATTTAGAATCATTCAGATTACACTGCTCGGCATGAAAATTGCCCCCAACACCAAATTCTTATGTAAAATGACCTCCTGAATCCGAATATGCCGTCCATTTTGCCCTATCATCCACCATTTTTTAGAGACGGCCCCCTATTTTTATCACTTTTTGGTAATTTTATGACTATAAATTTGATTTTTTAGGGGGGGGGATTATTTTAACTGTTAAATATTTCCTGAGGGGTTACAGAGTTGAAAAATTCTAAAACATCAACATTTGCGGCAGGGGTAAAATTTAGGGGGGAATTTGCCACTGAAATTAAGTATTACATTTCTTATATTTTTTAAATCTATTATTAGTGTTATTTATTAAACATTATATATGTATTTTTGTTTTTAAGTGTGAAATTTTCATTCTACAAACCAAATTCATGGCTATAAAATTACCGAACAGTGATAAAAATTGGGGGGAGAGGGTGGAGTCCCGAGAAAACGATGGGTGACTGGGCAAAATGGTAGTCATATTCGGATTCAGACGGTCATTTTACACAAGAATCAGCAAAAATGGTATTAGGGGTCGATTTTTTTTTAATTATTATTATTATTATTATTATTATTATTATTTTTTTTTTTTTTTTGCAGCGCAGTATAATTGATACTACTAATAGTATACGCATATGATTAGATGCATTAATCTAAGACGTATCTAACTATAAAAACTTCCTACATCCTATAAAGAAATGCATATGACTTTGTTCAAAGCATAATAAAAACTATTTTTGAAATTTTTTAATAAATATATCACTACGCGAATAGAACAAGCAATCTGTCAAAATGTACTCTGACAGCAGTAAAAAAGAAAAAAAAATGTTTCACATTAAACTATCTATATTCTTTTATCTATTTTTTTTTTCCTTTTCGTGCTGAATTCTTTTCTTAGATACTTTGTAACGTGATATTACAACGTCGGAAGTCTTTATGGCAATAAAAGTGTCGACGCATACTCTTTCTATGTTCTAAAGTGCACAAAAACTGTAGAAAAAATTCTAACAACTCTTCCGTAGTTCCGTGAAATGCCACTGCAAAAAAAGATTGCGAGTGGATTTAAAGAGACAGGTAATTTAACTAATTGCCACTCCATCTTTTCCTGCTTGAGCGTAGGACGGCTACTGTATTTTATTTCCTTATCCTATGATAAGCTTTAAATTGATTGTTTCAGAAAAGTAGAATACATGTACTAAATATCAGTTAAATTCAAAAGAAAAGAAGGAAAATAATAACTTTTTATCTGTATTTTTATTTTCTTTCATTAATAAAGTATTGGATTCGTGAAAAGTTTCGATTTTGGATTTGCACTTTCTGAGGTGTCCTAAGCATGATTTGTATATATATATAAAGTCTATCTGTGTATATGTGTATGTGTGTTACAAAACTTTTGTGGATACTGTATTTCACAAATCAGTGGACAGAAACCAATATCAGATTAGATTTCGCTGAGTGGCTTTTCATGTTTATCGTTCCCCAGATTGCGCTATCGTCCCGTTTTTTTTTTCAAAATTTTAATATTATAGCAAAAGACAAAACTTCGTGTAAATGTACATAATGAAGATTATTTTAATTCGTTTATTGAAAAATTAAAATAAGGTATTTATAATAGTAATAATCAACCAGGATAAACCTTTTGCATATATAAGAGAATCGCCCTCCTCCCCACCCTTCCCTTCCATGCGATGAAATTTTTCCTCGTTAGTATTTTTCAAAAGATCTTGTCAATACCATATAGGTACCTCAAGACTTCCTGGTGACTTTTTGATCCCCCTATTGGCATGAAGTATCCACGTTTTTACTTGAGAAGTTGGTTGGATAATATATGAGATTGCTTAAACTAAAATCTACATCTACACATCATAATAATCCTATTAATTAATTAATAGCACTTTAAAAGATGTTCACCTCTATTTTTTAGTTATAATTGAGTAAGAGGATCGTTACATGGTTACAACCACCGTACCATGGTTACTACCACCTGCGGTGTCAAAAAAGAAGAAATATTTCGATGTTTTTATAAATGAGTAAAAACAAGTTGTTAACATTGGTGAATTATTGTTGTTATTCACTTTCTGGAGTTAAATTTGATGCAAATATTAATTTTCCTACCCCTGAGAGTTTACCTAGACGTTCTAGAATACAGGTCGGATTTCCAGACATCTTTGTACCATACTGAAGTTTTATCTGTCTTAGGATACTGGTGAGGGTTACTGAGACAAAATGCTAAAAGAACTAATTTATTTGGACATTCTCACTTGAACAACTGCTTCTAAATATAACAATAGGTGGCGTCAGAGCCTGATTAAGGGGGAAGCACACATTATCTCCGTCCTCACCGGAATATTTTTACAATTATTTTTTACTTCATGTCATAGAAATTCCACGCTTTGACGAGGAAATATTTTTTTATAAAAAATGAACGGTGTGAAACAATCCAATTTACTCACCGTTATTAGACACCAGAATTCTTTTAAAATAATTTTTAATGAGAATTTTGTGTTTATTATAGGAGGAAAGTATTTGTTAAAAAATAACGGTGTAAGTATAAATAATGTGTGCTTCCCCCTTAATTAGGCTCTGGGTGGCGTTGTAAGTGTCTTAAAAAACTGTAAGTTTGTTTGAAAATGAAGATTTTAGTCTTATATAAATTATTTCGAATATAAATGGCTCACTTTCAAATAAAAGCGATTTTACAGTTTTAAATTTCATAGTGTCATAGTTTTAAATAAACACGTTAAGTTTTAAAATGCTACAACTTCTGAATCAAGCACAAGTTATACAGAAAATTCTCACAAATATCTTTTTGATAAATTATTCTTTCAATATTATAGTGTGAGGTTGAAGTATTTTTACATACGCTATAACAACCAATTCCTATTTTTCTTATAAAAGATAAAAAAAATTTCCTTGTTCTGACTTTTTTTTTCTTTAAATTTAAATTATACTGTCTTGTCAGATATTTAAAAGTATATGATGTATTAACGTCATATAAATGAAATTTATGGACATGTAACTTCTGCTATGAAATGTAATTATTCATCAGATGATTGCAGAGACAGATGTTTTATTATATTATTACTGTAATATGTAGTCTGAATTAAAATAAATAATTAAATAAATTAATTAAAATTGTTCGAACAACATTGGCATTATTTGATCGATTTGTTTTTCCCTAAATTATATTATTTATGGAGTAGATTCTAAATTGAGGCATATTCTTTTAACTATACAACTTTCAACTTTTTTTTTAACGACGTTCTGAAGCTTTTAAAGCCGAAAACGTGTATCATTACGTTACAAATGCTCAATTCGGTCAATATAGGCTTGTTATGTAGACCTGCTAACTATACTAGTTTATCCGTAATGGTATTAGGCCCCGCCTTTTTTCACACCAGAATAGGTGTAAAGTAATATTCAGCAATATGTTCTCATGGTTGGTTGGGTTTTACGTCGCACTAGTAAGTCCATTTGAACATTGTACAGTTGTGAAATTTCTATGTAAATAGTTATGAAAAGCAAAGTATTTTATCATTTTTAACTTCTCTGTCTTTAAATCTACAGCAATTGTTCCGCACATATCTTAAAATCTGTAAAAATAGGTTACAAAGGGAAAAAAATATAATAAGAACTGTACTTCATATTCAATATTACATTATTAGGAATGGTTTAATAATAACTTTTCTAGGAAAAAAGCTCTTTCTTGTTGGAAATTTCGATAGATTTTTTATTTTTAAATATACATCCACACACGCGAAAAAAGAACATCTGTAATGTAAACGTATGTTGAATTATTGCCATCATTTGGCAGTTTTGACAAAAGAAAAACTCAGCTAGATGCCCCAAGCGATTTCCTAATCAGATATCGTGCCACCCACAACGACAAAATTAACCGGTTGAAGTCTACTTGGCACTATCCGTAAAATCGACGTCATTTTTCTTTCCCTAAATTGTGAAAAAATAACGGGTTAAATGTCTCAAAAGCGGTAGATAGAGAAGCAATGTATGTTATTCTTTGTTAAAAGATAAACGCTAAGTGTGTAACACGATACAAAGTGTATCCGGTAAATTGGTTTTGACAGTCATCCAAGATGCGATAAACATGTTATGGAGGCGTATACACAAACTGAAGCAAACGATTTAAATTTAGGTTTAGGTATGAAATTTCTAAGCGAGATTTAATTGGTTTCTTGAAAGAGTCAATGCAAAAAAATGTGGCTTTGATGAATTGCCTATAGGTATAATTAAGCTTTCGCAGATATTTGTGTTAAAGTTACTGTAATGATGTTTACTTTTTAATTCCTTTTTCTATCTTCTACTTCTTTTTGAAAAATGATGATAATGTGGATAAAAAAAAAGTCATATTTGAAAAATAAAAGTTGTTATTTTGGAAAAATATAGAGCCATCTTCTTATATTGAAATTAACCCTTTGCCGGTCCTGTTTAGTTTCATACCCTCCAACATACTAATTAATATTCCGTAGCATTGTTAGCTCCGCCTTCTTTTTCACACCAGTATATTTTTAGAGTATTTTTCTTCTTATTTAATCGCAATTGCATTTGGAGAATATTACTCTAAAAATTTATTGGTGGGAGAAAAAGGGCGGGACTAACAATACTACGGAATATTAATTAGGATGTTGGAGGGTATGTAGTTTTCCTCCTCTGGTCAGTAGTTCCAAATTTGGGGACTTTTTTATTCTATATCCACCACTAAATTTTAACTGTAACGTTTGCCTAATCTCTTCTTCGTCCATTATATATGCCAAATCTCACTCTTCAAAATTATTGGTGGTAGTTGAATAAAAGAGTCCTTATATTTCACAACACTGTTTAGAGCACTTTAGAGCATTAAGGCCGGCAAAGGGTTAAGGCTATCCGTTTTTGACTTCACATTTAATTTTCAGCTTGGAAACAATTGGTAAAATAAATCAACGTCAACGTTGCTGGAGAAACTAGGTAAAGAGAAAATTTTTTAGAATTATTTCAGGGAAAGATCTTGTTTGTTATTTGTATCGCTGGATACAATTCGTAGTGGCTGAGAGGTTTTGCTCTCAAAGCTGGGAATAAAGAGGTGCCGAATTCGATCGCAAGTCGCGCTGTCGGTCTAGCCGTTCGGAGATTTCCTAGGTTTTTATGCGAAACTCGCATTAACACTTTCGCGACCGCTGACGTAGATTCGCGTCATTTGAAAATGTGTGACTTCGCCAGTGGGCGTTTCTTTTGCGATTTGTATGTCATTTGTTTCTTAAAAATATTCACAATATTCATATTTGTACAATCAATATATTATGAGAGTATAATTATAGTGTATATCCATTTGCAATATGAATCTGAGTATAGAAAATTTTCTTCTGAAATATTGTAACTTATGAGAATAACGCCCACAGGCGGACCTTACTGTCAAAAAGACAAAAACATGCGGTCGCGAAAGTGTTAATATGAGCTAAGACTCTTCATAAATTATTTATGAAGGGTATTTATATGCAGACGTAAAACCTTAGCGCTGTCCCACATAAACCAGCATACTATTTAAAACTAAAACATTGTCTATTTTAAATAACCATGGTAGCAAAGTACTTTTGAATCTGCCCAAAATTTTGTCCGTTGGGATTAAACAAATTAGGCAAGAAATTTTTTCTCGGTGCTATTTATTTAAGAATCGTGTTGCTGTTTGGTCAAAAATCTTATGGACACTGTTAAAAAAAAGGATTTACTATATCAGTTTTTTTTATTGTAAACGGACATTATTTTCTGGTAGAGTTAATTTATTCCAGTCTTATTTCTGCAGCATTTCTTTAAAAAAAAAATAATTTCTGTAAGTGGATCTTTTACAAAACAGAAATTACGGTGGTGTTGTAAAGATTATTTTTTAAATATTCTGTAGCAATGTATCATAAGTATCTATGTAAGATTGGTCGCGCTTAAAGCCGTTTTAAGAAACAGAGAGGATAATAAATTAATATTGCTGGTACGTATTGTCACAAAATATTTGTGTAAGACGCAATACCGAATTTTGGAATGTGCTGTGTAGCATCACATTAAAATTTGTGACGAATAAAGAGAAGGACAAACGTGCCATTTTAAAATCTTACCAAGTTTGTATTAAGATCACCATAAAAAAAAAAAAAATGTTAAAAAGTATTATTATTATTTTAATATCAATATTTTAGTTAATATTTTGAAAGCTATATTGACTGTACTGAAAAAAAAAAAAAAAAAAAAAAAAACTGTTCAAAAATGGAAATTTTTGTAACTTCCTTATAGAAAATTTCTTTTTTCTAAAACTACAGAAATTTAGTGTAAAATTACATCTCAATCTGTCAAAAGAAACACTTTCTTTGTAACCAGATGAAATCATAACTATTGATACAGATTTTATCTAGTGGTTACATATTTTTCTGTTTGACATTTAGAGAACTTGTTATCAAAAACGGATTGGAAAATGTTAAGTAACAGCACAGCACGCATTGTACTTTCGTAGCTCCGAGGTAACAGCACTACTTACCATGCGATGGATTCTGGTTCGATCCTGACTGGTGAACTAGCCAGGCTGGTTTTATTTAATGCGATATTTTTATAAAGTGTGCCCTACGGCAAAAAAATCGTTGCGTACGAATATTTCCTGTCTTGTTCTGTTACAGACGATTTTTGTGGACGTGTTTTTTTTTTTTTTGGATAGCATACGTATATTTCCTGGCAACGTTGCTACCAGGAATGTTTAGTAATATAACAGGATTTTATTTACAGTGTAGTATTTAAAATACTAGTGATAAATTGTTATTTGGTTTTTTCAAAGAAGTTCAAAGTATCTAATCTGACCAAATTTTTTTTGTAAGACATTGAGTCATGTCAGAGTTATGATATCGAAATATCTTAACATTTTTCTTTCTAAAAGTCTCATTAATAATAGTTATGTATTGGATTTCCCATTCTACTTTAATTATAATTCAATTTTTATTTTCTTTGAGAATATTCCCACAAGTCGTTTAAAGGGTTTTGTTAATATCGTCTTTTTGTTAGATTGATCGATTTCAAATGATTTCTTCAATAGTATTGACTGAAGTTTTAGTTTAGTTCGCAACTTTTTTATATGCTTCTCAGCCAAATCCTGTCTTCCATCTTCATGAAAAAACTTTATATACCAGTTTCTCCTTTTATCATACTAACCTAGTCGTTCTCAATATACTCTCTGATGTACTAGGGCACACTGCTGCACCTTAGAAGATTTCTAGGGGTGCAGTGTGGATTTTTTAAGAAATACAAAACTTGACATAAAAATAAATATAGTAATTCCATTACACCATTTTATCACAGATACATCCCCCCTTTCCTGATAAACACTTCGTTATTATATTAATTAAAAGCGGATTTTCTTGCAAAGAACATTTTATTTATGCGTGCATTTACAGATTTTCAATATTTTGGAAATGGATATTATACGGTAATATATATTTTCAAATAAATGCATCCAAGCAAACTGCACATATTTCTAACAAAGAAGCATTGTATTGAAAAATCATATTCGTAAAGAGAGAAAATAACGTTCATTGCCAGTAAGAGTCCTAAATCGTAGCCTACTTGAAAACGCAATGAAAGTTATTTACAATAACGTGTTTGTGTGAATTTTGGTTTTTTATCCTTGTGATTTTCACTTAGGACTTTTCTATATCTGTCCTAATAAGTATAAAGGATTTAAGTCCATATTCTTGATTTTTCAGGGGATGAAAAATAAAGTAAAAGAAATTCTGTATAAAAACTTCTCTTCAATACAGTTTTAGCCAGGATATTATCATAATATACGATTTTGTGAATAATCTACATATATTTAATTTTGAAGTTTGTTTATTTTTAACAGATTTACGTATATAATATATTATTTGTATATAATATATACAAACATGAAGACTAAATGACATGGACTTGAATCTCTTATGCCAATCGATAGAGAATTCTTTTCTGAGTCTGACTATGTACTTAACTCAAAATCGACATTTTTGGACTTAAATCCTTTATACTTATCAGTACAGATATATTAACGAATAAAAGAGAGTTAACCTTTCAACTAAATAATGGAATTATTGTAACATACTTTTTTCAGAAATTTATATATAGTACGCCTACACGCAGTTCTCAGACTTTAAATGCGCCTTGACTTCAGATAGTTTAAGAATCACTATACTTACCAGAATGTAAAAATCACAATGCATATGATATCTCACTGTAATAATTTTAGTCCTTTAATTGTGGTACATGCGTATTTGGCATCCATATACGAATATGGCAAGATGTAAGAGATTTCTTCGTGGTTAATGCAACTATCAGTTTTCGCAATTTTTTCTTTGGAGTAGCAATACCCAGTGATGTACCCTACGATGACAACACTAACATTAATATTAATATTTCTTTTTTTTTCAGTAGGATCTGAACTTTCGTGGAAATACCTTAATAACTAAGCCATCACATTACATTAAGAAACTTGATCACAACACACGAAAAATTTTAATAGAAATTCAGAAATCGTGAAAACATACGCAGGTAACTAACTATTCATGTAAATTTTGTTTAATCATCTGACTCACATCCACAAATGACGTATAAATACATATATTAAAATTGCGACAAAAATTTAATTAAAACATTCTTATAAGAAAAATAAATACTAAAAAAAAAAAAAAAAGATTTTGATGAAATTCTGGCAAAAGTTGAATTTAGTTTAGGACGGAGAACAATTAGTTTCTTTTTTTTTTTTTTTTTTTTTTTTTTTTTCAAATTATAACATCGCTTTCAAATTATTCAATTATATTTTCAATAAATTTTTAGATTTCGATAAATGTCCAACTATCGAAAAATGATTTCGATAAATGTCCAACTATCAAAAAATGACACCGCAAAAATACCAGATTGAGACTAATAGTCCTCAGTCCTAATAAATACTAAAAAAACGTATACACACAGAGACACACAGAAAGTTACATCATATTCAATAAAAAGTACAAGATATAAATTTCCATAATTGATATCTCTCGCCTTCCTTACAGAATATAAATCGATATCATTCTAAAAGTTAAACATTTAAATGTGAAATCTGAAGAGTAGGCTTAAAATACCGACAGGATTTTATTGTTAAGCTCTTAACAGTCTTTCGAATTTACGATGCAACTCGAATTGCCTGTAAAATGAAAATATTGGCTATTAAAGCTGTATCAAGTGCTTTATAGAAATCTTTATAACCTATAACATGTCAGGATCTTAAAGTGATTATTATTTGTAAAGATTTATGTCCCTTTTAAGTGTACGTTTGATTACCCATAAAATGACACGCATTCATAAAGAGGAAGCATTTAAGATTTGCATATTTTAAACGTTTCCACCATAAGACAAAAACTACAAAATATATTACATTGTGTGTTTGAAGCTTGCTAAATGATCCAAACAATTTTTCTTTTAGGCAATTTTACAAAATATATCAAAGCATAATTGATAAAAATGATGATGATGAGTTTATAGAAAGTTGGAAAATATCATGCGTTTACTATTGTCTCTCGTGCTCACAGATCTTTTTGAAAACTTCCAGTTTCTTAAGATTTAACAATTACGTTTAAAAAATGCATTCATTCCGATTTGAAAATTCATAGAGTTACTAAGACTACTATATAACAGGCTGAATCTTTTGCCGCCATTTGTACGTCAAGTCCGTCATTACTAAACTTAAGATTACTATATAATAGTCTTATATAGTCTCATATAGTAAGCTTATATGGTAGTTCGTCACTGCCAAACCTAAGAGTATTATATAATAGTCTTATATCTGTACTGATAAGTATAAAGGATTTAAGTCCAAAAATGTCGATTTTGAGTTAAGTACATAGTCAGACACAGAAAAAAATTCTCAATCGATTGGTATAAAGGATTTAAGTCTATTTCATTTAGTCTTTGAGAAAATTCATTGGTAAAAAATGGTTCAAGTGAGAAATTTTCCATTCATGTATGGTATAAAATATTTAATTCAAACTTTTCCCGTTATTAAATGAAGGTTGACAATCACTAAATCGTATAAAGGGTATAAGTCAACGAAATACCTTTTTCCTAATCGATTCTTCTGATTTGTTTTTAGTTACTTTAACTTTATTTTTCGTCTCCTGAAAAATCAAGAATATGGACTTAAATCCTTTATACTTATCAGTACAGATATAATCTCATATAATAGTCATATACGATAGTCTTAGTTTTAGCAACGACGGACTTGACGGACAAATGGCGGCGAATGATTTAGCCTGTTATATAGTAGTCTTAACAGTTGCATAGCAAAAAATTGTTCCAATTTTTGGATGAAAGTATTATTATTATTATCAATATTTTAATAAAATATATATTTATAAGTTTTTATAGCAGTTTTCTATGATTAAATGATGTGAAAATTTACATAAAAAAATTTAGACAGTAGAGATGGTATTTTGTTACTATAAAAACAGGATTCGACAAGAATTTATTTAACAAAACCGTATAAAGTGTACTTTTTTTACATAGGAATTTTTGCTAGTTTTCGGACAATTTTGTTACCGACTGTTCTAGGCTGTCTTTCCTCAGCTTCGATACATTTACCTTATTTTAATTGTTGATTAACTTTATTCGGCTCAGATGCAATTTTTTTCATGCACTTGCATACTATTTCTAAGACAATAACTTCTATAAATCATGTTCATGTAAAATATAGCCTAATTCTATCATATTATGAAAACCTTTGCTTTCGAATTACTTAAGAAATTTATAAACTAGAATATTAATATTCATCAATTTCCACAGCAGTATCATAAATGATTATTTTACAGATAATCTGATTTATTTATTATGAAAATAATTCTCACAATGGAAGTAAAATTTAGCTCTATTCTTCCATGTTAATTTAAATTATAAAATTTAAATGACTTACGAAGTTTTAAAAATAGAATATTCCTAGTTAACGATATTTTTACCGGTATTATAAATGATATTTTTAAGGTTGTCGAAATTCTTTATGATGAAAGAACTAATCCTCATAAGAATGTTTATGAACAATTTTAAGAAAACGTTAAGAAAATCATAAATTTAGAATGCATTAAACCAAAAAAGCTTTTGTCATTATCATAACGTATATTTTAAAACTATTTCCACCACGTTGCGGTTATTTGTTCTTGAGATAATGCGCATTTAGACTCACAAACTAACATGTCGTAATGAAGTCTGCTGTTAGAATGCTAACAGAGGGCGCTACTGTTCCAAGAATGGACATTAGCCTACTGGTAAATCCGCCATATTTGTACAATCTGTCATATACGATAATGTTATACGCTCTGTAAATTATTTGAATGGCTATCCGCATGACTCTCTGAAGAAAAGTAAATTATTTTTTCCCAAATTTTAATTAAAAGAAAAGGTCAGACACAAGTAAAAATATATTATGTTTTACGACGATCGAATTGTCTTTGAACAAATGTCTGCCATTTTTGTTCAATGTCCAGTCTCAAGAACTTTTATATGAACAATTTATAATCGTTCTACAAAACGGTTTTCATTTTGCTAAAAGCATTATTTCCTGAAATTTCGTTTACCAAAATACAAATTTGAGGTAGTGTAAACACATTAAAAAAATATTTTGTTGAAAAAATCAATTTTTGTTTTTGACTGATTTTGAAATTTATTTTGTAATTCTAACAAAGATTTTGTTTACTTAAGCAAATAAACTTTCTTCGATTAAACAAATAAACTCGCTTCGATTAAACGAAAGAATATGGTTGAAAGAAATGATCACTGACACTGGAGGCTACTGACTACGTCATAGATCTATCTGTAGACAATCAATAAGTGAGCAGTTGATGAATCAATAAAAGTATTTGTTTAAATAAACGAAATTATTTTGTTGTTTTAAACAAATATTGGTTGAATCAAAAAAACTGTTTGGTTAAAATAACAAAATAATTTGGGTTCTGGTAACAAAATTTCTGTTGAAGCTACATCAATAAATTTTGGTCGATCTAATAATCTTTTTGCTATATTAAAGGAGACTTGTCACTATAACTAAAACCAGGAAAAATATTCAGTCTTAAACGCCAAAGAGATAAATCGAATAGCAAGCAGCTGTTTCAGTAGCATTTATCGTGTCGTCTTCAGTGCATAAAGAAATGAGAGAAAAGTGCTCTTGTGGAAAGGAATTGGATTATGATCAACCAATAACCAATAGAATTACTTAGAATGTGTAGGGATTGGCCAACAGGAAATTGAGAAACACTAGTTGTGAAAAATATAAAAAAAATAATAAAATGTGGACTAACTGTAAAATTTTCAACAATCAGACAAATGAAATAAAGAAAAATCACAATTAACAATATTTTAAAAATTATCATAGATGTAAAATGCTTCAAATAAATCAAGTTTGCGCGTAGATTTTTTCCTGAAAATTATTTTAGCTGATTCAAATTTAAAATTGTGGTTTTTCTCCCAGCAATGCTTGGAAAGGGCTAATTTGTTGATTTCTTGCTTACGGACGTAAGTGATACGTTGTTTAGACGGAATTAATGACTGCATTTAGTTTGACAATGTAGGATAAACTATATTGGCAGAAAATAATATAAATTTTCAAGAATTATATATATCTATACGATCTTTTAACTGGGAAAGGGTGAGATTACGGGAAGGCGAAAAAATTATTTTAAAATAATAAATAATAATCGAAAAATTTTTGCTAATCCAATACTTCGTTCTATTGGATATAGAAAAATAAAATAAAAATATTAGATCATTTATAAAAAGCGTAAATCTAAAACATAAACACTTTTTAAAGATATATTCAAAAATAAAACCTCCCATTCTAGTCTTATCAAAGTGTCGTGCTTTGCTAAGTACCTCTTCACATGTCAAACATTCTTGTAAAAACAACAAAATATGTCAGACATTATGAGACTATAAATGAGTTTTGCTGTTGCACACTTCAGTGCTGTGAACATCAACTTCGCCTTTTGTGATACATATCACTGGCTTCTCGAAAACAATTATCCTTTTATTTGATAATTGGTTATGAATAATGAGCTTCTTTGATCGATATCACGTTTCTGTCTTGTGAAACGCGCCTTCTGTTTATTCAAATACTCGCTGAGGCATAACTGCTAAAATGTCTGGATTAATTTTGGGTCAACCATGAAATGAAAGACGAATTAATTTCACCCATTCACAGAAAGCTTTTTGTTCTCAGGGAAAAGCTCTAGAGATCTTAACTGACTAATGGTCTAAGAGATTTGTAAATATTGATTTTTTAAGCGATAAATATAATTTTTACTTTCCGAACATACATATGTAAGGAAAGTATTGTAATCATGTCAAAAATCCAAATTCGAGATTTTGGCGTTTTTATATGTTTTGAGGTTCCCTGAGTCCGTTTTCACTATTTTTATGGTGATGAATGTAAGTATGTGTGTATATATGTGTGTGTGTATGTGTGTGAGTGAACACGCTAGCGTCTAAATGCTTTGTTTGAATGAGCTGTAAGTTGGTACGCATGTTGAAAGCCACCATAGCACGAACCCTATTGATTTTGGTAAATCTGGCACTTATAGGTTTTTTAAAGGGACACAAAGAAAAATTCATGGGACCAAAATCTTAAATGTGCCATAGCATGTAAACGCCTTATTCAATTGAGCAAAAAATTTGTACACATGTTATAGGTCACAGTTGCACGAACTGTATAGATTTTGGTGAATTTATCACTTACAGTTTTTTACAGGGGCACAAAGAAAAATTCTTTATCATTATGGCTTATGGGGCCAAATTTTTAAAAGTATGATAGCGTCTAAACGCTTTATTGATCTGAGCAAAAAAATTGTACACATGTTATAGGTCACAGTTGCACCTACTGTATAGATTTTGGGGGACTTAGAACTCACAGTTTTTTTACAGGGCACAAAGAAAAATTCTTTATCATTATGGCCTATGGGACAAAATTTTAAAAAATGCGACAGCGTCTAAACGCCTTATTCAATTGAGCAGAAAATTTATATGAATATTATAAATCACTGTTGCACTAACCATAAGCATTTTGGTGAATCTAGCATTTATAGGTTTTTACAGGGACACAACGAAAAATTCTTTATCATTATGATCTATGGACTCATAGTTCAGTAGCGTTAAATAAAACACCGTGTACTATATGGAGAAATATACTCACTCTATAATGATTTTCTCTCTTTTGTTTATTTAACTTTATCTACAAAACTGTTAATTACTCAATGTTCGGAAAGTCGAGTGGAGTCACTCCAGATTTTTTATATATATGTGGCTTTGTGCTTAACAGTTTATTTAGGAAAGGCAGTATTATATTATCCCTTATAATAATATGTATAAGTATTCATTAGCAAAAAAATGTTATTACATCTAGACTGCATAAATGAAAAATACTTTTACTGCGCGATTCTCTTTCATCACCCATTTCTAATTAATATAGTAAAAAATATGTATGAAGTGCATCAATGTGCACGAAAAGCCTCACATTTCTATCGTGTAATTTATCCACATAAAAGAGAATTGCGTCAGTTTTGTTGTAGGTTAGTTACTATTTTATCACATTCTTTAAGTTTTTTTTTTTTTTCAAATATTGCTTTTTTTTCTTTTTACACTTTTACACTTTCCTTACCAGGGTGTATTATAAGTGAATGTTTTCTATTGTAATTCGTTGTTATCTGGATCGAAGAACAGATCCAAGCGAACAAGAGGCACTGGTTTGAATCTTCCCATTTTAGAGGCTTTCAGAATAATTTGAAAGACCTTACTTGAATTTAATTGACTGTTAGAAAGAAACGAAACATTGAATTCTGGAAAGAAATTTATTTGAATTGATTTCAGATGCACTCATTGCACTCAATACCCATTTGTTTCAATTCGTGATGGAATCTCTGTGAGATTACCGCTCGTCAGGCGTCCGAAGAAGCTGTGGCGTGCACCTCATCAGATGATTTTCTTCATCCAAGCAATATGCGAATTGGCCATTGCATTGGTATTTAATTGTTCTTCGTTACTTTATTGCATCTTCTAGTGGTCAGAGATCCTACTACAACTATACTTCAGTGTGTAAAATTAAGAATCTGGGTTATTTATTCAAAAACTAAGCATATGTGCAACACTATATACTATGCCTGGAAAGTGTTTTTCATCCACCACTATGTGATTTCGATTCGTTGCTATGTGATTTCGATTCGTTTAGAATCAGTTTCGTTTCGCTTCGTTTAGAACCCTACCTCCTATTAAAAATTTGAAAACCTGGTGCTAAAACGCCATGTGTTATATGCACAAGTATACAACGTTAGAAAAGCACAAAATTTATTTTCTATACTCTATCCATCATGGGCGAAATTTGTCTACTTTAACATTAGATATGATGTGTTTTTAGTTCCTAAATCAATTTTTAATTTACTATGAAATTTATTTTAATTTTTATATTTTTACTTAATATCGTACTTGATAAAGAGATTTTAGAAAAACTGTATGTTAGCTTTTCATTTAATGTATATGTATATATTGGTGTGTGTGTGTGTGTGTGTGTGTGTGTGTTTTAACTTTCTATTCTTACGTTTTAATTATTAGCACTATGCATAAAATAAAATAAAAAATTTCTTCAAACTTTAATTTATAATGTTCAGTTAAACAATTTTATACATTAATTGTCACAAGTTATATATTTCCATAGCAATGATAAAAGCAGTATTAAGAATAGGCAACTAGAATTTTTCAGTTTTAATATAACTACAATTAAAAAATAACCATCCACGTCCTTTAAAACACACATTTTGTCTTTGCTGGTGCGTTATTTAAAGCGAAACTGGAAGTATAAAGCACTGTTTAAACGTTCTATTTCTGAAAGAAATGAACAAGTAAAAGCAAATAATAGTTATCGATAATTACCTAAGTATATCAAGAGTTTCATTATAAATATACGTTTTTCGGTTACCATTTGCTGTAATTGGATTAAAATATAACAATAACATTAAATCTTTTAATTCACACTTAGTGTACATCATTTTTATAATCAAAAAATAAATGAATCCAACAGATCAAAATTTCAAATCTATCAAAATGTTGACATACTAAATTTCAGATGCACTCATTGCACTCAATACCCATTTGTTTCAATTCGTGATGGAATCTCTGTGAGATTACCGCTCGTCAGGCGTCCGAAGAAGCTGTGGCGTGCACCTCATCAGATGATTTTCTTCATCCAAGCAATATGCGAATTGGCCATTGCATTGGTATTTAATTGTTCTTCGTTACTTTATTGCATCTTCTAGTGGTCAGAGATCCTACTACAACTATACTTCAGTGTGTAAAATTAAGAATCTGGGTTATTTATTCAAAAACTAAGCATATGTGCAACACTATATACTATGCCTGGAAAGTGTTTTTCATCCACCACTATGTGATTTCGATTCGTTGCTATGTGATTTCGATTCGTTTAGAATCAGTTTCGTTTCGCTTCGTTTAGAACCCTACCTCCTATTAAAAATTTGAAAACCTGGTGCTAAAACGCCATGTGTTATATGCACAAGTATACAACGTTAGAAAAGCACAAAATTTATTTTCTATACTCTATCCATCATGGGCGAAATTTGTCTACTTTAACATTAGATATGATGTGTTTTTAGTTCCTAAATCAATTTTTAATTTACTATGAAATTTATTTTAATTTTTATATTTTTACTTAATATCGTACTTGATAAAGAGATTTTAGAAAAACTGTATGTTAGCTTTTCATTTAATGTATATGTATATATTGGTGTGTGTGTGTGTGTGTGTGTGTGTTTTAACTTTCTATTCTTACGTTTTAATTATTAGCACTATGCATAAAATAAAATAAAAAATTATTTCAAACTTTAATTTATAATGTTCAGTTAAACAATTTTATATATTAATTGTCACAAGTTATATATTTCCATAGCAATGATAAAAGCAGTATTAAGAATAGGCAACTAGAATTTTTCAGTTTTAATATAACTACAATTAAAAAATAACCATCCACGTCCTTTAAAACACACGTTTTGTCTTTGCTGGTGCGTTATTTAAAGCGAAACTGGAAGTATAAAGCACTGTTTAAACGTTCTATTTCTGAAAGAAATGAACAAGTAAAAGCAAATAATAGTTATCGATAATTACCTAAGTATATCAAGAGTTTCATTATAAATATACGTTTTTCGGTTACCATTTGCTGTAATTGGATTAAAATATAACAATAACATTAAATCTTTTAATTCACACTTAGTGTACATCATTTTTATAATCAAAAAATAAATGAATCCAACAGATCAAAATTTCAAATCTATCAAAATGTTGACATACTAAATAGCAACAACAAAAGCAGAAAACGTTAATTATCATTATTATTTTTTTTTTCTAAGAAAAAACATAATTGTCAGTGTTATTTGGATTTTTTTAGTGCATTATATGGTGCGTATGCAAACTTAGGCTGTTTACCGGGGTACACAAAAGAAATCTCTTTAAAGCTTTATTTTTAGAAATTAAGTTATAAAGATGTTTTAGCACAAATATTTACTGCATAGCAATAAACAAACTATACTTTTTCTAAGCTTATCGTTTTTAAACAATATTTGACAAAAACAAACACTATGTGAGGGTTACACAAAAGCAATCTATTAATTAAGTTTTCTTTATGGAATTAAAAAACCATTTTTTTTTTCCTCAAATTAAAAGCAAAATTTTTTTAAAGTGTCATCACGAAAGCAAAATGAAATGAAATGTGAACGATCCAACGTGTCGTATAATTGGAAAGTGCATGCAATCTACGTGAACATATGATTATTCTTCCTTGTTAGTTTTAATGTCGTTATATTTTTAAAATGATCATCCACGTTACTTAGAATATATTCTTTATATATTTTGCCAGTGTAATCTTTATATATTTTGTCTCTTAATTCAAAAAAGGAATGTTGTTTGAACATTCTCTTTAAAAGAAAATTATCAAGTAAATGTAAATAATAACCTATATAATATTTCTCTAACGTGGACCAGTTTCAATTACTTTTTGTCGAAACGATACGATACGCGAGGATAAAAAAAAAATATTTATACATGAACAATATTTAAGCACGCGGACTTAGCTCAATGGACTAATAAGAAAAGGTGAAGACATTTGTCTGATGAGATTATTTTACGAAAAAAATGTATTTTTAACAGTTGTTTCTTTAGAATCTTTGCAAGCGTCATTTTAAACCTAGCAATATTGTAAAGATATATACAGAATATGAACTTTTGTGTCATAAATTGACTAAAAAACACAATCATAAATAAAAATATAATCAAAATAGGAATTAATTTAATTTATTTTATTTATTTATTAAAAATAATAATAATAACAAAATTAATAAAAAGTCATCGCCAACATGACGACAAAAATTTAAAAGTCGTCGTGGGAGTCCTATATTAAAATTGTACTGCCTGTGGAAGTACGAAAATTGGGTCGTGAACCATGAATTTTATTTGAAAACCTTTCGTTGAATGATTTTGGTTTCACTATTGTACACTATTAATTTGGTTTTATTAGTAATTTGGCATCTGGTAAATTAAAATTTTAATTAGGTGGTGAAATTGGTATAGCATTTATGAGTTTCAAAATTTTAAAGGTAAATAAGAAAATATTTCGCACGGGTTTGCCAGTACACAATAATTGTCTAAAAAATATCCTCAGTTTCATTAAAGATACGTTTTTCAATTATCATTTAACTGTAACTGAATTAAAATCTAAATTTATCCATGCCTCTTAATTTATCCATGATAAGTATTATTTTCATAGTAAGAAAATAAATTGACACAACAAATCAATCTTTCTAATCTACTAAAATGTTGACATAATAAGTAAATGGCTTACAACAGACACGGAGAAAATTAATTAACTTTTTTTTGGGGATAGAAGAAAAGATAACTTTCAGAGTTGTGCGGAATTTTTTAGTGCATCACATAATGTGTATGCAAAATTTAGACTATTTACAGGGCTACATAAAAGTAATCTCTTTAAAGATTTCTGTTTAGAAATAAAGCTATGGAAATGCTTTTGTAATTTTTTTTTTTTTTTTTTTTACTGCGTAACAATAAACAAAATCAGTAGATTTTAAACTAAATACGGCAAAAGAAATCTCTACGTGTAGTTTATACAAAAGCAATTTATTAATTATTTAAACAATCTATAGCATAATTTTGTCCATATTTTTTCTAATTTTATTCTCCTCTTACGCAATTTTAAATTGTTGCTTATATTCTTTATTTATTTCATATTTAACAGTCATTATATTTCAACTTCAAAGTTTTCTTTCAATGTGTACATAAATGCGAAATTTCCTCTCTTTTTCATAATTTATAGTGCTTTATTTTTGTTTAATTTGTTTCTAAATTATATATACAGATTTTATGATTTTATCTATGCATTTTATGCAAATTAACTATTTTCCATACACATTATTTACATAACTGTTTCTACACACACACACACACAAAAAAAAAAAAAGGTTATAGCAGTTTATAAAAACAGCTTCAGATTTCTTGCGAAGTGTCCAACTTATTACGTAGGAATCGTTAATCCAAATAAACAGGCATTTTCATGTAGCTATTATGATGAATTTTATTATATATGAATTGTTCACAACGATTATAGGTGATCAGAAAAGCATTTTACTATAAAAAGGTAGGTATAATTGAGTGGGAGCCCAAAATGTCAACTTCACCCGTCAAGTCATGGGGATGAAGTGACGCTTCAATTTCTTGATTAATTTCGCCAGAGCTCTAGTCGACGCCAAATTCAAAAAGTAGAGAAAAAAATGGTTGTAATTATGTTACGTAAGTACATACAATTTTTGAAAAGGTTACGACATAATTATAATTCAAACGGTCCTCACTAAACGCCAAAACACGCCATGAGAACCCGGAACTTTTGAGCAAAATTAACACACCATGCTATGAGACAAGGAATCCACTTATGGCGACAAAACTGCATTTATTTGTAAGATGAAAAGAAACTGAATTAGGAAAAGCCAAAACAAGCTATTGTACATCTGCATTAACGTTAAAGAACGAATAATATATGATCAAAGGTTTCGAGAGAGTTGAAATAAGTAAAAGATACATATGTGGGAAGAGGGAGGATGTAAAAATTTAAAGAACATACTGTATGGGAATTTAAGCTGCAATTTAGAGGTCATAAAAATATATTCGTTATTTTAATTTTTCTTTTCTTTTTAATATGATAATATATTTTTTAGAATATGTGATAATCGACATCACAAACTAACCAGTCTATTAATTAACCGTATTCTTTATAATAAAGAAAACGATATAAATATCATTTTTCTGAGTTTTTCCTATAACAGAGATAACTTGGTTGTGGTATAGAAAATATCTTTATCGTTGACCATGGCTGAAAAATAAAAACATTATTAAAACTTAATTTTAATTCAAAGGTCCAGGCTCGAAATAAAACTCAGAGACACATTTATTCCCCTGTAATAAACAGGAATATTTTTCAAAGAACGGGACTATAGTCTATTAAAAATTTAATAAATTTTGCAAAGGACAGTATAGAGTGTGGGAACAATGCCAGGATAGAACTCCCTGAATCCTTCTTGTGGTAAGTCATGATAGTAAGTGACATCCAAAGCTGAAGCGAAAAATGAAATTGCTTTTGGTATTTACTTTTACATTCGCCAAGTTTAAAGTACCAGAAAGAGCAAGGCTGCGGTATTCGTTAAGAACAAACCTGTATATTTTTTTGAAAAAAAAATGACGATTTATTCATTCGCATTTGTTTCGGAATACTGGCATGATTTCGGCAGTTTTTAGTTCCTGAGAAATGAATAGTTGAGCAAATATTTTGCCGAAATTAGGCGACAAGAGGGCATTCCAATTATATTTCGATTAAAATTAAAAGAAGTGGTTTCACAAAACAGAGGGAAAGAAATGAGTCAAAACATATTTTTTACCAGAGCGAAAATAATTTTCATTACGTTAGAATTGTTAGATAAACACTAGGAATAGATAAAAGATTTTGTTTCAGTTGCCTTGAAAAAAAATATGAATGGGCACATATAAAAATTAAAGAAAGTATATTGAAAAGTTATTATTTACAGGTCAAAAATAGTTATATCGTTATATTTAAAATGATTACTTAAGATTAAATATTTTAATTTTTAATTTTATTTGTTTAGCGAATTTACCTATCTTTTAGAGAGAAAACATTTTTTTATAATATGTGATAATCTGAATCACATTTCCTTTCTAATTAATATAAAGTTTCATCACCGAAGCGAAATACTATGAATATTAAACAATCCAACAAATCGTATAGTCGTTCCCTTACAGCACATTTATCCATAGTACGTCCTGAGGATATGTATTTTCATCCACAGGATATTCTGTAGAGATCCTTTGGAGAAAATGCGCTGTTAAGTATTTATAACCTATGTGAACCGAATTATTTTTCTTTTCTTGTTGATTTCAATGTCGTTACATTTTTAAAATAGTCCTCCATATTAGTTAAAATACAGTATTATGTATTTATTTATTTTATTTTATTTTTTGCCATCATGCTTTCTTAATTGTCTGTCAGGCGTACAAGGCCTGTCAGGCGCAGCTCGAATTTTTTAGTTTAAATTGGTTAAGTTTGTTTCAGTAAATTCTTTCTTATTTTATAAGTTTAATTTTTTTAAACTCTATGAAATCATGCTATTACAATAAAATGCCAATGTTGTTTAAAAAAGAAAAAAAAAATTTCCTGCAAAAACATTAAGTTTTTTTTTTTTTAAGGTGGACCTTTTTAGGTACATTACCCACATTACCCACGAACTTGATATTGCGTCCGACGAAGGGTTATTTCGACAAAATAAGTGTAAAACATTGTTTAAATATTCTCTTTGTAAAAGAAATAAACAAGTAAATTATAGTTATCGATAATTATTTTAAAAAATAGCGTCAGTTTCATTATAAATATGTTTTTCAATTATCATTTAACTGTAAATGAATTAAAATCTAACAAGCTCATTATGACTTTTAATTCATTTTTGATAAGCATTATTTTCATAATATGAAAATAAATTGATGCAATAAATCAATCTTTCTAATCTACTAAAATGTTGACACGATAAGTAAACAGCTTATAACAGAAGCAGAAAAAGTTAATTAACTTTTTTTTTTTTTTTTTTTTTTTTTTTTAACGTTTAAAGAAGAAAAGATAATTTGACTGTGAAATTTTCCTATCATCGAAATATGCCATTATTCAAAATGACTCTAACAGCCGTTAAAACATTGTTCTCTAATTATAATAATTTCGCGTAATAAAGAAAGATGCTTTTGAATAATATTTATATTTATATTTATATTTAATTATTGAATTATATCTTTTTTGTTATAGAGTAACTTTAATGTTTAAAAAGAAAATTTAAAGATAGTCATAGTTTTATTATTATTATTATTATTAGGAGAATCGTATCGTGTTTTATATTTGCTTGATAAAAAGTAAAAAGATTACAACATGGTAATCACCAAAAATGATAAGCAGAATAACATATTACGATTTTAGTAGTTTTAAGTGTACAGTCAATAATGCAAAGACGAGATGCTTAACACTTAAGTGTGTTCCTTTCCCCTTTAAGTTCATTACTCTACATTATTTTTTACACATGTAAAATGTGGTGATATTAGAAGGCGAAAACTGCTGGGGAAAAAGTCAAAAATCCGTAGAAAATAGCACACACACACACACGCGCAAAAAAAAAGGTAGTTCAATCACAACTGAGAGAAAGTTCAATCTAAAGCTTCATCTAGCGGTTCACAACTTCCCTTGCGGCCATACTTTCTATGAGAAAATATGCTTGTTTTTATGTGCTCTATCACCTCTTATAATTTTACACACGAGTTATGAAACACTCTGCATGTGACCTTATATTGACAAATTTTTGGTGATTGCTGCGCATCCGCAAAATTGCACAATTTCTTCATATTTGTACACGATAATGGAGTTTAGATAAGCATACTATGCAATTGCACGGTTAAAAATGTTACATAACAATTCACGAATAATTTTGAAAAAATTCTATTTTTATCTTTATTTAGACATACGTACACTTTACATTTCCATCATTCCTCAAACGTGTAACTTCGGAAATTTGATTAGTACAAAACTTTGAATAAACAGCATAAAATACAAATAATGCCATAAAATAAACACGAAAAGTACAAATTGTATTTTATGGTATTTATTTAAAGTTTTGTACTAATTACTTTTAAACTTTGTTGTCTTTTCTTATAATTCAGAACTTTGCTTCTTGTCCGTTTCCCCTTCTAATTTAGGCCAGTGATATGAATCTAGCTTCATGTCTGTAGCAGGAAGGGAAGTTACATCAGTGTTACCAGATTGGAGATTTTGTCCCCATTTTGGGGATGTTTTGGGCTTCTGGGCTCACTTTTGGGGACCGAATGTTTGTGGGAAATTCGAGAGATTTTTTCAAATTTTTGGGGAGACATCTACGGAATTTTTCAACCTTTTTTTACTTATTTTGGTATACCTGTTAAGTTCTTTTAACAGTTTTCTTTAGCATGTAGGGGTTTTTGAAGATACTCCTTTTCCCCAGGATATCCTGAGAATATCCTGAGGATAAAAGTACATCTTGTGTACATCCTCAGCACTATAAATTATTTTACTCAGATTTTAAATTTTCCGATAACTAGTATATATAAAAGTAATTTTTGTACATGGTGATTTTTTCAAAAATAAGCGTCATTCGGGGAAACTTTTGGGCTTAAATCTGTTTAATTTTTTTTTATTTTTTATTTTTTAGTAGAAATTAAATTGGGGATTTTTTTCGAAAAAACCCTTGATTTGGGGAAATTTGAAAACCTGGTTGGGGAAATTGTCTCGCGACCATCTGGTAACACTGAGTTACATATCAGTCAGATCAAATCGTTGCCAAAGTGAGGTGGGTATGTCGAAACCTCAACGAAATTTTCAGATTTGTCGAAAATTTTTAAGTTAATCTTCAGTTTTAACACTCAACAATGCGTACAAAAGTTTGAACCTCTTCGAAATTTTTTCTTGCCACGGCCTTCCTCCTCTATTCCTTCCTATGTTGTTCCATGGGATTTTTGATACTTCATTTTATAAGGATGGATATATCATTGAGAAATGAATTTTTAGAATTCTTTTTTCTTTTAATATTATTCATTGAAGATGTTGTCTTTCAGCTTAAATAGCAATTTATTGTAAAGATAAATAAATAAATAAATACATATTTCATTCAGAATTGAAGAATAGAGTTTTATGAAATAAAATATTATTATTATTATTATTATTTTTTTTTGGGGGGGGGGAGGGGGAGGGGGAATGATTCCTAAGCTAAAAATCAAGAAAGCGCAAAGAGTAATTTTCAAAAAACCTAATTGTAAAACTTAAATGAGATAGCTTAGTAAAATGAAGCGACAAAAATCCCATAGGATAATACGTAAACGAAGAAAAGGGAAATCTGAGTGATTTACAGACTTAAGCTTCAAAATTAAGCAAGAGTGCGGTGTTTAGCATGGATTTATCATTTCCCATGTGTGCAAAACGGCAGATTAAAGAGTAATGCTACCGAAATTGGAGAGTGCTTATTTTTGTAAAAGTAATTTAAAACCTTTTCTGCATTGAAATTACTGTTGCAGAAAAAATAATTTTGCGGGCACAAGGGAATAACAACGTTCATTGAAATCTTAGGAGATTGGCTTTGGTAATGAATTTGGCGAAAAATGGTAATTTATTTACCAAAATCTCGAAATTTTACCTTTTATAGGAGTCAATTTTCTGAAAATATTCTTGAATGATCTCTTCCCATGTGTGATTGCTAATTTTTTACGCCGGGTAATCTCAAATGATCTACAAACGATCACCGAGATTATAATAGCAGATAAACCACTGGGAATTTTGTCGTCATTTTGGGAATTTTTTGGGCTTCTGGGGACAAATTTAGGAATCGAATGTTTGTGGGAAATTTCTAGGGGATTTTTGAAGTTTTTAGGGAGGAATATGGAGAATTTTTCAACTTTTATTGTTTTATTGTCTACCTGTTAAGTTTACAGCACTGCGAACTGTAGAAATTTGTCTCTGCGCGTAGGAACTTTTAACAGTTTCCTTTAACATGTAGGGGTTTTTTAAGGTACTCCTTCTCCACAGGTCGATCATCCTCAGGATATCCTGAGGATGAAAGTACATCTAGCGTACATCCTCAGCACTAAAGTACTTTACTCAGATTTAAAAATTTCCGTTAATTAGTGTGCATATAAAAGTTATTTTTGTATATGGGGATTTTTTTTTTCAAAAATGAGCGTCATTTGGGGAAAAATTTGGGCTTATAAATCTGTTAAATATTTTAAAATTTTTTTGAAAAGAAATTACAGCAGTAGAAATTGGGTTGAGGATTTTTTTGGAAAAAATCCCTGATTAGGGGATATTTGAAATCCTGTTTGGGGAAATTGAATGTCGACCATCTGGCAACAATGACTACACAGAACAAAAAGTTCAGTTATGCTTAGACATTTATGCTGAACGGTTGGGTGTAAGAGACTGAACTATAAGCGGTTGATCATCGACTCTGAATCAGCGGTATCCCTGTACAACATTACATTCAACAAAATTTTCTCGACTTTTGTGGTGCGAGTGACAATTTTTTTCAAAACTGTTTCAAGAGTATTCCTTGAAAAAAATGTATTCGCCGACTAGAAGCTGCCTGTTTTTAAAGAGTTTTTTTCTACAACTAAAAAAGTTGACATTCACATAATAATCTTATAAGAATAATATATTTTTGCAATTTTTACGTTGTAATTTTTAACTTTTATTATTTTATCGAGTTTCAAATTTCCGAATAATATTTCATTTCATCAAAAATGAAAAATCCCCCCCTTTCCCCTCCTATTATTTGTAAAAGGATCAGGTAACATTGAATGGTGAAATATTAGCAAATAATGAGCATAATTTTACTTAGAATAATTGCAAAAATAATTACTTTTAAAATGTATAAATTTTAACAGATCTTAAGAAAGATTCTACCTCTTTATTATAGGGGTCGAAATGTTTTGCCTGTTTCTTCCACCAGCATATTTATATAATAATTTTTTACATAATTAATCGTGCAAACTTACTACTAAAAATTCCAAAAGAAAAATGTTGGGGTAAGAATCAGGAGGAAAAATTCGACTGAAGACATCCTGTTTTACAGCTTTTAGAATAATTATGCATTTGCATTTGCAATTTTAATATTATTTTTCTTAAAAATTATTAAAGATAACTTTTAATCGATATAAACTTTTGTTGCAGGTTCACATGCAAACAACACATAACATGAATGTAAAATGTTTCTATTTTGTCCTATTGGCGAAAATTTTTAAAAATGCGACAGCATCTAAACGCCTTATTTAATTGAGCTGAAGATTTATACGCATGTTATAGGTTACTGTTGCACGAAATGCATAGATTTTGGTGGATCTAGCTTTTATAGATTTTTACAGGAACACAAAGAAAAATTCTTTGTCACTATGATCTATGGATTCAAATTATATGAAATGCAATAGAGTAAAATTAAATAATGGAGAAAAATACTCAAACACACTATTATAATTTTCATTTTTCTTTATTTAACGACTTGTCTTACTTTAATTTATTTATACAGCCGCTAATTACGTAATGTTCGGAATGTCAAGTGGAGTCACTCCAGATCTTGTTATGAATAGACATATAAAATTATCCATATATTTTCCATATTCTTCCGCATTCAAGTGAAATTAAATAACATAAATAACATGGGATGAAAATTAACGAAATACCTTAAAATATATTACAGCATATTCAATGGCTACACTGAGAAAAAATTTTGTAACTGACATCTAGAATCTAAATTGTGGCTCTAGTAAAAATAGTTCCATGTCATCCTTATAGATTCTAGTCCCCTTTGAAAGCGAGTTCTGGAAACCCCTATTAGAATTCTAGAGAGTCTATATCATCGAGATCAAACCTATTTGAAAATATCTCCAAATAAATGCGAACACAAGAAGCGGGTTTCAGCAACTATAATCTTGGTTTATTACCCAGTTCTAGATAATCGAGCGAGAATTTATCGCCATACAAAAGATTTAGAATATTCAGAATATTGTTTCACCATCTAGAAATGTGTAGATTAAATTCTCGATCATTTCGTCTATTCAGCTTATTGGCGTGCCTTATGCGCATAGCTCAGAAATCTATATTTCTAGTTAAGGTATTTAGAAAATGGCCACTTATTCATTCTAGATGAAGGCGGTATATTTTTTTTTCTCAGTGTATATAAAAATAGGCACATACTTTAAGAAATATTTTTAAATATTATGCGAAAAAAAAGTCGCAAATGGAAAACAAGATGGAAATCTGTTCTGCATTCTTTAACACGTTCGCTGCCGGTTTCACGTGACTAAAATTTGAAATGACGTTTTTTTCCTTTTACCCGCCGAGTATGTTTGACGTGTTGCACAAGAGCGCTACATCGCCAGATGTTATAGGCTTTGTGTTTACCTTTGCTTGTTTGCGTCATGTGTTACGTCAATACGCTGTATTACGTCAAACGTGTAAAAATTCATCTGCTCGTTACAAGCAAACTCTGGAGTTAATGAGTAATAAGTTAAATTTCCATAGCAAATAGTTTCGTTTGTACTGAGCAGATAAAATATCTCGCTGACGCCATCACTTCGGTTGCATATTGATGATACGTGTTTTATTAGAGAGAAAGTATTCTATTTTGAAATATCCTTCCATGGAGGATCAAATTTTTGATCGCATGTTTCCGGACCACTTCTAGGGCTGAATCCTTGACCGTTGCCAATCGCCTATTGCGCAGCACTAATGTGACGTAAAACCCAACCAATCATCTATTTTGAAATATGAATATTTGTGATGTTTGCGTTAGTACTGTTTGGCTGGTTGAATAGAGTTGGAATTTAAGAGGTACTTTTGAATTTAAGAGGTTGGTTTGTTGATTGTGTTTTACGTCACACTAGTGCTGCGCAATGGACAATTGGCGATGGTCTGGGTCTCACCCCTAGAGTTGTCCAGGGACATGCCATCACAATTTTGATCCTCCACGGAAGGGATGACTCTCTCGCTTCGTAGACACCCAGAGGTATAATTAATATGGGAACATGGAAAACATTGCGGGCACGACAGATTTTATGAGCACCAGCCACCATTAGTATACACAATGGTTTTTGGCAGGCTCGAGTACCGAACCCGCAATCTTCCAATTACGAGCCCGGTGCTCTACCGACTGGGCAACCACGGTCCTGAATTTTAGAGGCATATTTTTGAATTTTATGCCAATACTGGTTGCTACAGTACAAAATTTTGTATACTTTTTAATTTCATGCATTTTGAGATAGGGGTATAGTGAACAGATCAGAGTACCATTATAATAGAGAATCGTTAAAATTTGCTATAATTATCCAGTTGCGGATTTATTTTTTCATTCCTAATGAATGAGGACTATAAATAAAATATTAATGATAAATAATTTACTTTATACAATTTTTGAAAACTTTTAAATTTAAAATTCCAAAGTAAAAAAGTATACTTCATACATTTTTAAATCCTTGTCGAATCCTGTTCTTAGTCAGTGTAAGAACATGATTCGATAAGGATTTATTTAACAAAACCTTATGAAGTGTACTTTTTTTACATAGGAATTTTTCCTAGTGTTCGGACACTTTTGTTACCGACTGTACTTATAGCTGTTAAATTATTGAAAAAAAAGCAAACTATCATCTAAACACTTATCATCAATTACTAAAGCAACACACTTTTCAGGGACATTTGGTGTGATTGTATAATCTAAGTTTTATTTTTGTATTTGTGATTAGTTATAAATTCGTAATTATTTTTTTTTTCTTTTAATTCTATTTTATGAAAATTTTCCTTTTGTCCTATGTAGTATTATTATTATTCGGATTTTTTTTTCAAGACGCGTTTTCCTTTTAGGTTAGATCGCCGAAAAGCTCACTTTCGTATGCCGCCGGTTTAAGGTTGCTATTCGGAACACGATGCGAAATCGCGCCGTCTTGGTGATTTTCGAAATTTCGCCAAGCGGCAGCCTAAAGTAAACTTTCACCTGTAAAGTGATACGTCACATCCCGCGCTGGCGCGGGATCGGCAGCGAACGTGTTAAGAATAGATAGTCTTAGGTATAAATTTAAAAAACTTGTTTTATTCATATCTATTTATTTATTTTTAGATTTCTTAATTTTAATTGTAATTTTATCTGGATAATTTTATGAATTTAATAATGAAGTTATAATTTTGATGACGTGCCATCAATATTATACTATTTTTTTCTCGCTAGTGTTGTCCTATTATTAAACAAATTAATTTTGCACAATAATTAAGGCAAAAACTTATGAAAAACTATTTGGCTCTCTGCATTTTAATTAGAATAATAGTAATTAAAATAATAAGTTATAAAGCATAACCCCAATCGTCCCCAATCGTCCCCAATCCTTTCCCCAATCGTTAGTAGTAACAGCTTTATTTTGTGTAAATTTCAACAAAATAATCATCTAACAGTATACTATTCATGCGTATTCGTTTTGTCTGATGGAAGGTAGTGTTATTATTTTGACCCGAAACAATTGTTGCAAATTTTTTGCAGTTTATGATGTTTGTACCAAAGTTTTTTGGTACGTTTCATTTTAAAAAGTGAAATAATTAATTTAAAAATGGTGAAAATGATTATAAACTAAGCGATAATAATATTATCTCTCTTAATTTTATATATACAAAATATTGATATCACTGTTTGACCTGATTTACCTTTGGCATTTGTTTGCTGGACATAGCGGACTTATAACCAAGGCTTCTACCTCCAAATTTAAAATGCCATTGATATAAATGATGTGCTTGAACTACGTGTATTTAAAATTTTGCTCTACATATTGTTGATCCTAACTACGATCCTGCTTTACTATAGAATACAAATTATAACATCTAATATTCACCTATTCTTAGTTTAACATTTACATTTTTTATCCCTGTTAAACGTATGAGAAATTACCAAAGAAGATCTAAAGGACACAATATGTCTGCCATATAATGGATTTTAGAGGATAGATAACTATGAAGCTATTAAATCGACATACGACCGAGAGCCTATGTATACATAGATTATAGAAGGTGTGGTTTTTCAAAAACTATCAAAGACTTTTCAATTAAATATGTTTACTTTTCATTTCACGAATATCAACTGGTAATATGGAAATATTCATTTAATAGTTATATAGGAAATAATTGAATAGTTTACATTAATTTATAATAAAAACTTGGGCGTAAACATAAGTATTACTTGAAGACGTATTACTGCTTTATTTTTAAGTACGCTCATACATAAATACAATGCTTTATAATACATTAATCATGACAATTATAATTTTATTTAAAAGTAACAGAGATTCAACTCTAAATTAAATAAAGGTAGTTAAAAAAAAAAAAAAATTTTAAACAGAAAAATCTCAAAATGTAAAAAAAGAAATATAATTTATGAATCTCACTGAATATCTTGAATTTTAATCATATAAAAAGCACCATCATTATTAAACTCTGAATTAATTTTGTCCGACAACATCTTTTTAAATATGACAAACCATGAAAGAACTAATTAATTATGGATTAATTTGAATAAAAGAAATATGCGAAACACGTTTTCTGTTAAATATACTAAAATAAAATATGTAATCTATATATTAAAATAAACTTTACATAATAGTTTAGAAAATTAATGAAAGAAAAGTCAAAAAAAGAAATAATTTACAAAGCCTTTTATAATAACGTTAGATTTTCTCATGTTTCTGTTGAATTAAACATAAAACTGAATATTTAAAAATATGTATAATAAAGACTTATAAAAAAATAACTTTAAATGAAGAAGAGAAACATATATATCATATCAATACACATTTTCATGCCTTTTTTACAAGTAAAAATTCTAAAATTTTTAGGCAAATATGTAAGTGTGTGAAAATAACAAAATAGATATTAATCAAAAGATAAAACTTGCAAAAATAAATAAATAAATAAATAAATAAATAAATAAATAAGTGAAATATTTCAGACTCACAAAAAGAAAGTTAACAATTTTAATAAAACACTTAATATTCAGTTTAAAACTGATTGTGTATAGTGTTAAAACATAGCCTCCTAAACTAGATGCCTGTCGCGTGGCTCGGAAACTTGGCAACAGTTGAAGTAGAGACACTACATAATAAGAGACTGGGCATTGACCGGACGTTTGATCTGCCATGTTTGTTCATGCTATTACATATGATATCATTACACTATGAAAATGTCGTGAATCACTCCCTGTATCGTTGTAAGAAGATAAACAAAGCCATTTTTCAATGATTTTAATAAGAAGAAAAGTGTTAGACTCTGGTAAAAGTATATTATGTTCTATAGCGATCGTGTGGTCACCGAACTAACGTCCGCCATTTTTGTTCAATGTCCAGTCTCTCTCTATAGAGGGTCGGTAAGTTGAAACGATAGACAGCGCCACCTGGTGCAGATTACGCGACATCTTTATTCAACTGTCACCAATAATTTTAAGAAGTGATATATGATATATATAATCGACGTTTCTTCGATTCTATTTGCTTTTTATGTATATCATATCCCACTTTTAACCCTTTGCGGCGCAAGACAATTCTGATCATTTAAATTATACTGCCACCGGAATTCATGAACTAAATTAAACTAAAAGAAATTTTAAATTTTAAGGTAAAAAAAAACTGGCCTTTTCTGATATGTTATAAACGTAAATTTTTGCTAAAAAATTTCCGGGATGAATTTTTGCAGCTGGATCTTAAGTTTTGCGTCCTCGCAGCGAGGACGCCGCGCGGTAAGGGGTTAAAAAATATTTGGTGGCTGTTGAATAAAAAAGTCACGCAATCTGTACCAGGTGGCGCTGTCTACCGCTTCAACTGTTGTCAAGTTTCCGAGCCACGCGACAGGCATCTAGTTTAGGAGGCTATGGTTAAAACATACTTATCAAAAATAAGCAAAATCTTCTCATTTTTCAGAAGTTTCATTTCTTGTAACAGCTCCGAGTAGGATAGTTTTATTTTTAAGGATATATATATTTTTTAATAATTTAACTCTTCATTTCAAATTTTGCATCACTTTATATGCAATAAAGGAATTTTCTAGAACAGAATATTCTAGAATTCGAAAAATTTAGAAATTGCATAACATTAACTGAATAATTAATATGAACATAATGACATGAGGAATAAATGAAAAATAAACAATTTAGATTTAAACAAAAACTATTTTTAAACAATTTTCCTTGACGTGGATCGAACCCGCAATATCTTGTTTCGTGATCCGATGCTTTACCGTAGAGCTATGGCGTTCGCAGACTGAATAACTTTCATTAAAATATTACAAGAGTGAATATGAAATGAATATTTAAATAAGAAAAAAGGATCTTAAAAATGAGAAGTTCCTAATTGGAGCTGTTATAAGAAATTAAACTTCTTAAAAATGAGAAGATCCTGCTTATTTTTGAGAAGTGTGTTTTAACAGCGTACTATTGAAGGGACTTGTAAAATATTAAAAGCATTTATCGTAACGCCTTCCATGAAATTAAATTATTAGTAATTATACTTATTTTTACTAATATTCCCATTTTTAAGAAATCAACGGCTCCCGCATTTTTTGAGAAAAATCTTCTCAAAAAGATATGAGAAGGTGCATCTTCTCATTTTTAAGTAGTTCATTTCTAACAGTGTATTTTCGTGAATAGGCATGGAATGCATGGTAATAACACGCCTATGGTAATTTGATGAAATATTGTTAAAATATATGTAACACTGCTCTGCATGAAGATTGCCCCCAACACCATTTTTACAAATTCTTGTGTAAAATGACCTCCTGAATCCGAATAGGACATCCATTTTGACCTACTAGCCACCGTTTTTTAGGGACGACCCCCTATTTTTATCACTTTTCGGTAATTTTATGACTGTAAATTTAATTTTTAGTGGGGGGGGGGGAGAAGATAGATTATTTTAATTATTAAATACCTTCTGAGGGGCTATAGAGTTGAAAAATTCTAAAATATGAGCATTTGCGGCAAGGGGAAAATTTAGGGGGACATTGCCATTGAAGTTATGTATTACATTTCCTATATATTTTTAACCTATTATTAATGTTATTTATTAAACATTATATACGTATATATATATATATATATATATTGTTTTTAAGCATTAAATTAATTCTTTTGCTTTCTCCGAATCAAATTCATTGCCATGAAATTACCGAACAGTGATAAAAATTGCAGGAGTGGGTGGTGACCCGAGAAAACGGTGGGTGACTGGACAGAATGGGAGTCATAGTGAGATTCAGGAGGTCATTTTATATAAGAATCAGCAAGAATGGTATCAGGGCTCGAAAAAGAAATTTTTCTTGTAACGCAGTGCAATTAATCCCGATAAATTGTATAAAAGGTCGATGATACATTATTCCAATTTTCAACAATCGATGAAAGAAACAACACGGATTAAAAACAATGTCTATGGCAATGTCCCCCTCCCCCCCCCCCCGCGCCCATGTATAGATTTTTTTTTTTCCTTTCCGTACCTCATATCTAATTTTCTAATTTAGGAAATGTACAACAACTCATATGTAAGTATACAAAGTTCGGTCTGTTTATAGGAGGGAAATAAAAAAATATTTAATTTTAAACACGTACACAATCATAATGATTAAAACCGTGCTCCTTAACTTTCCCTGCAAAAAAATAATCAATTAATTGATAAATTAAAAAAAAAGTATAACTAAATAAATAAATAAATAAATATAATTCAAAATTAAGGAATTGAAGAGAATAATTTAGTGTGAATGCTTAATGTTTTGTAAATGCATAAACCTACAGTTTTCAACATTGTGATTATAAATAATTTGTTAAAAATGTTTGTCAACAAACGTTTATTTCCATATCTTACAAAATAAACAAATAATTAAATGGAATAAAAATAAATTCTTTGACTGCTATAGATTTCTAAATGAACATTCCAAATTGGGAGCGGCCCCACATTTGCCTTATTTTAATAAAGAACGAAACAGATCCATTATCTCTTGTCATTTGGTATCCGGGATTTCTTATATACTCCTTCAGGTTTATCAATTAAGGCACAGTGGTATCGTGATTGACTACTAAAATTATAAATCGAATAATTGGTTTTATCTGACATTAAAGAAAAATAAAAACACTATAAACTAAATTTTTGATAAATGAATCCGAGTTTTTTATTAATAACTCAGATACTTAATTTTATATCTCCAAAAAACCTAATTCTTCATCAAGAACTTATTGTTGTTACTTAATTTATTACCCCAGTTTTGTCCACCCTCTTGCATTACGAGATCACTGAACCCTATTAGTTTTTAAGTTTATTTATATATTTATTTATTTTTTATGAAAAACAATAATGTTAGAATCACAAATGAAATAAGTAAAAAACCAGATCAGACTGTTACCAAAATCGTCTATTATATCGATTTACCAGGCGTGTAATAAATTGCAATATTCAGATTGCTTTTTTGAAATTGACAAATAGTGTTACTGGCATTTCTTAAATGAAATATGAAAATATGTCACCTTTCGCGGTGTTAAAATTTTACACCTGTCTCAGATACCAAAAATATATCCTGTATAAAAGGAAATTAGTCATTATGTAAAATATGGAAGGTTTGTAATTGCTAACTCCAGGGGCTTTGAACCTTTTCTCTATTTTTTTTTTATTGTTTTTATTTCTGACATCACATCATATTTGTGGTTGTGAGACTAGAATTAATGAGCGGTATATCTCAATATAAATGAGATCTATGACATTTGTGTTCTAAATAACCATATTATTAAATGTTACATCGAGCATTTATAAATGATACAACTACAGAAACATGGGTTTAAATGTATAAGTGAGATGTTTGTAATACTATTATTAATGTTTCAGGACGATGATTTTAGCATACTCCTACATGACTTTCCCATTCTTTGTCGATTTGACTAATCGACTCTCCTTAAAACTGATGCTCGGGTTACATTAAGTTATTAATCTGTTGTACCCAGCCTAATATGCTCTATATTGTTTATGTGTCGACTTTTTTTTTTTTTTTTTTTTTTACAAGAAGTGTTTTTATCAATTATTCTCTACAATGAAATTAACATTTAAGGGGATGGTGGATATTGATAATCGTTCTTTGAAAATTGCTTCTCTTAGAGTTGTTACAATTTGTTTACATATACTTTAAAATTTATGAATATTAAGTTTTTTTAAATTTCTCAAAAACTATTAAAATAAAAAAAAATAATTAAAATTTTTTTTTGAGAAAATTTTAAAATGCTCCACGTGATTAAGTTTTTAAATTATCCTCTCTATTTTACATTATAATAGTTTGTCAATATATTTTAAACACATTTACGCATTAGTTTGTAGATTGAATGATCAGTTAATTCTTTTAAAGTATTTTTATAATGTTTAAATGTCAAAAATTTACATATATTTTAGCATTCAAATATAAAAATATGTTTAAAAAAAATAACTTATTAATTAATTCATCAAAAGTAATGCACATATATGTTTAAAATATATTGATAAACTATTATAATATCTAGGCAAAAATTTAAAAAATAAATCACACGAAAAATTTATATATATATATATATATATATATTTTATAAAAATTTGATTTTTTTTTTTCTCATTTTAATAGTTTCGAGAAATTTTGATATACTTAATATTGATTCATTTCAATGTTTATGTATGCTAACTTTAACAACTCTAAAACAGTAATTTCAAAAAATTATTTTAACGTTCACCATCCCCTTGAGGATGATTTTTTGAAATTATGATTCTAACATTTATGTATTTGTATACATGTATTTCTGAAGTACATTCATTAATAACAATTCCTATAGTATTTTATGTTTTCTATAACATGTTAATATTCATAATATGACTCAATAAACGCAGTAATAAGCTTTATTAAAAAGGATTTCAGTAGTTACAATTAATTTACTACCTTCCCTTAATTAATACAAATAATAAATCAATACAAAATAATAATAATAATAATAATAAATGAACACAAACAATAATTCAACACAAATATTAGCATAGAAATTGGCTCTGGAACTAGCTGAGGTTTAAAAAGCAATATATATTTTAATAGAAAGTAGTACAATTCAAAACATTTCAGATTAAATTTACAGGATACAAAGCTAGCCTAACTCGGATAAAGCTTATATGATTTATTTTAAACATTTCACTGATATCGATTCTTTTCAATAACTATTTCAAAACGTCTATGCACTTGAAATACAGAATCGTGGTCATTAATTACACTGATCTGCATGGAAATTGTCCCAACACCATTTTTGCAAATTCTTATGTAAAATGACCTCTTGAATACGAATAGGACGCCCATTTTGCCCTGTCACCCACCGTTTTTAGGGACGGCCCCCTCTTTTTATCACTTTTCGGTAATTCTATGACGAAAAATTTGATTTTTAGAGGGGGGGGGGGAGGATTATTTAAATTGTTAAATATCTTCTGAGGGGCTAAAAGTTGGAAAATTCTAAAACATGAACATTTGTGGCAAGGGAAAGATTTAGGGGGGGGGGGGATTTGCCACTGAAATTATATATTACATATCTTATATATTTTTTTAAATCTATTATGAATGTTATTTATTAAACATTATATATATTTTTGCTTTTAATTGTTAAATTAATTCTTTTTCATTCTCCAAATCAAATTCATGGCCATAAAATTACCGGACAGTGATAAAATATTTGGGGAGAGGGTGGTGTCCCGAGAAAACGGTGGGTGACTGGGCAAAATGAGAGTCATATTCAGATCCAGGTGGTCATTTTACATAAGAATCAGCAAGAATGGTATCAGGGCTCAAAAAAGAACTTTTTTTTTTTTTTTTTTTTTTTACAGCGCAGTTACTGGCAGAAGATGCAACATCCTAAAATATTACAGATTAAATTATCAGAGAAATTCATGTAAATGTTTCTGTAAAAAAGTTAATTTCTCCGTATGAAATTATTGACATACATTTACTTACCGGTTTTCTATATTCATTTCTGTAGAAGTCCTTTTATTCTCTTAAAAGTACTATAAAAATCAATATTATTAGCTTCAGCATTTACACCCTTTCTTTTTTTAGAAGAACTATAAAATTTGGATATCAAATTTAATCTAAATTTTGCGCCAGATATTAATTTGTCCGATAATCTTAAAGGAGAAAGTATTGATTAAATTATCATTGCCTAAGGTACAAGCAAGATTACTATTGTTTAGCCCCAAGAAGTTGAGCAATTTTTATGCTGTTACAACATTATAATACAATTAAAATATTTGAAGTTAAAGTAAGAATACTTCAGCAATATAATAGTTTACATCCAGAGTAGAGTCCTACAGTGGGTCGGATGCGGGTCGAGTTATCAATTTTTGACCCGCGGATAAAACCGCGATTCTATCTGCAAAATATTTTTTTTTTCGAAAATATTTTTATGTTCTTTCTTCATGAATATAATCTTTTGAATGCAGAGATTGGATGCCATTCTTTTCCGTCATAGCAGTTTAAAAAACATGACTCATAACATAAGTTTGATTCATAAAGAAGTGTGGGGTTTGAGTGGCTTCAAACTCCATCTTAATTACTTAACTAATTAACTAGATAGATAATTAAAGAGCACGAGACTTGAATATAAATTATAAATAAGTCTTTTATTTGAACTTAAATCAGGGGGGATTATTTGTTCCCGGAACTCGATCAACTAATTAAATAAATGTGAGCAATTTCGAGAAATATGGAACTTAATCTCACCCAGCAGAAGTAGTGGAGATCTAGAGAACACTGCTCTTAGTCGACTCACTGAACTATGCTCACTCCAGAAACGACGGCAGGATTCCCTTGTCCGGCAATTCCTTTCGCGCAACTTCCAATCTATCTCACCAACTTAGAAAACTCCGATATCGAATGTCTTCGCACTAGCATAAGAATCTAGCGTCATCCTGACCACACTCTTTACCCCAATACCTTGATATTTATCCTTAATCCAACCACCTCCAATCACTTCAATTAACAAAACTTCAAAAACCTGCTCATATCTACTTCCCACTCCGCAAGTTACTTTCCCCGTTGCAGCTCTATGCCGGCGCAAAATCATCCCAACTTTATCTAAAACTTCGCCGACCGTTTCCTAATCTCCCAACTATTGCGTCTCCGGGAGTCGCTGGACCCAGCTCACTTTTAAAACTGTGGTGACCTTCCATGGTCTCAACCTTACAGAAGAAATGGATAAATATTATTACTTGACGTTTAAAACGTTGTACAGGGTGATTAAAAATAAGGTTACGATTTCAAAACGTTATAATTTTAAAACTATCCATCAGAGCGATTTGATATTTTACCAGAGCAATCGCCAGGCAATGCAATTTTGTTTTGGGGAGGAAAAAAGTAGCTCCAACATGTACCTATAGATGGCGCTGTCAGGGGAAACGACTAAATGGACTCATTAAACACAAAAATATTGTTAGCAACTAAATGGAATAGAAGAAAACAATAGACTTCAAGGGTTTACTACAATTTTTTTTAGCAAAAAGACAAGAATACATGTTTACAGAGGAAACAGTCATAGTGGAAAGAGAAAAAGAGGAGCTTCATGAAACAAATACTTTACGGATTATTAACGGCACATTTTGGAACTATTTTTTTTTTTTTTTTCTTTTGCCAAACAAAATTTCAATGCCTCACGATTGCTCTGGTAAAATATCAAAACGCTTTGATGGGAAGTTTTAAAATTATAGCTTTTTGAAATCGTAACTTTAATTATAATCACCTTGCATGATAAAATTATGCATATTTCCAATGCATATTTGCCTCTTTATTTGACATTTTTTTCATATACTGTGAATATTTAAAACAGTAGTTTTTTAAAAAAAGTAATTGTATCACACAAGACATTATGTTATATTATACACTGAAGTTTTATTTATAGTAAGACCAGTTATTTTTAATATAATTTTAATTATACTCTAGTTTTATGTAATAATTAATTCCCTGAAAGATATGTTCAACAATATAAAAGTATTTCTTGCAAAAGAATTTTAATTCAGTTTTTTAGTATAATGTAAATTGAATAATACTTTTTTGCAGGTCGAGGATCGGTTTGCGGTTCAGAAGCTGCGAGTTCTGGTCGGGTTGAGGGTCGAAGATCTTCCTGCGGGTCGAGTGACCCGCACAGAAATCTAATCCAGAGCTCAAAATCTCAGATTTTAATTTAGGAGAATTTCTGGGATTCATTTTCGCTTTTTATGCTACTACAAATTTTATACAAAAATACTTGCCGCATTTTTTTTTTTTTTTTTTTTTTTTTTTTTTATAAATGTGTCTTGATTTAATAGGATAGATATTATTGTTTAAAAATAATGATAACAAAATAATTATAAGATAAAAAAAAAATTTTATATACCATGTTTTTAAATAGCTTAAACTCCTCTTTAAAACGCATTAAAAAGCTCCAATAGGTAGGTAATGGATTTGGCGCCAAATTTGACAACTTCTTGCCCTTGGCGACTTTTGGCAAGAAAATTCTTATTATCGATATTCCAAAGATGGACGTTCTAATGTGATTGGTTAAAGAGTTACCGGAAATTTGAATTAAAAAAAAAAAAGTTGGTTTTAAAAATAAAATAATAATCCTTTCCGAACAACATATATTTGCATCATGAACTACATTAGCACTTTATCATTGTGTAGAAAATCTTTAAAATGATAACGACGTCAATTTTTGCCAAATGCATAATTTAACTTTTAACAATTTTTTAACGCTCACGTTTAATTAAATGTATTTTTTTTTAGGTCGAAAGAAAATGAACTCGTAAATTTTTTTTGGCAACAATTAAATTATAGTTAATATTTTAATGGCTATTTTTATTGCTATTAGGAGCTTATCATTTTCACATTTTAATTAATTAAAAGAAAACTATTCTTTTAATTAATTCGAAAATTCGAAAATCTGACTTCGAAGTATTGTGTTATCACCGGGTTCTGAGCTACTGTGAAAGTTTCAAAAGTCTAGCTAGTCGGGAAGTTAGTTAAAAATCGATTGCAAGATTTGTCCCTGACAAACACACAAGAATCGAAGTTAATAAAAACATGGTAAAATACAGAAATTTCTCAACCATGAAAATATCCTGAAAAGGTGCGGACATTTTTAGGAGTTCATTTCCGAGTTTCGTTTAAACTAAGAATCTGAGTTCGTTTTTATTTAATTAATTTTTTAACCGTCTTTATCAAAACTAATCAATTAATCGTTAAAGTTTGCAGTCTGCCCTTATTTACAGTTATAGCTAAATTGTAGACCAAAACGTGAATTGTAAGTAGTGAACGGATACCTAGAATATGAGATGACATCTTGTTATACGTATTTTAATTTTATTTAATTGCTTTTGGCCTGGTTGGCGGTTTATCAACACTCATAGGCTCCAACTTGACTATTTTTCTTTAGTATATTTTGCGTGGGTCACGATTTAATTAATTTACTTCTTAGACTATTCTGACACTTATTCGTCTAAGGAGTATTCATTTGGCGTGTAATAATAGAATTTCTTGGGTATGAGAGAGTTGGCAAAGGCTTTTCTTGTTAGATTGTTTTTCATAATATATATTTTTTCGCTAACCTTACAGCTACTGGGCATAAAAAAAAAATCTCGAGTGACTCCACTCGACCTTTCCGAACATTGAGTAATTAACAGTTTTGTAGATAAAGTAAAGAAAGAGGAGTTGTTAAGCAAACAAAAGAGAGAAATCCATAATAGAGTGTTTGAGTATTTTTCTCCATATATTACACGATGTTTTATTTAACGCTACTGAACTTTGAGCCCATAGGTCATAATGATAAAGAATTTTTCGTTGTGTCCCTGTAAAAACCTATAAATTCTAGATTCACGAAAATGCTTATAGTTAGTGCAACAGTAATTTATAATATTCATATACATTTTCAGCTCAATTGAATAAGGCGTTTAGATGCTATCGCATTTTTAAAAATTTGGTTCCATAGGCCATAATGATAAATAATTTTTCTTTGTGTCCCTGTAAAAAAAACTGTAAGTGCTAGATTCACCAAAATCTATACAGTTGGTGTAACTGTGACCTATAACATGTGTATAAATTGTTTGCTCAATTGAATAAGGCGTTTATATGCTATCGCACTTTTAAGATTTTGGTCCCATAGGCCATAATGATAAAGAATTTTTCTTTGTGTCCCTGTAAAAAAACTATAAGTGCTAGATTCACCAAAATCAATAGGGTTTGTACTAAGGTGACTTATAATATACGTACCAACTTTCAGCTTATTCGAACAAAGCGTTTAGACGCTAGCGTGTTCACTCACACACATACAGACATACACACACATACATACATCATCGCAAAAACAGTGGAAACGGACTCAGGAGACCTCTAAACGTATAGAAACATCAAAATCTGAAATTCGGATTTTTGACATGATTACAATACTTTCCTCACTATAGTGTTCGGAAAGTAATAAATGAAGAATTGTAATCATGAGTGAAGAATTGTAATCATGACACAAGAGTTATCCCTTTAATAATTAAAAAAAAAATCATTAATTAATTCGAAATAAGAGTTGTCTAACTGAGACTTTAAACTCATAGATTTGAGTAGAGTGCGCTTTAAAATTTACAACACGGATTTTGACAACATATACAAAACAGTCATAATTAAAACTGGTGATGTTTTTACGTCGCGGTAAATAACTCACTTTATGCGCAATTTAACGATATATCGATATAAGAAATTATTAATTATTTATTACTAACATTTTTACGTTAATACATATAACATTACAATACTATGTTTAAATTTAAAATGTTCAATAAATTTATTTTTAAAGATTTTTTTAATAAAATTTTTTGTATTCTATAATAATACTACAGGTTATTTAAGTGAAACCTTGCTATAAAACTCGAAAATCGAAATCAGTGTTACTTGAGAGATTCACTTCTTTCTTAGGAGATGAATCAACTTCGCGTCACAATTATACAACTATGTCACCCAACACCTGGAAGTGATATCAAAATACTAGATAGTTCTTTCATGTCAGAACATCGGCAATTAAACTAAATCGGTGTGTACTTTCGCAGAAGTCTCAGTTTTTTTTTTTTTTTTTTTTTCTTTTTTTTTACATGATATATGCGTAAATGTTACTGTTACAATCAAAATGTATATATAAGAATTCGGCATAAACTCAAATTACTTTAGCGATACAGATGTAAAAGAGATATTAACACTAACTGACATAATCTTAAATCGATTTAACGATATAAACTTTAAATTTGATAGTCCTCGATAAATCGTTACTTCGCAGAATCATAGTCGATCAACATAAATAGTTACGCTCAGCAATGACTGACTGATTGTTACGCTTAAAAAGGCTAAGAGATTTCCTTGGATTCTGTCTGTATGTGAACACAAATTGCCACCTAATTTTCATACTTTAGTTAATTTTAAAAAATATAATTGTTCCATCGATAAGCTGTTTAATCCGACAGATTCAGAAAAATCGCCCCTTTCATTTGGTACCTTATTTGTAAAAAATTTTTGATTGGGTTTTTTAAAATTAATTAAAATATGAAAACAGAGATAGCTTTAAAATAAACATTTAAATTTTTAATTGTTGCCAGTTTTTTTTTTTTTTTTTTTTTCAGCATAAAATAAAATATGCTTTCACGTGAAAAAAAATAAAATAAAATAAAATAATAAATAAATAAATAAATAAATATTACATATTAAATATTAAATATTAAATTTGCTCATGCATATGAAAAAAGGAAGTCTATAAAATAATAATAATAATTTTAAATTTTAAAGGTGACGAAGAGATAAATAAAGTGCGAAAATTTCGCGCGGGCTTGCTAGCAAATGAATTATTTCAAGGGAGAAATAAATAAAATGAAATGATCATTTTTCAACGGGCGCCTTAGTCGCCTACAACTAACTAGTATAATACACTTTGAAAAATTCCTGGGTTTTATATATATATATATATATATATATATAATGTTCCCTTCTATTTTTGAGCATTTTCAATTCCAGTCATCCTTTTTTCATATTTTTATAAAATTATCGGAAACATTTCATAGTGCAATATATACGAATGTATGTATGCAATAATATTCTCTTTAATGTTATGTATATAATCAGTGTAAAACTAAAATACAATTTAATATCTATTCCAGTTTCCCCTCAAATAATAAAATTTTTACTTTTGTGCCAAAGTATAAAGTGGAATAGACTGAAATTTTATGGAAAGTAAATAGATAAAAAAATAAAAATTTTAAACATAATGAAGCAAATTAATATTTCTATAAAGATCTCACTTATAGTTCCTAAAATGCTTATACAAAGTCCAAAAAAAAAAAAAAAAAAAAAAAAAAAAAAATTAATTTTGTGCCAACATCTGAGGAAATGCCTTTTTGTTTCTTTAATTATGAGAAAAAAAAAAAAAAAAAAAAGATAACTTTGTCTTAAATTATCATAGATCTATTGTTAAACTATCAATTTTAAAAATATTGACGAGTCACGGCTCAACTAAATATCAAGTATAGTTAAATTTCATTTATTGATTAGTGAGATACAGTATCCACAAAATATTTGATAATCACACACACAAAAAAAAAAAAAAAAAACGAAAAAGAAAAAGAAAAACAAATTAAATTAAAAAAAAATAATAATAATAATAAATAAATAAATAAACACATAAATAAATAAAAATAAAAAATAAAATAAACAGACATTTTGTAAAAATAATTAAATTGTTTTCAGGACATGTAAATCCAATAAAAACCAGAGGTAGAAAAATTTCCCGATTCTAATACTTTCTTCTTAAGAAAGTAAAAATAATTAATTAATAAAAGTTTTTAAAAACAGTATCAGTCTATAATTTCTTGGCACAAAACGTGGACTTAATTATAGCAGAGCCTTAAAATTGATTTCAGAATTAATTTTGGAGGGCAGACGAAGAAACCAATTTCCTTTCAGTTAAAATATAAGGCAAAGTTATATATCATGATGATGGCGCTCATTCAAATTAAAAATTCTTTTAGCGACAGGCGTGACGGAATCTGGCTACGAAAACACATCCATCTCAACTTTACTCCACCTACTGGATTTTTTTTACAGTTACTGCATTTTGTTAATGGTGAATTATTGTGCAAACTGTGTTGTCAATGTATGAAACTGATTAGATTCGCGTTTTCTATTTGCACAATTTTATTACATTATTGTCCCGTCTCGTTTAAGTATGAAACACTACATTGTTATGATTTTGAAAAAGGGATTCATCTTTTTGTACAAAATTTTTGTTAAATTATATGAAATAAATACTATTATTAGATATTGCAGTATAATTTTAAAACAGTTTTACGGCAGTTTTATAGATAAAATATGATATATATAATGCGAAAAGGTTTAGAGTTATATACCGAAAGTATTTAAAAAGTAAGCACATTCTTTTTTTATTGTGAAGGACAGCAACAGAGGAGAAGACGTCGAGAAATGGAATAAGAGAAAAATGGAGCGCCATTTTTTTTTTTTTTTTTTTTACCAACTTTTGAGTAAATTTTCTTTTTTAAATAATTTATATTATTACAGTCGTAATAAATATGTGTGCGTATTTTAAAAAATGTGTTTCATCGTTTTGAATTATAAACTTTATGAATTTATTTAACAAGTGCCTAACAATGTTTACACACACACATGTATACATACATGCGTATATATATATGGGATAACAAAGTAGTAAAATGTAGGAAAACAGATAAAGGGATACCACCTGACGTCAAGAACCAAAATGAATTAATAAATAACTTAATCAAGTAACTGGGGACATCTTTGAAAAAATATGTGAACAATAATTAACCAATAACATTTTTAATAAAGATATGAAAACATTCATTTAACTTACCAAAACAGGACCCCTAGAATGATCTCGTACATTATAACTTGAAATAATATATCCAACAATAACGTGTTTAAACAATAAAGCTATTATTATTAAATAGAGAGTGAAATTGTATAATATATAACATATAATTTATATTTTTAATTTATATTCATATACTTTGTAATATCATATGCAAATGATTTTTTTTTTTTTTTTTTTTTTTTTTTTAAGCTAACACATGCGTAGTTAAAAATTATTTAGAATAAATGTTCATATTTCTTAAGATATTTAATATTTTTGCATTCTGATTGCAGTATGATGTATCTAATGCAGCATGCCAAATTTCCTAAAAATGGCTTTGCACTGGGTCTAATACCCTGCGTGTTATAATTAAAAAAGGTAGGAATTTTTTTGCAATTAAAAAAATCGTCATATTTGCATGAATATTAGTGGTAGCCACATAAAAATTTTTACAAATAACGAGGAAAATCCTCATAATCACATGCTACAACTAAAACCCATTTAAAGCATTACTTTGTATAGGGTGACCCAAAATATTTTGTTTTTTGCTTTTATTAGTCCCCTTTTCCTCTTCAGGATACAACTTTTGTTGAATTATATGGGGTGTAACATGTTCTTTACGCTACCAAAGTTTCAAGATGATTCCTAAAGAACTTTTTTAGTTATTTGATGAAACGAGTAAATTCGAAAGGGCCCAAATACTTATTGGTAGATAGTGTATTAGTATTTCCGATATTTATTTCTACTAAAAATGCTCTTAAAAGAAAACAGCACTTAACTCATTGTATAGTACAACAGTACACCTTGAGTGAGATGTGTGCTGTTAGATAAAAGAAGACACATTAAATACTGATAATTTTTACTTTACAAACATACGTATGTAAGGATAGAATTTTAATCATGACAAAATTCGATTTTGAGAATTTAGTATATCTATACGTTTTGAGGTCCTCTCCGTTCATTTTTGCTATTTTGTCGGTAATGTATGCATGTATGTGTATATGTATGAGTGAATACAATAGCGTCTAAACGCTTTGATTAATTGGGTTAAAAGTTGGTACGTATATTAAAGATTACCGTAGTACTAACCCTATTGATTTTAATAAATGTAGCACCTATTTTTTTTTTTCAGGGAGACAAAGAGAAATTCTTTATCATTATGGACTATAGACCATAATTATTTAAAGTGCGATAGCGTCTAAATGCCTTATTGGCCTGAGCTGAAAATTTGTAAATAAGTTATAGGTCACCATCGCATGAACTGTAAAAATCTTCATGAATCTAACGCGGATAGTTTTGAAGGAACACAACGAAAGGTTCTTTACCACGATTATGATCTGTGGATTCAAATTATTTTAAGTGTAATAGCGTTAAATTAAGCTAGTACATACTTGGAGGAAGATACTCCAATACTCTATTATAATTTTCTCTTTTGTTTATTTAACGACTTCCCTTACTTTAATTTAATTATACAACCATTAATTACTGAATTTTCGGAAAGTCGAATGGTGTCACTCTAGAATTCTAATTTTTTTCATCTTTTAACAATCAAATTCTAGTTTAACGGTTTAAACAATTGCACAAAATAAGTAACTTAAGACACATACATAAGTAATTTAAATCACAAAATAAGTAACTTTTACAACATTTCCATCTCCTGTATCCCACTCAGCGTTTAATCAATTTTTTTTCTAATTAAATATCATATTTATAAATAAATAAATACTATACTTAAATATCAATGAATTCTATTTTTTTTTAAACATTTCCCAAAAATTAATGGCTTATAAATTAAAAATGTTAAATGATTACGTGAATGTAGTTATTTTCTAAAAAAGGATTTTAAAAGGTAAAAGTGAAGAAATTTTAAAAATAGATTATGTTTAGTTTTTGAAATTTTAATAGACTGATTATGAAATTATTTGTATCTTTACATTATCTTCCGATTTATTTATTGGTTAAAATGCTTATTGATTAAATAAATGGCATGACCCATTAGCTTCAGAAGAAACATTTGTTTTAAAACCACATTTTCTTTGATTGCATTTTATTATTAATATTCGAGTGCTAATACTCTTTTAAGCAAATATCTTATATGACACATAAAATTACATAAAACTGTAGTAAATAACTAGAAATAAAAGACAAAATATAAACCTTTTATACTACAAGCTTAGAAAAAAAAAAAAAAAAAAAAAAAAAAAAAAGAAAGAAAAGAAAAAGAAAAACACGATGTGTTTTACAGTCACTATAAATATGTACAAAAGAAGTTGGTTTCGGTTAAGCTGTTTAATGTCTCTGTTCTAGAGTAACCTAGTGTAACATTGGGGACATAGCACAAAGGAAAATATCATATTTGCAGGAATAGAAATCCATACAAAAAGCAATAAAAAGGCGCCGAAATTTCACGGAAAATAAATATGAAAATATAATAAATAAATAAAAGCGTTAAAATAATTTTGGAAGAAATAAAACTTTTTTTTAAATTTAATTATTATTTTTTTTTCTTTCTTGATTTCTATATGTAGACAGATTTACAAACTTTTTATGATTATCAATTAAAAAAAAAAAAAAAATTGAAATCCATAACAAAAATAAATAAATAAAGATATAGAGAAAAAGTCCTTAATATAGAGAAAATATTTTAATAATAATAATAATAATAATATATATATATTATTTTAAAGGTGCATACAATTACGCAGAGTTTATATTTTCCGTTTACGAATATCTCCTCTCTTATGTACGAAACCAAATCCAAGCAAAAAATTCCAGAATTTCACATTTTACAAGATTCTTTATACGTTTTTTTATTTAGAAAAAGAAGAGGAAACGCTATTTTTTATTTATTTTTTAAACATTTTCCTTAAGATAGTAAATATTTCTACTAATCTAAAATAAATAAAACACTAATTTTTATGACACAAAATAAAATTTTATGTCCCATAACAAATAAAATGTCTAAAAATTAAGCTGATATATTTAATAATTTATATTTAAAAAAAAATAGTATTCTATTGTATACAGTTTTGTAAAATCAGTTAACAATATTTACAAGCTTACAAATCTGTAATACTTAGCTACTTTTCAATTTGTATATGCCCCATATTCAAAATCACATTACTTACACTGTGACACCTTTCTTAATTATAGCCTTGAGTATCTGCAACCCCCACTAGTTTCATATTATCAATTAACCTTTCATCGATGTAAATCGATATTTGTTAATCTCTAATCGATGTATTTTATTGCCTTGTACTTTATGAAACATTTATAACCGTACATACAAGGCCATTAGTTGAAAACTCATGTAATCGTTTAGTATAAAGAATGTGCTATGTTAATTTGTCATTTTCATTTATTTACGTGATCATTTGTTATGGCCTCTTTTTTTACGTGCAATTTATTTTCACGCTCTTTTTCAATGAGGTTGACATTTTTTACCACAGGTGACACTTCTGTATAATATTAATGAAAGAGTATTGAGTTGAATAATGTTTCACCAGGTTATAAATTACTTGGCGGAACATTTAAAGAAATTACAAGTGTTGTATTTATGCAAACCATGCTTTTTAATATTAAAATAAAATTCGTAGAGTTGTAATTATGAAAAAATAAAAAAAAGAGGGAAAACAATCAATAACTGAATTTATGAATTAATTTTTGAACGCAATTTATACAATGTATAAGTTATTTCTAAAAATTTACAGTTGAGAAGTGCATTTAATTATTTTTTTTTTTTTTTTTATCAAGAATAATGCTGTAATTTCAAAATAACGTACAGTATTTTGTATGCACTGGAAAAAAAAATATGATAGTAAATAACAAATAAATAATCAAAAAACAGTAATACTGAATGTAAAATATAATTTGTTAATTTGTGTGTATATATGTATAATGATTCAAATGTAGCAGTAATTCAAGAAACAGTATAACTGAATTGGAATAAAAAAAATAAAACGATAAAATAAAATAAAAAATTGTTTTTAAATAAGTAATAAATGGTCATTTATAAACACATTTTGAATAAAAAAAATAAACTTTTATTTAAATATGAATAGCTCCTGTAGAATTTAACAGATATTATAAACTTTGCTGCTTTCAAACAAAACCACAAACACGTGAAAAAAAAGTTAATTTACATGAAATAAATTATGCATTATAAATAAATAAATAAATATATTGCTTAAAAGTTATATATATATATATATATATATATATGTATATATATATATATATATATATATATATATATATATATATATATATATATATATATATATATATATAAACATATTTGCATAATTAAAGCTCTATAAAGTGCTGTAAAAAATGCAAGATATGTGAAAATAATGTAAATACTAAAAAAGAATGCAGACAAAATATTTATTATATATATGTTATATATATTCTATTTAAAAATATAATAAATATGACTGATTTAGTTTATATAAAATTGATTTATAAATATCAATAATTATAAAATCATAATTTATTTTCACTGAATAGTATAAAAATGCATAATTTTATATAATCTAATACCCTAAATACTATTAGATAATTTTTAAAAGCATTAATTTTCACAATTATGCATAATAATTTTAATTTTTGCTTGTTTGTTTCAATTAAATTTAAATATTTATTTATTTGCTGTATTTTCTGTGCTTATTGTCTTCAGATCGACCTTTTTATTTGTAAATATTTGGTCTTGCAGAGGTTTTAAGAAATGTTGGGCGCCTGACATATTTGTTGTTATTTCTGCTGTGTTTGTTTGGATTTTGACCTTGTTTCACATAGTTTTCAGTTCTCATATGAAATATATATAATGTGTATATGTATTTCTGCAGAGAGGGACGATAGAGATGAGGAGTAAACTTCTAGTACTAACTTACAAATCGCGTGTTTCTTCTTCTTCTTCTTCTTCTTCTTTTTTTTTTTTTTTTTTCCTACTCCAAAATAAATAAATATAACACGTATGAAGTTTTATCATGGAGAAAAAACGACAAAAAGTTTAAGTTTTTATAAAATGAACAAGAATTTAGATCTTATATGTACATATATATCTAAATGTTTTTATCTTCTTAAAAAAAAAAAAAAAAGAAAAGAAAAGAAATATTATCAGATATCGACCTTTTATACAAATATTAGGGACATATATATCAAGAAAATTAATCACACTCTACTAATTCAGGGTAAATATAAAAAGAACAATAATAAAAAATAAACAACAACAACTAGTTAGGTAAAACATAGCAGTTTTACATATTTGGGAGTAAACTTTATAAAATTATCCGACGTGTGAGTGAGTATAAGTAAATATAATCAAATATCAGTAAGAATCATCCTGATTAAACCAGCTTTCTAACAAAACAAACTGCATAAGAATCGGATTCTCCATTCACATTTTTATCACAGGTGACATTTCTGTATAATATTAATGAAAGAATATTATGTTAAATAATGTTTCATCAGATTATAAATTACTAGGCGGAACATTTAAAGAAATTATGAGTTTTTCAATTAAGATAGGAATTTATGCAATGCATGCTATTTAATATTAATATAAATCAAAGAGAAGCGTTAATGAACGAATGAGAGAAGAAAAAATGAATTAATAATAGAATGTATGATTTAATTTTCGAATATAGTTAAGAAGATTTTTTTTTTAAAGTTTCTGATTTTTTCATGAACGCATTTATATAATATATTTTATATTTTATATATACACATAACTGAATATATATTATTAACTGTACATAATTTATATAAATATATATTATATATATAATTGGGAGTTTTTTTTTATTGTAATAAGAAGATATTATTATTTATAAATAATTGTTTTTTATTCACTCATGTATCTGTAAAATTTATTAAAAAAATAAAAATAAATAAACTAGTGGATCTGCAGATCAGGAGCCTCAACGTCCTATTTGCATCAGGCATTTTTCAATAGGTCATTTTTATTTATTTCTTATTATATAATAGTATATATTGATTCGATCGACTTATTACCATAATCAGATACATTCCTGAGGGGGGCTGCCGCCCCCCTCAACCCCCCGCTGTATCTCTCTTTCTATACCTATTTATATATCATTTAAAGTGTTACGGAATTGTAAATAATTGCATTTATTTTTGTATAAATTTTTTCAAAGAGGCTTAGTAAGTCGATAAAATGCTAATTTTGTGCATTTCTAGTCGTTTTAGCGTTAAAATAGCCTAATTTTCCTTTAAAAACGAATTGAAAAGCTTCAATAAGGGAAGAAATGAATTTGGCGCCAAATTTGGCGACTGTTTCCCTCCTTGGCGATTTTTTTTGGCGACCTTGGCGAGAAAATCCTTATTAGGGATATACCAAATATGGAAGCTCTAATCTCATTGGCTGATGAGATACGATAATTTTCCAGAACAATCTGTGTTCGATAGAATAGTATAAAAGGAGCATTTTTTTAGCCAAGGCTTCCAATCTCAGACCTGTGTCGGTTTCGTCAAATGCTTGCTTTGCTTTGAGCCTCTTTGAATGAGACTTGCTTTATGTGTTATTGCTAAACAGTTTGTACTGTTGTTTTGCTGTTAACGGCTGTTGTTTAAGCTATGTTTACTGGTTGAATTGAAGCTGATACTTGGTTTATAGACCTGTATTCTTCTGGAACTTTCTGTGAATAAATCACTGAATTTTTGCAAGTTTCGCCTTTCATTCTCGGTCAACTTACAAACCCCCAAGTACGCAACAATATGCATTCTTATTAAACGACGGTCTTGTATTATTTCCCGGAAATTCATAAATACCGAATTTCATACAAAAAAAAATTACATAGCATATCGGAAATATTTTGCGAAGCCTTTAAACTAATTATCAATTCTATGCCCACAATTTTCAACATGAAAACAGGCTTTTAAAATTCTAATAAAATTTCATTATATTTGATGGGGTGTAACCATGTTAAAATACACTTTTAAGAAATACCGACTATACACCATAAAAGTACGAAATTCCTTTATGTATCCCGGAAAAGTAGCCACAGTCATTATAAACGCCAATAATAAGAATAAATCTAATAAATTGTAACTCATTAATCTTTCAAACTAATTTGACATCATTTGGATGATTACAGTACATACTCGGAATTATTTTGTGTGGTCCCATAAATTATTTAGTCTATACATAACCTTTTTTTAGAGTAAACATGATTTTAAGCATCTTTATAATGTATGTTAACTTTATTAAGTTCAATTCAGCATAAACGCATTAAAGTGCGCGCTTAAATTAAAAATTCGTCCATAGGCTCTAATGTTACGAAATTCTTTCGTGTGTCTTTGTAAACGAACCATAAACATTGTATACACCAGTAAAAACTATTCAGCTTATTTTGCGTTTAAAATTAATAATTGTTCCAAATTTAACATCGTTTGGATGACTAAGTGACATTGTCAGAACACTTTTGTAAGGTCCTGTACATTAATTAGAAAGCTTAAGAGTACATATTTTCTTCAAGCAACATAAGTTTAAGCATCTTACTCACGTACTCTAGTTTCATTTTCTTCATTGCAAAGTAATGATATTAAAATGCGTTTAAGCGAAATTCACCCCATACGCCGTAATGTTAAGAATTTTGGCGTGTCCCTGTACACAGTTTATAAAAAATATAGCAATGAAAATTATACAGCTACTTATATGGAAAGCTGGAATGTGTGCGCCAATTTGCAAGTCAATCGAAGGATTTTTGCGGCCGCTATTGCGGTACATACAAATTCTTCCCATAGGCCGTAAGGATAAGAAAAATTTTGGCGTGTCCCTGTACACGAACAACAAAGGGAATACACACCTAACACTATACAGCTAATTCCGTTGGGCTCGTGAATATGTGTACCAAATTGCAAGTCTATAGCGTTATTTTTGGGGCCGCTATCGCGGTACATACAAATTCTTCCCATAGGCCGTAATTATAAAAAAAACTTTGGCGTGTCCCTGTACACGAACTACAAATGGAATGCACACCCAAAACTATACAGCTAATTTCGTGGGGATCATGAACATGTGTACAAAGTTTCAAGTCAATAGCGTGGTTTTTTCGGCCGCTATCGCACGACAGACAGACAGACAGACGGACCGACGGAACCCAAAATCCTTTTGAGTCTCAACAGAGGGCATCCACTGACGTTTCGGGAAAAATTGAAGTCAATAGCTTGATTTTTGCGGCGGCTATCGCGGTACATACAGATTCTTCCCATAGGCCGTAATGATAGAAAATCTTTGGCGTGTCCCTGTACACGAACTACAAATGGAATACACACCTAAAACTATACAGCTGATTCCGTTGGGCTTATGAACATGTGTACCAAATTGCAAGTCGAAAGCGTGATTTTTGTGGCTGCTATCGCGGTACATACAAATTCCTCCAATAGGCCGTAATGATAAGAAAAACTTTGGCGTGTCCCTGTACACGAATTACAAATGGAATACACACCCAAAACTATACAGCTGATTTCGTGGGGCACATGAACACGTGTACCAAATTGCAAGTCAATAGCGTGATTTTTGTGGCCGCTATCGCGATACATACAAATTCCTCCCATAGGCTGTAATGATAAGAAAAACTTTGGCGTGTCCCTGTATACGAACTACAAATGGAGTACATACCAAAAACTATACAGCTGATTTCGTGCGGCTCATGAACACGTGTACCAAATTTCAAGTCAATAGCGCTATTTGTGCGGCCGCTATCGCGCGACAGACAGACACAGCCCAAAACCGTTTTGAGTCTCAATGTAGGGCCTCCACTGACGTTTCGGCAACAAATAAACAAATAAGTAAAACAAAATAAAAAGGTAGACGTTGAATGTTAGATGTTAGATGTTAAAACAAGGAGGTAGAGTGGTGTTGTATGGCTTGTTGGTTAGGTGGGTTGTTCAGTTTAATAATTTAAAAAATAATATATCTCTGCATTTTGAGTATCTTTTAATTTTTGATTCTATGTATTTCATTCTGCACTCTTATTAGGTATAAAGTATATTACAACAAATTTATTATTAATAATTCTCACTACTAGATAACATTTATTAATTTAGATAATTTTTTCAGCTTTACAGTGGGAATTATAAAAAATAGTTTCAAAATAACATGCGTATAAATCAACGTTATAGTAAAAGTTATATTTTTCACAGATATACTGTGAAAAATAAGGTTAATGGAAGATCTTTAAGACAACAATTAATTTATTATATCAAATTGAAATTAGGTTTAATTAAGATTATTAAATATTAATAAATATTTCCTAACATAATTATTTATTTTTTTTAAATTACTCAACCTGTCTCTTTATTTCTCAATATTAGTTTTATCCACGGGAAAATAGTTGCCCTACGGTAATATCTATATATTAATAGGCAAGCATAAAATTTGTAGTCCCTTTTTAACATATTAATTATGGGAGTAGAGGGTTGAAAATGGTATCATTCGAAAGGTATGGTTAGCCCGAAGGTGCGAATACAAATATTATTTTCTTACGATGTCAAGAAGGTATTTAAAAATACATTTATTTTTTATGCATTTTCCCCCATTTTTCCCTTTTATACACGTATTCCTTTACATTAAAAAATACCTAAAAGTAGAAAGTTGTTAAATCTGGCAATTTCATAAAGCTCAAATAAAACCGTAGACACAGTAATTTGTATAATGTAGCATCACTATACGCAAGCGAAGTGATGACGTCACTGTCTGTCCATGGAGCCATGAAAAAGATTTTCTATGTTAATCGTCCATTGGATTTTTTGTAAAAAATTATTAAAAAATAACGGAAATTATCTGCCGATTTTAATTCCAATATTTGGGTATAGTTACATATAAGTTACTGTCTACATGTGTTTGATTGAGTTATTTTTTCTGTAAAATTGATAAAATTTTAATTTAAAATCACAAAACTCCAGAAAAAAAAAAATGGCAAACTTCCTGTTTCGAATGTAAACAAACATTTCATTTCAAAGGGTGACATTTAAACAATAAATATTCAACTAATATACTAAATAAAAGGAAAATGGATTTGTTACTAACTGCTGCATGTATCAGTAGACGATACGGAAAAATTCCGATTTCCGTTTTTTGCTGAATTTACATGTTTTGAGCTTTCTTTACGTTTCAATTAACTGAAATTGGCTACTTATTATTTAAAAAAGTGTCTTTATTGCTAGCTTTTGTGGGTAGAAGAAGCAAGTAGAAGATACATAAAAACTTTTGATTTCCGGTTTTCGATGAATTTACACGTTTTGAGATTTCCTTGCATTTTAATTAAGTGAAATTGACTACTTATTCATTTTTTAAAAAGGGGATTTATTATTCTTTCCTCTGCATATGTAAGTAGAAAATATAAGATTCAGAAAAGTTTTAGATTTTTGGTTTACGATAAAGTTACACGTTTTGAAATTTCCCGAACTCAGTTCGACCATTTTTTAAAAATATCTTTTTTTTTTTTTTCCAAACACTGTACTTTATGAACCAATCGAATTCATTTAACAGAATTTGATACTTGGTTGGGCCTTGGTTTGATATGGTACCTATTAGCTTCTGGGCTGTATCACACAACAAGGGGCGTTTTCACGTTGCGATTTTCTCTCATTTCAGGAAAGGCTAACATCTACAGAGAGAAATAGTTATATTAAGTAAAACTCTGCTGATTCAGTTAGAGTGAATATCGGCAAACAATTGCCGCAGCTGTGTTGCAATTGCATTCCGTTTAGGACAAGGCAATAACTTTGCTTTGCCTCGCTTTGCAAAAAAAATGGTTGAGTTTCGACCACTGGGCGATACTAGTATTTATAATTAGTTACATTTATAGCATAAAGTTCTATATTTTTAACAATTTAATTGTAATTATAATTCATTGATGATCAATCTAAGTTCTAGTTTTAATTTTTTTATCAGTATGATAAAAGTTTAAAATGCTTGAATTTAATGTCTTTTATATGTACATGATAATGGACAATTTGCACACATGGGGGATTTGAACAAAATCATATTTTTATGATAATTTTAGGCTCATAAATTTCAAAACGTTTATTAAAAATACAAAAAAAGGTCTCATTAATTTTAAAAATAACTTTAAAATTAACCAAAAATCACACTACTTCAAAACGCTGTCTGACGTCACACTTTATGATGCTTCAATGTTTACATTTTGTTAGCCTAGTTAGCAAGCAGCAATTCGTTTTTACTTTCGTAATTATCAATCATTTATGTGATTTCTGAGCATTTCTTTTTCATCTTATAATCATTTAATTTCATTATCACCATTTTGCATTATCATTATTTCCAATTGCTTTCTTTTCATGGCGGTTGTCCAATGTTTTCGTTTAATAGGAACGCTAAAGAATAGCTTTTGAGAAGCATTTAGTCGTTGTATTAGTGCAGAGTGGTACAATACAATATTTATACTAGGATTTTTTAATATCCGTCATTATTATAAAATACAAAACCTATTTCACTGATTCAAGAAGAAAAGCAAAGCACAAAATCGAATGTAAACAACGATTACTGCCGTTTGTTGTCCTAAAGAGTGACGTCACTGTGTTTTCTCGATAGAGTAAATAGTGCGATGTTAAAATTGTTATAAATCAGTAATTAGATATCAAATAAAGAAAATGTTTGTATTTATTTTCTTACTTTTTCCTATTCTATTCTATAAGAATAAAATCGGAAAACGTGCAAATTCTCTATTGTCTTGATAAAGATATAGTAGTCTTTTGAGAAATTTTAAAGTTATTTTTTTAGATTTATTAATTTTTTCAATATATTTTGCTTTATATAATGACCACATGTAGTCATTTATTGACAATTTGCAAATTCAAACCTTTCTTCCTGGTGTTTGATAACTATAATGATTTATTATTATTATTATTATTAACGACTCTAAAACGAGGCAACGTTAATAATTTATAAAAATTAAAATAAATCCATTACATTAAAGTACTATTACTTTTTCTTACTTGAAAAATACATAAATAAAATAAAATAAATTTACAAAATATTACGACAAAAAGTTCAATTAAATGTATTAGATAAATTTAATTTGCTTATTACAAGCAAAAATAATAAAAATAAAAATAAACACAAAATTTCAGAAAAAAAAAAAATAAAAAAAATGTGTTTTCTTATAGAAAGCAAAGTTCCTCTTTGATGTTTGTTCTAGTTTTCATTAATTTACCTTTTTTCTTCAGTACATTTAGTTGCAAAACCAAACAAACTGAATTCAGTTTACGAATACAATTTTGAAATACTCTAAATGCACTAAGAGACTTTAGGAACGACTAGAGCAAAAATAATTAATTCCACGACTTGAACAAGTTTTGACTTTACGAATGCGCGTCCTTTATTTTGTTAATTTATTTTTATCCAGAATAACGTTGCTCTTGAAGCTTATTTTACTGCATTGTGAATATATTAAAAAATATTTCGGGTAATAAATAAAAAACAAAAAATAATTGCAGCAATACTAAATACAAAAACTAAAATATTAATTGTGTGTTCTGTAAAGTGAGATCCCGCTAATGCAACATCTCATATAATAACGTCTCCAAACTGAGCTTTACGTCACGAAAGATCGAGCAATTGCAGCCAACCAAAACTTCCTATAATATCTATACGATGGTAAGGATTAGATGTAATCATCCGACCTTCTGTGACGTAAAGCTCAGTTCAGAGGCATTATTATAGGAGGTGTTGGGTAATTCCGACGGTCTCGGATTGACTTCTAAGTATTATCCAGAGACATGTTGTAAAATTTTTGCTTATTCGCGAAAAAAATGGCTTCCCTCTTCTGTGAATACTAGACGTATTATTTTTGCGGAACATGAAGACTATTACAGAAAGAGAGATTTTACGTGCACCTGCCCCCTTTAATGTATAATACACGACAGCTTGGTTATTGAACCCGCAATTTTCCAACTACTAGCTCTACGCTCTGCCAACTAAGCAATCGCAGCTCTTTATTATAATGGAACCAAGCTGAACAAACTAACCGATTTGTAAAAGAAAAAAAAAAATCCAATTCTATTACAGAAAAATTCTGCAAAAATGTTCTGCAACAGAGCAATATAGAAAATATTCGTACACATTTTTTTTTTTTTTTTTTTTTTTTTTTTTTGTAAGGCACATTGTAAAAAATCTCGCATTAAATAAAATTCTCCAGCTCGATCTGCCTTATAGTTCACCATCTTGTAGGCGACGATGCTGCTGCTCAGATACAGAAATGCAACTTGTTTTGTTTCTTACATTTTTCAATACTATTCTGATGCCAACTCTCTGTATCCGAAACAGGAACCAGATGAAATGTGTATCAATGGTTACACATTTTATCTGGTTAGAGAAAAAATTTGTTTCTTTTGACTGAATGAGATGCATTTTGAAACAAAAATTCTGCAGTTTTAGAAAACAAAAATTTTCTGTTGGATTTTTTTTTTTTTTTTTTTTTTTATTATTATTATTATTATTATTATTATTATTATTTTTAATAATTTTTTTACAGTACATGGCAGACGGTCAAAAAATCTAAAGTTACCAAAGCACTAAAATTGGTTTAAAACGTTTTTCGAAACATTTACTAAACATCTACTTCTTTTCTATTTCCTGAAATAAATAATTCGGCCATAGCTGAGATGTTTTATTCTCCAAGCTAATAGACGGGAGTTGCCGGTTTCGCAACTAGTTCGGGCTTATTAAATTAGAAACTTTGTTGAACAAGCTAGCCCCCGTTTTCACTGCGGTACTATTAATACTAGAAGTTTTATTTATTTTTTGGATTTAAAAAAATATATATATTCCTAAAAGTCCAAAAATTATAAAATTACCAAAATTTCCGAAAACATATTTCAAAGGCCTTTTCGAAATACTCAATCACTTTATTTTTTATTTCTTGCGATAAAAATAACAGAATATAGATATGTTTTCTAATCAGATTAAAAAAAAATATTCACGATAAAACTAAATTAATAAAATTAACCTCTACCACTTAAACAATTTCGTTGTTTGGCACGAGAGAAAAAATTATTAACATCTGTTACTAATGGAATAAAGAAAGAATACATCAAAATTTGTTTTCTTTGATCCAATAGTATCAACTTTACAAGAAAGAATTCCCGTAACGGAAACAGCTGTAGGATTTCTAAAAGGTGTTTCAGAAAATTTAATTGGGATATAAAAAAATTACACTCTGTAATGCTTTTCATTAAGAAAAAATTGTAACATATGTTTTAAACTGAACTGGAACTGACCCACTTTTGAAATTGTAAATAAGTAGCTTTCATTTCGACAGATTTTAAATGCCTTTAAAGAAAAGAAATACTGTACAGAAATTAAAAACGATAGTATGATATAGTATTTATTAACATTATTGCATCAGAACGTGTTTATGCGTTTACTTTAAGAGGATTTTTGTAGTTAATATTTGTAGTTTATATGTGATATTAATATTGAAACAATAAATGAAATTGTTTTATTGTTGTATTTTGTACGTAAAAAATTAAGCTCAAAACAAATTACATTTTGTTCTTTTATTTTAATTTTAATTATTTATTTCTTTATATCTTTTACCCAGGCCACCTAGCCGTTTAAAGTTCCCGCAGTTTTTTCCAAAACTTCCCTAAGTGCGGTAGGAAAATACTCCTTAGAGAGAACACCACCTAGGCCTAGGTTCCATACAATTAACTTTAACTCCAATACCGCATCAGATTTCTTTTTTTTAATCTATCGATCTTTAGAAGGTCTTTTCGCCGTTCCTTCAAACCTTTATGTGTTTAATAAATTTATCTTTCTGTACACTGAATAGGACAAAATGGCTGATAAATTTCATGTAAATTGTTATATCATAAAAATGATGCAGTATTACACATAAAATTATAATCATCTAGCTCATTAACTTAAAAAGTAAAATAATTGTTATATCACTATTTTTTGTCTTTGAATCAGCTAAAACGTGTGAGGTTCTGAGGAATTTTGGTAGGATGTTCACAAACAGAGAATTGCGAAATTGTCGAGTCGAGCCAGTACTTTTTACTCTACTTACTGAAGTACTCTATTGCTAGCAGTTACGTGTTTATAAGGAAAAGTTCAGACTTTGCAAAATTTAACAAATCAATTAGTTTTCAGTATGTTTATTGAAAATTATTTAGCGTATAAAAGAAATATTAAATTCATCGACGAGATTAGAGTAGACCCCGGACAAGTAGCCTTTTGCTTCCGAAGATCCCATCCCCACCATTCCACCATTTCATTCACCAAACCGACATTCTAATTCCACTGACTCAAGTTTCCTCCATCGCTGTTTTATATTTCGATTGGGGGTAAATTAAACACAAACTACAACCTACACTAACTGAAATGAAAAGCAAGTAATCTAATCCTTGTTATTGATTGAAAGCTGGCTCTTTGACTTTGGAGTTTTGGTGATAAGAGGAACAAACCATTTAAAATATGCAAAATCCCAAGAACAAGTTGCCAAGAAAGCGATTATCGCCAAAAGAAGGCGCAAAAACCGCTGTGATGTTCCGGGAATTTTTCTCTATGGCCAGTATAGGGAATCCGCGTTCTCTACTAGTATATCTGTTCGATGGTTAAGATGGGGCTAGTGGTTCAGCTCTAGTGCTAGCTTGGCTCATCTTTAGTTCTGATTTGCGTGCAGTCCTGTACAGTTGCAGTGTGAGAAGTTTTCAGTTTATGATAGTTTTTGAAGTTTATCTGAAATATAGTGCGGTCGGCAGCAAAAATATCCGAGTACTAGCGAAAATCCCTATATAAAAAAGTACACATAAAACTGTTTCGTTAAATAAATCCTTGTCGAATCGTGTTCTTAGGCTGACTAAGAACAGGATTCGACAAGGATTTATCTAACAAAACAGTATTAAGTGTACTTTTTTTTATATAGGAATTTTTACTAGTGCTCGGATACTTTTGCTGCCGACTGTATTGTATAAGGAAAGGGCATGTTTACAAACAAACGCTCCGTCAATCAATCTTTGCCACTCTCGAGTGACAAAAGATCAACCTGTATTGGTGGAAATGCCAATGTTATGCCACTTTACCTATAACTTGTCTGCGAGTGATGTCACGTGCCCTTTCCTTATTAAGAAGTATATTCAAGTTTGATACCTGTTACGTCGTTTCCAAGGAATGGCTAATATGAATTCAGTTATTGTTTTATAGTTAAGTGAAACTTTTAATAAGCCGCAGACTTTTATTAATCTGTTAAAGAATGAAATCATTTATCGTTTATATTTAAGTAAATAACATAGGATATTTATATTTTATGAGTCGTTTAGGGAAGTAATCCCATTCATCTCCCCAATAAGTGTTTCAATTAAAGTGTTTATGTTAAATTTTAAAACTGTTTTGTATTCTGCTGATTTGTCACACAGCAGGTATGGAGAGAAGGTGCACAAGACATAATCCCAGCTTGGTGCTTATTCTCATAAAAGAACCAAAACTTTTTTATTTACTTCTTGCTAAAATTACTCGCTTCATCATATTACATTTTGAATACAAAAATTATTCAGTATATAATTTAAAATTATAGTTCATGTTAGGTACATAAAGAGCCAAGTAAGACTAAAATGAAACACTCTATGCCCCCTTTTATATTTCTTCTGAAAGCTACCGCCAAAATCTTTTTTATTTGAGAGAATATGATAAACTACAGGGTGTTTAAATTTAAGTTGGCAATATCCAGAGGCATGTTGATCGGATCTGAATGAATAATGAACTGAACCAAACATGTCATAAGGCCTAAGATTACGTGGTGAAAAAATACATCTGAATTTTCGCCAGTATATAGTACTTTTCGGAAGAATTCTGATTCAAATCAATTTTTCTATAAAAATTGTTCCTCTCATTAGCACAAATCATTTTTCATAAAAAAAAAAAAAAAAAAAAAAAAATACCGTAAGAAATAATGCGTACTTCGAGAAATAAACAATGGGCAAGAAATTCGCATTCAAATGCAAATTTCTTGCAAAGAAAATTTTTGCAAGATATACGCCAGAAAGAGTACCCAAGATAGAATGTATATTTGTTGTTTCTATATTGAAACTCATCTGCGTCAGAATAGGCCGCAAAGCACTATTTCTTCAACCAACAGCGCAATAATGTCAAGTGCAACAAGCAACAATAATACAAACTGTTGACGAAATTCTTCCTTTTTTTTTTTTTTTTTTTCCACCAGGCCTTTATGACCTACTTAGCATACATTTGAAGTTTCATTATGATCCGATCAGAAGAACAGGGACTATTTGTTTTTGATTATATTGTCAATTTATTTATTTATTTATTTATTTTTATTAAAATCACACAATCAACTGATTGGAAGAAAATCATATTTATTGAAATTTTATTTTTCCGACTGAGTGAAAATAATGCCTGGACTGGGAGTCGAACCCCGGATCATTGACTTACAAGGTCAATAGAGCCTTGATCTTGTGATCCGGGGTTCGACTCCCGGTCCAGGCATTATTTTCACTCAGTCGCGAAAATAAAATTTCAATAAATATGATTTTCTTCCAATCAGTTGATTGTGTGCTTTTAATAAAAAAAATTGTATTTCTTTCTCCCATTGTTTAATTGTGCTTTCCATTACCTGTGGCTTATTTCTGTCGAGCTATCTACATGATAGACCAGATGTTTCTACCTAAAAGGTTGTGTGAGTGAGTAATGCTGACCGGTTGTCGGCCTGGATAGCTCAATTGGTAGAGCCTTGACCTTGTAAGTCAATGATCCGGGGTTCGACTCCCGGTCCAGGCATTATTTTCACTCAGAAAAATAAAATTTCAATAAATATTGTCAATTTAATTTAAACTGCCTTATATTATTTGAATATTGTGAAAAGGAATTCAAGAGCTCACTTACAATAGTTTACGAATAATATGTAAAAAGAAACGTAAAATAAACTACAAATCCTCATGCAGCAACTTAATTGCAATCACAAGTCATACGATTATGTATAATACAGTTTGTAGCAAAATTATTCAAGCGATAGCAATAATTCCTATGTAAAAAAGGACACTTAGTACTTTTTTTTTTTTTTTTTTTTTTTTTTTAATAAATCCTTGTCGAATCATGGTCTTAGTCGAATCATGGTCTATAAGAAAATGATTCGACAAGGATTTATTTAACTAAACAGTATTGCGTGTACTTTTTTTACATAGGAATTATTTCTATCGCTCGAATAATTCTGCTGCCGACTGTAGTTCTCGTGCTTCACCATCTTGCTATGAAAATCGCATGCCATACACGAGAGACATGAGAGAGCAAGTATGCATTTCATCTGAGTTATTAGCTGAAACACGATATTCACATCGGTCTTTTATGACATCAGATTTTGAAAAATCATTTTGATAAATCATGCTTCCGTGATAGACTTACTGTAAAAATTGGGGGATAAGCTAAATAAACGCTTCGTCCCAGATATTTAAAATGATTAACTTATTAATATGTCATCAAAAAAGCATAAAATAAATAAATAAACAATTAAAATGATACGAGGTGGTACTATAACTTGCAAAAGAGGGGGGAAAGTGTAAATACATTTTCTTAATCTGCAATCATCGAATTAAAATATTCCAAATTACGACTTCATATTCATATGCAGAATATGTCACAGATCCTTGATCAAGGTTCTTATATAAAAATTAGTTCTCAATTATCAATGAGTAAATGAAACTATACCATTCCGTAACTTCTCATCCGTGCAATAAAATATATTGCTGATTGTGGAGTACTTTAGTAATCCATATTTAATTTTACAACACCATTCAGGCAAAAATTTGTTTACTAAGACAGCAGAAGTGATTGTTTATGTATTTTATGGAGAAATGAAGACACGCTATTTTTTTTTTTCCATAAAAATATCTACCGAAACATCATCCAAGAAATTTTTTCTCTAAAAACAAATAAATTCTGGTTCAGAATGTTTCATTACAAGTAATGCTTCATTTACTTTCTCTATCAGTGCTAACTTTGCCAGTAAATAGGTACCTAACCAAAACTAAATTCAAAACACCAGCTTATGCATATAATTTAAAAAGATGAAAACTTCCTATAAATTTCAAATGCCAAATCCATCTTTTATAATAATGGAAAACGAATGAGAATAAAAAATGCGTAAATGAAAAGGATCCAACTCCCCCCGCCCCCCCCCCCCCCCAACAATTACTGGTTTTCAGTTTATAACAGATGATTATAGAATAACGCAAACTTTTTTACATTTTCTCTTTATTTACGTTCTTTAAAAACTTCATTTATAAAGTGCTAAAAGCGTGTAATCATGTACTGTTAAAATTTTCAACAGAAAACTACTGTTAATCATTTAACTTATGTAAAATTACAGAGAAAAATAAACCGAAATATTAAAAATTATATTTTATATATGCATTTTAATAACTAATATTGATTTAATTAATCATTGGCGAGAATGCATTTGTTACTTAGAATGATTTTTCTAAAGTTAAAATATTCATTTTGTATTTTTATTGAGAAATTAAATAATAAAAACAGATAAAAATAAGAATAAAAAATTATAATCTCGATTATTTACTTTTAACTATTAATTATTGTAAATTTACAGAGATTCTGGATAAACTTTTTAGTAAATTTACATAATTTTTACTTTCCGAACACTATAAAGGAAAGTATTGTAATCATGTCAAAAAACCGAAATTGAGATTTTGATGTTTCTATACGTTTCGAGGTCCTCTGAGTCCGTTTTCACTATTTTTACGATTATGCATGTGTGTATGTATGTGAGTGAACACGCTAGCGTCTAAACGCTTTGTTCGAATATGCTGAAAGTTGGTACGTATATTGTAAGTCACCATAGTACAAATCCTATTGATTTTGGTGAATCTAGCACTTATAGTTTTTTCAGGGACACCAGGAAAAATTCTTTATCATTATGGCTTATGGGGCTAAATTTTTAAAAGTGTGATAGCGTCTAAACGCTTTATTCAATTGAGATGAAAATTTATATGAATATTATAAATCACTATTGTTCTAGCAAAAATTATTTTGGTGAATCTAGCATTTATAGGTTTTTACAGAGACACAACGAAAAATTCTTTATCATTATGATCTATGGACTCAAAGTTTAGTAGCGTTAAATAAAACATCGTGTAATATATGGAGAAAAATACTCTAACACTCTATTATGGTTTTCTCTCTTTTGCTTGTTTAACAACTCCTCTTTCTTTACTTTATATACAAAACTGTTAATTACTCCATGTTCGGAAAGTCGAGTGGAGTCACTCCAGTTTTTTTTTTTTACAGTGCACAAATTTTTGCGCCTAAAATATTTTCTTAACTCAATAAAATATTTTTATAATGGCTATATTTTATTATTATTACTACTACTACATACAATTGTTATTTGTACTAAAATAAATCATGATGAAATGTTGTGCATTGAGGTCAGAAAAAGAACTATATACTGTTAAATTTCACAACACAATTCGCCGATGCCTCTTTGAAATAGTCTCTTCTTTAAATAATTTTGCGCTTTCTCCTTTCCTTTAGCTAGCAAAATTCCTTAAAGAAAAATATAAAGAAAATTTTGATAAACAATATACATTTCTTAATAAGGAAAAATATTTTATTATAAATTCCGTTCATATATTGCGCTTACTAATTTACTAATTGCAGTGCACTTATTACTTTTTTTTTTTTTTTTTAAATCCATATAGAAACAGTTACTATAATATACCTTTTCCCTTAAAATAACAATATCGTTGATTTAGATATGTAATACTGCATGAAATTTCAAGTAATTTTTCCGCAGTATCTTAGATGTAGAAAGAAATAGATATTAAAGAAACCAACCATATAGTATTACATTGTGAGCAAAAAAAAAAAAAAAAAAAACTAACAAAAAAGAACAACAACAACAACAAAAATCTACTAATGAATTTCTGCTAGTGTATCATAAATGTCTGTTTTTTTTTAGTCGCTAAAATCGTTTTTTTTTTAAGTAGATATAACGCTTGCTTAAAGTTTACTATTAGGTGTAAAGGGAAAGTTCTGTCGTTGTGTGGCACCCAAATAGAGAGTTTGGATACGAAACCAAGCCTTTTAATGCGATCCAAAGCAGTAGTCTGATGAATTTCAAGCTTGAAGCCCACTTCTGTGGAAATTAACGTGGGATTTGTCCTGATCATACTGTAGCACTTCGTCGTCGACACCTGATGGCCTTCCTGATCTGGGTTTCAAAGGAAAATCACCCAAACGAAATTTCGCAAATCATCTGTGGCATGTTCGAGCTGTTACTGCATCCTCCCCAAATACGTCACACAAGTTGTTTGCTGCCTCCATCGCATTATTCCCTCTTTGGAACTCGTACAACATACAATGTCTTAAGTGCTCTTTTTCTTAGCCCATGGTGACAGTTCTACAAGTTCGAAAAAAATCGACTAAAATACAAAAAAATGTGTCTAAATCATCAATCGTATTCTAACCTAACTGTTTAAACTGTTTTTTCAGTCGAAAGTCGACAACGCATAAAAGTGCTCGTGTTCAAAAACGATAGAACTTTCCCTTACACCTAATAATGTGCGTTAATGAGGCCTTTTTAACACATTGCTCTCTCCAGACGACTTTATAAAATGAGTCTCATTGCTCCATTAAATCAGCCAAGCTCAAGAATTATTTATAACCATCACCTGTAAAAGTAGTATTAATACAAACGCTTTTTTAAGCAATTCGTGCATGTGCTCGGTTTTGTACGCTAAATTGTAGCAATTCTAGCATGTTTGACGCAGTTTCTTCTCGAACAATTCTTGTTATTAATTCATCGCATTTCACTTTAGTTTGTGGGAGGATTCATTGCAACAATATACATTCATCGCAACATTTACAGGGTTTTTAACAACGCAAAATCAACCACTGAACGTTTGTAATTGAAAAAAACTCAATACAAACCGGTTTTTTTTTCTTTTAATGTTTTGATCAACAGGTTTTTCTCTTTAAAAACGCGTAAGTGAAGCTTTATTTGGCAGAGTAAGATTTATAGTCAATAAAATTCGTATTTAATAAAAAATTATGTTACACATAGGGTATGTGCTCCAGTCATTGACATGCTCCAGTAATTGACATCTTTCCCGAAATAATTAATAAATAAGAAAAAATAAAATAAAATAAAAGCATATGTTTTACATATAAGGATTTTAACATTGTGTGACAAACACTGAAGCATAGGGTGCCAATAACTCGTAAAATGAAAAAATTGCAGTGTCAAACACTGGAGCTTAGGATGCTAATTACTGGTAAACAAAAACTGACAGTGTCAATTACTGGAACATTGAGTGGGTGCCAGAAATAAAATGTATAAAAAATATAATAATTATCAAATGCATATATTTTAACATATATGTGGTTCTAAAAGTCTTTCATACCATATATATTAACTTAAAATTTCCAAAAATAGATTTTGATGACTAAAACATTAAAAACATCAGAAATTGCTCTAAAAGCATCTGTCACTGGAGCACTCACCCTTTATGATTTATAAAAACAGGAAATTTTTTAAATATATCGATTTTTTTTTTTTTTTTTTTTTTTTTTGTAATTAATAACTTTTCTAATGAAAAATCATTTGATGATTAGTTTCAAAAGTACAAAATGCATAAAGTTGTAATTTGACACAAAATGCTTAAAAATATGGCAAACTAAAGCAAATTTTACAAATTTTGCACGTCTAACGCCAGAAAACATTGTAATTGTCCCATTCAGAACATTTTTTACGTCATTTCCTGGCCTTTTACTGTTATGTCAATGAATGTTTCAAGTCTCTGTGATGTGTATGCGTCCCTTTCTCTTTTCCGTTTCTGTTACCACTTTTCCATGACGTTTCAAACAGTGCTGCCAGATGTGGCGGATTTTTGAACCAATAGTTACCAATAATTTTGAAAAGTGATATTTGATATACATAATGGACTATCAGTCTTCGAAGAGATTAGGTAAACGTTACAATTAAAAAATTATTGGTGATAATTGAATAAGAAATTCGCCAGATCTGGCAACAATGGTTTCAAAATACAAAAATTTAATCTTTAAAAATACATTTTAATTAAAAACATTAAAACACACGACAGACGTTTCGGCTACAACACTAGCCCTCCTCAGTGTCAAACATGCAAGCACAACATTTACAAAAATTCATAATACATCATAGCAAGATTAAATATTCAGGAGGAATAGCTTTAGCCTCGTTCAAGGCAGAATGTTGCATTTTAGTAAAAGCGCCCTCTAGAAAAATACGGGATTCATTTATATTTACATTAGAAGCTAAAATTTTAAAGTTTTCAAAATCCGGAATATGATCACTATTGAGAGAATGGATTACGAGTTTTGATCTTAAATCTCCATTCTCTCAATAGTGATCATATTCCGGATTTTGAAAACTTTAAAATTTTAGCTTCTAATGCAAATATATATGAATCCCGTATTTTTCTAGAGGGCGCTTTTACTAAAATGCAACATTCTGCCTTGAACGATGCTAAAGCTATTCCTCCTGAATATTTAATCTTGCTATGATGTATTATGAATTTTTGTAAATGTTGTGCTTGTATGTTTGACACTGAGGAGGGCTAGTGTTCTAGCCGAAACATCTGTCGTGTGTTTTAATATTTTTAATTAAAATATTTTTAAAGTTTTAATTTTTTGCATTCTTTATCTCATTTTAAATGCTACATTGGTTTTAATATGTTAATGAGACATATAAATTATGTTTAATTTTATTAAATTACATTACCTTCTTGAAGAATACGCTATACAGTGAGCTACTTAAAGCATATAACTTAAAAATATTGTATATTATTAAGCAATATGCACGCTACATTTTTGAACGTTTTTATTCATCAAGACGATTGCCTGTAATATATTAAAAATTTAATAAAAGACTGTGATATAAGAAATGTTGATAACTTCTCATCAAGAGTAACTTAAAGTTTCGAATTAAAAAAAAAAAAAAAAAATCATGTATAGTACAACATATCCAGGAAGCAATAGCACAAAAAATCATCAATGACTATAAAAAAAAAAAAAAAAAAAAAAAAAAATCTCAAGTTCAACAATCAGAGCAAATTACATGAGGAGGTGTGGGAAAACTTAAGCTTTGTTCCCAGACTTAATGAAATCCGCCTCTAATTTTAAAATTTCAATATGCACTTCATCACCCAAATCAAGATACACTTTAATAGTTTATCTACCTGTTTCATAAGCGCAAGAAAAACACATCAGGATAGTTTTATGCCACCCTTTAAGATTCAGGTTGATGAAATACGGTTATCCTACCCACAAGAAGTTTTTTTAGATTTATGGAACGCACATTGAATGGGCAGAAGGTGTACCACGCCCCAAGAGTTTGTTAGTAATTAAGTGGGTAGGGACGGCTGAACGAACATGATGTTAATTGCTTCAAGCAAGCGAGTAAGATCTAGCTCAGAGTGGTTGAGGACTTTTTTTCATTACTACATAAAGCGCGAGCAATACATACAAATTTACATCTGAATATCAGATCATCTCTTCAAATGAAATTGTTGAATAATAAAAGACGATTGAAAATTGTTTTTATTTTTATTTGTTTGTTTCGAAGACTTCCAAGATTTATTGGGCGTTGTTTTGTATGAATATTTACAGGAATAACGTTGCTTGTTATCGATAATCATTTCTCTAATGATTAGTTAAGTATTAAAATTATGGGAATTTAACATAGCTTATTATCAAATTATTCATGCGTATGGAAATACTGTATACATTATTAATTAGAATCAGCTAACAAGTGAAAAAGGGACTTTTTCTTTTTTAAATTGAGTTTTGAGTAATTATGCTTTTACAGCATTTTAAATGAGTGTATTACATCAAAATATTATGCTCATACATGAAAAAAATTTTTGATACCAGATTATGGACATTGATTGGTAAAAAGTGTTCCAGTCATCCCCGTAAATGTAAACTTTTGCTCGTTAAGTTGTCATGACTTTTTTCTCGAAGAAGGGAGGTGAATAAACGGTCATCACACATTTAATAAATGGTCAACACAGCAATTTGAAGTACATTACAAAGAACATTAGATTTAAATCGAATTTCCAGATATCAAAAACCTGCGTAAACCTGAAAATTTTTTAACTTTTAAAATATCTCATTTCGTTACAGAATTGCGAACTTTTCCGTACACTTCAGCTTTTTAAAAATTAAAAAAAAAAAAAAAATGCATCACAAAATTTAGCTAAAAGATAAATACTATATCAGAATAAAAAACTTCTAACATGCTTTTGATTGGTGGACATCTCTAAATTCTTATGCTTAATCAATATATATATATATATATATATATATATATATATATATATATATATATATGTTAACGTTAAAGCTCGATATCCGTTAATGTGCAGATTACCTAGCTAATCTGCAGATTAACTAAAATGACCAGTTAAAGTGCGTAATCAAGAGTTTTCCGCATTTTAACTAGGTAATCTGCACATTAGCGGCTTCTGTATCGTTAAAGTTCAAATGTTTGTTTCGAGCCTACATTCACTATGACGTCAAACAGTCGAGTGATACAGACACGCGAATGAGCTTTGAACATAAATAATTCTGTCAATATAAGTTTGACAAGGGTTTGCATTTTAATTAATGAAATCTAATCTTAATTAAAAGCTCTCTCTCGTGAAACTCCATTTTGAATTATAAATTTTAAATTTACAACACAGTAATTATTTCCTCCTGAAATAAAACTATTAAACCACAACTATTTAAAACTAAATTGATTTAAATTACTGTTACCTACTGAAAAAAAAAAAAAAAAAAAAAAAAAAAAAAAGATGTATTAATTTTTAACTCTGAAAAATATTTTGGCATTCAATATTCAATATATCATTATCAGGCATTAATTAATTAATACTTAATATGAAATTTTTGTGCATTTTTTTGCACTTCATTACAATATTTTTGTTGTTGTTGTTGTTGTTGTTGTTGTTGTTGTTGTTTTCAATTTCAAGTTTCCTTTATATATTATATATATCATGATTATACTTTTATTTTTATTTTTTTAATTTTGTTCTCTTTTTCAGATAATTTCGTTGTAGTTTGTTACATAAAATGTGTTAATAAAGTTTTTTTTTTTTAATTAATATATTTGCTAAACTTGTATAGATATATGTATGCTGCAAAATACAGTTTAATAATGCATTGGAAAACTGTCATTTTAATTTTCATGCGTTCTAAAAAACATAAAACAGTTTTAATTATTTGAAGTACTTCTTAAATAATACTTCTGATTTGTCTAATTTAATATTTCTTTAGAAAATTAAAAATTGATGCAATAAAAAAAAAAAAAAATAGTAATAGCGATATAAGTTGTTAATAAAACATTTTTTTTTTATTTAAATGGTTAAATATTTTTACTTTGAAAAGAAATCGTTACTGTATAACAATTCTAACATTCATTTATAATAAAGAATTTACTGAAAGCTATTAAATACTATATTGCATATTAAAAATGCGTAACATCGTCACTTATATTGACAGATGAAAAAAGATGAAATAAATAAAAAAATTAAAACAAATATAACTTTAAAAGACATAAAAATTAAAACACATACAGATTAAAATAAGTAAAGAAAGAAAAAAAAGGAAAGAAATAGAAAACTAATCCTTTTTTTTTTTTCTTTCCGAATGAAAAAAAAAAAAAAAATTACAACACAGCGTGCTGCAAAATTTACAACACCCTCTTTGAAAATTCAAGCACGTTATTATTTACAACACACTTGAAATGTAAGCACAAGGTACTGGCGATATTTTACCCGCACATTGTGATGCAATCTAGCATGTTCATTTTTTACAATGCGCTCCATTAATTACAAAATTTAAAGGGTTAGTTGTTAAACAATTGAAATATTTATTAAATACTGGAATTTTCAGTTGAAAATTACAAATACGCGGGTAAAAAAAAAAAAAAAAAAAAAATGAAAATGGAAATGTAAGCCTTACCCTATGTGTGATTAGTAAATGTGATGTAAACTTAACTGCTTTAAGTAACATGCATTGAAAAGTTATTATTGTTTTTTGTAAAGAAACCTAAAAAAGGAAATTTGCCCTAACCTATGTAAATTCAATAATTTTTGCATTGATCCCAACCTATGTGGGAAAAATTTTATTACGAATTTTGGTCAAAATATGATATGTGGTAAATTTGCATGTCTGAATACCCAAAAATAAGCAAACTCTCCGACTTACGTGGGAAAAAGAAATTAGTTAACTTTAGGGGTGGGAATCGATTAAGAGTTTTAACTGGGTTAATAGTAGTTCATTAATCGATTAATCGGATTTTTAATCGGTTTTCATTTTCATTTTCTTTTCTTTTCTTTTTTTTTTTTTTTTTTTAATATATATAATTTTATTTCAATGATGAATAAAACTCTCATATTGTATACAGTCGGTAACAAAAGTATCCGAACACTAGCAAATTTCCCATAAAAAAAAGTAGAGTTAATACTGTTCTATTAAATAAATCCTTGCCGATTCATGTTCTTAGTCAGTCTAAGAACATGATTCGACAAAGATTTATTTAACAAAACAGTATTAACTCTACTTTTTTTATATAGGAATTTTTGCTAGTGTTCGGATACTTTTGTTACCGACTGTATATATATATATATATATATATTAAGAAACATTAAATTAATTTACACATATTTTAGTTTTATATAAACAGGCCTTGTCCATCTCTCTTGTCACTATTTTTAATTGAATTCTCAAAATTCCATACCATTATCATAAAAATATCAAATTCTTATATTTCAGTTCTTCTTTATCACTTCGGAATAGAACACAGAATGTTATTTTCAATTTCTACTTCGATAGTTACTATACTATCAGCAATTCTGAACAGACAATAAACGCTTGAAAATATTGTGAAACTCTGACATTTTCCTTCATCAGAGGGATAGTGGAAATCTCAATCCCTTCTTTTCTTTTCTTTTTTATCTTTAGCATTTCCATTTTTTGAAAGCTTCTTGTTTCCGAGAATACTATTGCCCTAGCCAACACTTTCTGTAGAGGGCTACAGACAGGTGGTGTTGCTCCAGCATGCACATGAAGCGGCATTCTGTTTAACAACTGTCCTTCCCCTTTTCTCTGTCAACAAAAGTGCAACATCTTCTTTTGAGGGGTTTTAATTTTATTTATTTATTTATTTATTTTATTTTATTTTTATTTTATTTTTTGCTTTTTCATTATTTGATGAATGTTTCTTAGAATGTTTGTTAGGAAAATATGCGAAAAAATATTTTGTAGGCAGAACAGCATTTTTACTTTAATTCGTAGTTTGAAAATTTTAATGGGATTTTGAAAATCTTTAATCGAATTAATTGATCCGATTAACTCGATTAAAAAAATTGATCGGGACTAAGCACTGATCGATTAACTGAACCGATTAATCGATTAATCGGCACAGACCTAGTTAACTTCAAATGAGAGATTTTAATTAATTATATATTATGGAACTAAATATGTACCTTGTTATAATTGGACTCAACCTATGTGGGAAAATACAAAAACCTCGTGACTGCAAACGTTGCCGTTCTTCCACCAAAGATCTTATTTTCACTTTAATGAGTGTCTAGTAGGTAATGTACAGATTGACGAGTGTCTAGTCGGTAATGTGCAGATTATCTAGATAATTCGCAGATAACCTAGGTAATTTGTGAAATAAAACAACTTTCCTCATTTTAACGGATCATCCTAGTTAATGTACAGATTACCTAGCTATTCTGCAGATTAACTGATTTCTGCACTTTAGGAGCAACATACATATATATATATATATATATATATATAATTATTACGGTATGATTTTAAACGTAAAATATAAAGTTGTGGCAAAAATATAAAAGAAATAAATTTGTTTGGTTAATTAGTTATTTGATCGATTGACTTCATTAGGGTCCAATGCCTATAAGTGGAATGACTTCCACGGGGGTCTTTCTAAGGGGTCCTAGCCTTTATTTACGCGAGTTTCAGAGAATACCACGGAAAACTCCGAACGGCTACATCGTTGAGCACCGCCCCCCCCCCCTTTCTCAAGAGAGTGCCGATGATGAGAAGTTCCGATGAGCCCGGCACTTCTCATCTACCAGCATTGAGCGAAGAACCGGTCTGTTGGGGCAAAAAAAAGTTGGCAAATTTTCCTTAGAGAATTCTGACGTATGTAACATAAAATGTTAAATTGGGTAACTATAAGTAAATGAAAAATAAGCAACATTACTTAGGAAAAAACAAATCATAATTAAGCAATACTACTTTGGTTCTATTCAGCTTTTATTGGTTTCACAATCATTTTTTAATAAATAATAAGCAGGCTGGAGTCTTGAAATAGAACATAGAACGATTAAATAATTTCAATATTTTCTTTTAATCAAACTGCACACACTTCCATCAACAGATATTGTTGAAAACAAACATTTCTATTTACAACATATTATATACAGATTATGTACAGAGGGTCCAGAAATTAAAGTAAATTCCAATAATACTCGCGCAGTAGCGACAAAACTGTTAGAACATTCTTTTTTTTCTACCTTCACCGGTAGCGGTAAACAGAGGCATTCCGGTATATTCCGCTTCAACTGGAGAGGAGTTGAGTTGCTCTGCTGCTATTGCTGGCCTTGTGGGAGGAACTATTACAGCTGCTCTAGTTTTCCAACATCCTCCCCACTTGAGCGTTCTGCAAAAATGCTCAACAGAAATATGACACTGAAAAATACTAATGGAAAGGTTAACAAATGCCAATATATATATATATGAACTACATTAAACATCTAATAATAAAAAAAAGAAAATACCAAAAAAATATTTAGAGTTCACTTTTTAAAGAAAATTTTTTTTTAATAGTTTTTGAGCAGTTTTATGTTAAAAATGCACAACAAGTCTTTTTACTGGTCTCACTATCCTGCCAAAACGTGTCTTAAGTAGCGCTCCATCATTAGGCTTCTCACTAGTGTTGTTATTTGTTTTCGGTGCAGGATTTGGCACATGCTGTTCAAGTCTTTGTGTGATTTCAAGAGGATAGAGTCTCTGGATTGGTCGTAGTAAAACTCCCTTCGATGTTCTAAACTTAACCAGTCTAATAATTCCATCTTTACTAGGAAAAAGTTCGATGACCTTTGCCAAGGGCCAACATAAGCGTTTCTTATCGTCGTTGCCAATCAAGACTATATCACCCACTTGAACTGTGTCGTGACTTTTGGGGATCGACGAACGTAGAAAACCCAGATATTCTCTTCTGAATCTTTGCTTTAAAGATTCTCTTACTCTCTGAATATATCTGTATCTTTCAACAACGTCAGTTTTCTCAATTTGATCCAAGTCAGGTACATCACTGGTTCGTAATTCTTGAAGGAACAAAGAAGGCGTTAGAACATTTAGTTCTTGATCTTCAGATATGCACGTTAACGGTCTCTTGTTCATTATAGATTCGCATTCACATACAAGCGTATGTAGTTCTTCTTGTGTCAGAGAGGCTCTACCTAAGTCTTTTCGAAGCAAATCTTTGAGAATTCTTATAAGTCTTTTCCAGAACCCTCCCCACCATGGGGCTGATAGTGGGTTAAATTTCCATCTAATTTCCTTTACTTCAAACGTTCGTTGAATCTCAGTCCAATCCTTTAGTAAGTCTGATAATAAAGTTGCATTTTCAGAAAATTCAGGAATGCATTTTCGATATTCAGCTAATTTCAAAAAGGCTGTCACATGAGTCTTGGTAGTATGACTCGAATAATCTTTTTTGACTCGAACCTTCATTTCACTTGGAGTTATCAATCTCTGGCCCACTAAATGTCCAGAAATTTTCACATAAGCTCGAGTAGGTTGACATTTAGAAGGTTTAATGTGCAATTTAGTAGTACTTATCTTGAAGCAAATGTCTTTTAGGTGTTTTACATGATTTTTCCTTGTTTTAGGAAAATTGGCGACTTTCTCACTATATGGCACTGGACACTTTTCACTGTCTTTCAATAAATTCACCATTAGTTGACTAGAATCTTTAGGTACATTGTTCATGGACTTGAACTTACTCAAGGTAGTCGCCGAAAGCTTTTCTTTCAAATAATTTTGTTCCTTCAATTGTTTCTCATAAGTTAAGCATTTTTCAGATAATTGCATAAGATCTAATTTATTGTTTTGTAATTCAGCTGTCAATTGATCCAATTTAGCATTAGAAATTTTTTCTTTCTCTTCAAGAATATTAAACAGGTAATCTAATTTGGAATTAATTGAACTAGTTTCATTTCTTTCTTCAACAAGCTTTTCATTTTTAAGAGAAATTTCCTTTTCTTTACCTTTCATTCTTAAGAGTTCTTCTTTAATTATGTTGATTTCATTAGACAGCTTAAGATTTTCAGTTTTAGTATTTTCTAGTTCTTGTTTGTAATTATTCTTTTCAACATTCAGAATTTCTAACTGATTTAGATAATTCTTCTTTTCACTTTGTGAATCAAGACGAAGAGTTTTTAACTGATTTTCAAACTTTTCTTTCTCTTGAATTTCTTCATTTATCTGCTTTTCATATTCTAAGCATTTTTTATTCAGATAAGCATCTATTTCAGCTTTTAGTTCTTCCATCACAAAATTAGAGTCTTCATTTTTCTGTTTAAGATCTTTTAAGGCATTATTTAGTTCCGAATCATTTTTCGTAGTATGTTCCAACTCTTCAGTAAGTTTTTTATTTTCAAGAGACATTCTTTTTCTTTAATTTTCTTTTCTTCGGACTGTACTTCATTTCTTAAAAACAAAAGTATGGCATCAAGACTCGATATTTTATTTTCAGTTTCTAGAATTTTTCTCTGTCGTTCAAATAAACGTAATATAGTTATGGGTAATGAACTTTCAACTAAGGGATATGAAATTAGGCCACACATTTCACTAGTAACACCCAAAGTGCCTAGCGCCCGTAACTGAGTAGATAATTTATTATATAAACCGCTCAAAGAACCATTTTTCTTATTATTAGAATTAAGAACAAGTCTTAATAATTCCCGAACATAAAAATCGATCAAAAGATCTTCTCGACCATACCTTTCTTTTAAGCTCTGTATAGCCAAATCATAATTTTCTTCTGTTACGGGATATGACTGAACAATTTCTCTAGCTTCGGATTTAATTTTAGTTGACTGAATCAAATAGTGAAATTTATCTGCTTTACTTAAATTTTTATTCTCATGAATATTCTTAAATTGATTCCAAAATGTGAGCCAATCTTTTAAATCTCCTCCGAACGTGTAAAGTTCAACTTCAGGGAGACGCTGAGATAATGTTTTACCCAATTTGTTAATCTCTAATTGATTATCATTATCAACAATATTACTTTCTTTTACATTTAATTTTTTGTGATTTTCTAAAAAGCGTTGAGCTCTTAATTGAATTCTCAGTGATTTTTCCCTATAGTCTTCTACAGAATCAAATTCTGTTTCAAATTCTTGTTCTTTTAAACTATCTAAATATGTATTATGTGTCAGTTCTAATGTATCAGATTTTTGTTTAAATAAAACTAAACTGATCTCTATTTCTTCGAACGAAGAATTTTCGTCTGCTAGTATATTTTCTAGCTTATTATATGCCCTCGTGAAGGAAGCTCTGTGTGCAGTTTTGTTTCTTTTGATTATTTCCATTTTTACTATCAAATAATATAATACAATATTCACTCAATATTTATTTTACTAAATTTTACTTAGTAAATTTCGTTTTCATAAATTTGAATTCACCACAAGATAAACTTCAAAACCAAAATATTTTCGTTTTACAAACTTTCAATTGACAATCATAAACTTCAAAATATTTCTATTTTCATTATATCAATAAATAATACACTTTGTATTACTAGCTAATACTATCTAAATGATATAAAACATTCATTAATAAAATGCATTCATTTATGAAATATTCTTCGTAAGTTTCGTTTTAATATATATATATATATATATATATTTTTTTTTTTTTTTCAGATCATCAATGAAAAACTTCAAAATGGAAAAAATCTAATCTTCTTACCTCTTAATTATTACTCATTCTATTTTAAAAGACGCCAGGCCCACCCGGGGGCGCCAGATATTGGTTTCACAATCATTTTTTAATAAATAAAGCAGGCTGGAGTCTTGAAATAGAACATAGAACGATTAAATAATTTCAATATTTTCTTTTAATCAAACTGCACACACTTCCATCAACAGATATTGTTGAAAACAAATATTTCTATTTACAACATATTATATACAGATTATGTACAGAGGGCCCGGAAATTAAAGTAAATTCCAATAATACTCGTGCAGTAGCGACATAACTATTAGACATGAAGTTACATAATTAGAAGTTACATAATACTCTTTATAGGTTCATGCTATTAGAACATTCTTTCTTTTTTACCTTCACCGGTAGCGGTAAACAGAGGCATTCCGGTATATCCCGCTTCAACTGGAGAGGAGTTGAGTTGCTCTGCTGCTATTGCTGGCCTTGTGGGAGGAACTATTACAGCTACTCTAGTTTTCCAACAGCTTTGCAAGAGTCAAAACCCAAAGCTCAGTTCTCCCTTACGGCCTCCTTTCCGTTTAGGTTCAGGAAGGATTGTTACTACCGTTTGTTTCTTGATTATAGTCCTAATGATCGCTATTATACATACGTCAGTCTACTGTGATTTTATCAAAATAGGAGTAAAAAGAAACCATAGATAAAGACCTTCCTCCCCCTTCTTTCCGAAAATGCGCATCTCAATGATAACGTCCACCCCTTTCCAAATTGCCTTTGTTTGTTTTCGACTCGAATTAAAGAATGGACAGTATGTCTTTTGGCGGTACTTCTATCTCATCTCTTGATTTGAGCTATAAAGTCCGGGATTCTATTAGTTGCAAAGGGCTTGCACTATAAAAAAAATATCCTATTTGCTGGCAGAAATTTTCTGTAATAACAGAAAATGCGCGTTAGTTACGGAAAAAATACGTTGAAATAACGTATTTTTCTGTCATTACAGAAAATTTCAAGCAGCAAACAGGATTTTTTTTTTTTTTTTTTTTTTTTTACTGTGGTGGGCAAGTGTGAACAGGATGGTTACACTTGCCCAACAAAAAAAAAAAAAAAAAAAAAAAAAAAAAACTAGGCTCACGTGCAAAATTTTTGGGGTAAGTATTGTAACTATGGGCGATGAGCCGAATGCTTAAAAATAAGAAAAATCTGTAATTATATTTAAAATTTGCATAGAAAACGTAGATTTAGTTACCAAAAACTGTAGTGTTTACTTCAAAATAAAGCAATAGCAAAATTTCAATATTTGACATAGGCACTCTGTAACGTAAGCAATTTTTCAAACTTTTCAAAGTAGTTACTTATTTTGTTTCGTTTCCTAAGGCTAAATATAACAAAGAAAGTTTCAAACAAACAAATAAAATTATTATTAATTCCAAATTCAGCTTCTCTGTTCAGTTATACACACATTCCCCTTCCTCCCCGTGGTGAATCTAAATTGTGATGTCCCTCTTTTGCCAACTCCCTCTTCGTCCTTCTGTTCCTGTGCATAATTTCTCTTCTCTTGTCTGTGATCATTCTTGACACTCAAAATTCATTTCAAAATTATGTCAAGCATCTTAGGTGATTTGTCATGTAGTGGTTATTATGCGGTGAACTGGCGATTATTCTCCCTTGTGGACGGTAAATATCACGTAAGCTTGGCTTTGCCAGGTATCTGAGGCCGACCAAAGGCTTGCAAGTTCCAGATAGCAGCTACATGTACACAATCGTTAAACTTAGCTCACTTCAGCCTAATCAAATGATAAAAATTGCACTTCTTTGGGTGGTCTGACTAATAAAATTCCGTATTTTTTTGACCGATTGTCGAAATGAGGAGTTATTTCGCTACAGATAAAATATAATTACGTTTTATTGCAGCCAATTGATTAAACAGTAAATTAATTTATCACTAACCGACGAAATTAACTCTGTTTTTTCAAGCTGTTCCCCGAAATATGAGATTATTTTACTGAATGTCAACAAAATACCATTTCTTTAGTGCCTGATATCCAATCTATACCACAATTTTTCAGGCTGATTTCGGAAATGTGTTTTAATGCTGTTTGATTAATTAACGTTTATTTCCGAAATACACGATTTTCATGTTACCTATCAATGAATGTCGTGTATTCTTGTGACGAGAGAGGGAACAAAACTAGCGAGATGGTTTCATTAGTTTTGATCGCCATTTTAATTTATTTAGTCGCCACGTGCTTTTGTTTCAGGTTTTTTTTTTTTTTTTTTTTTTTTTTAACTTTTCATTGCCTTATAAGTAAATGTATTTGAAAATTATTTTTTTACTTGTTTTTCAAAAAATTATTTGAAAAATTTAGGAATAAATTATGGAAATTAAAATTATACAAAATAAATGAATAAATAAATAAATAATAAAAAATATTTTTATAGCAAATAAAAACAAATTCGAAAATTGCTGGTTTAAAAAAAAAAAAAAAAAAAAGATTATTTTTAATATTACTTTATTGTATTAAAAAAAATCAATATTTAAATACTATTTATAAATTATTAACAGTTTTTTTTTTTTTTTTTTTTTTTTTCTGTTTCAGGTATGTCAATTTGACTTAACTAGATAAAGTTTTAAGAATTGTTAGACGAAATGATGGTATGTAGTTTTTTTTAATTGTCTCTTACATCAAAATTCATGTTTACTTTTTCTTTCTTTTCTTTTCTTTTTTTTGAAAGTAAAGAAAGTAACATTTTCGAAAACAAATCTTTCCCATTACATTATATAGTTACCCCCTTTTACGCATTTTAAATACCACTGTTTTAAAATAGTTTTCTTTGTCTTACTTAATCGAAGAATTATAGTCATGGGATGGTAAACATTGAAAATCATTTTTCAAAATTATTGTCTTAGACATATGTAAGTTTACATTCATATGCAATAAAATTTATCAATATTAAAAATATTAAAATTTCTTAAAAACTATTAAAAAAAATAAATAAATAAATAAAGTTTAAAATTTTGACTACTTTATTTTATTTTATTTCACTTATTTATTTATTTATTTATTTATTATTATTTTGAAAAAATTAAAACATTTCATACGATTTAGTTTTTAAATTTACCCCTTGATTTTGCATTATAATTCTTCAATGTATTTGAAAAATATTTATGCATTACTTTGTGGATTAAATGAGAAGTTAATGGTTTTTAAATATTTTTATGTTTAAATATCAAAATTTCGCATGAAATTTCAGCTGTCGAACGTAAAAATGTTTTTAAAAATTAAATTAATTCAATTTTTATTAAAATCACACAATCAACTGTGGAAGAAAATCATATTTATTGAAATTTTATTTTTCCGAAGTCAAAGATCCGGGGTTCGAGTCCCGGTCCAGGCATTATTTTGATTCAGTCGGAAGAATAAAATTTCAATATCTATTAATTCCCAAATTAATGCACCAATATGTTTAGAATATATTGACAAACTATAAAAATGTAAAATCGAGGAGAAAATTTAAAAATTGAGTCACATGGAGGTTTTTTTTTTTTTTTTTTTCAAAAAAAAAAAAAAAAAAAAAAATTCAAATTTTTTAATTTTAATAATTTTGATAAATTTTGATATATTTACTATTGATACATTTCAGTGTTTATGTATGCTAACTTATATAACTCTAGGACAATAATTTCGAAGGACATTTTCAACAACCATCAACCCCTTAAATAAAGAAAAAATGTTTCTTCAGAAATTATGGCCAACAGTAACATTAATGTTTAAAGTAACATAGATGTTATCCAATGTTAATTAAAAGATAATAATATCTAGACACTGAAATTCAAAGTTAGAAATATGAATAGAACAGCTCAAATTATATTAAATACGTCTGGTAGCTTGACAATATGAAAATGAGCTTGTTTATATGTATATATATATATTATGTTTAACAGATAGCTGTATTCAGACATTTACGAATAAAAAAAGAACTATTTTTTAGAATTTAAAAGTATATACTCATATATAGCTAGATTAAATTTCCTAGTAAATCACCTGTTTTTTTTTTTTTTTTTTTTTTTTTTTGTTTATTATTATTATTATTATTGTTGTTGTTGAGGCAAATGAGAGTTTAATAATTTAACTTTATGTTGTTGCCATATAAAAAGAGAAGAAAAGAAAATGAAAAAATGTCGCTTTTTGAGAAATTTTAAAATAAAAACACGATAATATTTTATTCAAAAATATAAAAGCTCATATCTTGTTCATTGTTTAACGGTGTGAGAATTTAATAATTTATGTTGTTGCCATACTGAAATAGAAAAAAAGAAGAAAAAACGCAGGGGAATTCCCATTCCTATGAGACACCGGCTTCTAAGAAAAATTAGCAGCAGAAAAAGCTTTCTAAATTGCTTCAATAACACAAATGAAAAGCAAAATAGAAATTTTTTTAAACGTTTTTAGCAACACGACACGGAGGTGCAGTTTTGCCACCGGAAACAAGTCTACTTTGATGGATTGTTCAACAGCTTTTTTCTCCTGTATTCTCAGGCTTTTTAATATAGCTTTAGATCTCAAAGTTAATATATTGCATTGCAGCTTTTAACTATACCGAAAAAGAATTTTCTGAAATAATATTACTATCTGTTAAACACATATAGACACATATACATACATATGCATACAAATATATATGTATAATTTTTTTAAACATATATCACACTGCCGGACGTAATAACTAATTGTCGGAATATTTAACAGGGAGCAGCCCCCGCTCATCACTCTTGGAGTGATGGTGAGTGCTTCTAAGGAGACTACTCCCAGTTTATTTAAAAACTCAAAAAAAAAAAAAAAAAAGTACACAAATCGCCAGGCTTTAGCCTAGAGCCGACAGTGGGCGATGATGTGAGAATTGAACAATTTCAGAGAAACGCCGGAATAAAACCAAACCGACAATGGGCGTGAGCTGATGAACAACAAAGTTTGAAATCAGAGATGACTGCTGATGAGAACAGTCTGATAAAAAGTCCTATCTACAAGAAGTCCGTGTATATTTTCCAAGTTGCGCCGAGGATTTGCCCTTCGCGACAAGGGGCGCTATGGAGAAAACAGATAAGCAGTCACTTTTTTGATGTTGTTGAAGTTTTGGGTTACACTCTAATGAATATATACACTACAATATCAAAGACGAGATGAAACAGTCTTTCGAAGGGATGAGGACAAGCTTTTGTATTTGCAGTGGGAAATTTTCAAGTCAGATTCTTTTAAAACGGGCTGACTGCAGCACTGAGGGGGAGAGTACAGAAATTCACATTCTCGCACACATGCTTTTCAGATGACAGACAAAACACTCACACACTCAGACCAGAGAGTAAAATCTTAACTAAACAACAACAAATAATAATAATAAGAAGAAGAAATATATAGATTAAAAATAATTAAATTTTAACTCCATTAATTAGTTCTATCTGAGATGTCTATCAAAAGATAATTGTAGGAATATTAAGTCCTTGAGACTGCTATGTAATTCTTTTTATTAATAAGCTGAAAGAATCAGTACCAGAAATTGAAAAAAATAAAGCAAACAGGCGCAATTTATTTTAACCCAAAGCTAAAGGGTGATTCCATGGAAGAAGATAACATCAGTCCATAGCCTCCTTAACTAGATGCCTGTCGCGTGGCTCTTAAGCTTGGCAACAGTTCAAGCGGTAGACAACGCCACCTGGTACAGATTGCGTGACTTTTTTATTCAACTGTCACCAAAAATTTTTAAAAGTGGGATTTGAAATACAAAAAAAGGCGAATAGAATCGAGAAAACGTCGATTTTGTATATCACATATCACTTCTTAAAATTATTGGTAACAATTGGAAAAAAAGTCGCGCAATTTGTACCAGGTGGCGCTGTCTACCGTTTGACCTGTTGCCAAGTTTAAGAGCCACGCGACAGGCATCTAGTTAAGGAGGCTATGATCAGTCATACAAAAGGATAATATTTTCTCTCTCTCACTCTCTCTCTCTTTTTTTTTTTTGATGCCGGTACCACCATGCAAAAAATTTAACGTCATATTTACTGTGATATTTATGATTGAATAGGAAAGTGATTATTGTCAGAAAATATTTAATGGAATTGCCCTAAACGAGAATCCTAAAAGAATGATAAAAACGTATATAAGGCATAATCATCAACTTTTTAGTGGTTCAGAAAGATACATTACCACAAATATTTAATGGAAATTTTTAGTATCAGTCTACTCATATACTGCCACGAAATCTATCGTTTTTCTGGATATTGTGTGTTTTAAAGTATAAAAAGTAATTTTAAAGATGGAACGACTTCTTTTATAAGAAAATTGCTCGTTTCAAAATATTCCATGCGAGTTCTAAATTATTCTAAATCTCCAATTTTTAACTGTGTATTTTTTATATGCAAGTGAAGAAATTTGTGATCATGTGATAAAGATGGTCGTACGAGATCCAAGAACCTCCTGCAATACGATTAGACATTCTGTGGTTGCAAAAGGCACCAACGTCAGTTTGAGTACTATTTCAAGACGTTTGGCAATAGATTTTGGTTTATCACCCCCATAAATCTGCAAGGAAACCTCAACTTACTCCAAGCTTGAAAAAGAAACGACTCTTAAGGTCCACAAAATTTCCCGAAATTTTAAATTTACTAAAAGCTTGATACACAGATGTATTGCTCACATTGACCATCGAACCTATTTGACGTTCATAAAATCCAATTTTATGCAGGGTCAATATTTCTGACATTTTTGTAACAGTAAGTGATGGTTTTTTATCCATTACAATAAATACACAACAGCACTATCTACGACAAAATCCAATAACCAACCGGCGATAAACGTGCCGGGCACCTTTATTTATAGAAGTAGAATGCGTCTGATGCAATCATCACAGGAGATGACGCAATAATCTGCGCAAATAAGGCAATGTGTTAAAGTACTGAAAATTGGCTACTGGTCTTAAACTTTTGCAAATGACTGTAAATCAATGCCCCTTTAATGAGTTAATGAAAATTTTTATTATCAAAAAAAGTTATGTTAGAGATACATTGTAAGTAAAAATTATTTATTTTAATAGAAAAAAATCAAAAAAACATTTATATATTTTTGCATATAAACCGGCTTATTATTTTGAAACAATTAAGGAACTAATATTAATAATGAAATAAATACATTAATTAGAGGCATACTCAGTTTTAAATTAAACATTATATAGCTCATCTTATATATTTGCATCATTATAACTATTGTATTTGTATAAAGTTAAAAAAAAAAAAAAAATTCAAATGACAGCTTCAAAAGCGAAATAAACCATAAAAATAATTTTTTGTATTATCTTCTCGATTCACAAATTTAAAATATACGAAATTCTAATTCTAATGTATATTCTTGAAAGTAATAGAATTTTAAAGCATAGAGAAAATAAATGTTCAGAAATATTAAATTTTAAAAACTGGCTGTCTAACTTTGAAGAAAAACGACATTTTTTTAACTCTTGCTTTGCCAAATCAAATGTAACATTAAAGCAACTTGACTATGACAAATTATCACTCTAAAAGCTGTCATACGAAAAAAAAAAAAAAAACATTTATTACGCTTTTCAATTATAAAGTTACTGAACTCGCAAATGATTTCATTTTTCACTGCGACCGGAACGGAAACCAGAAATTATATTTAGATACTTTTAATATACTATTTTTAATCAATTTAAAATTGTGCAAATCAAAAACTGAATGTCCCAAATTCTTGCTATGAAATTGAATGGTTGTAGTGCAAAGTGGGGTGAAGAATATTTTCCACATTTTTTTTTTTTTTTTTTTTTTTTTTTTTTTTTTTTTTATTGCGGAACAAATGCAGAGAAACTTATTTACTAATCATGTTCGCGTTTACGCTGTTAATTTTAGCAATAAAAATTATGAAAACAAAATTTGTGACAGGTTTGTCATTTGTGTAATGCAAGGATATCCGAGTTTGGACTGAAGGTAGAAACCATCATCACCCAAACAATATTGAATAATAAAACTTTTGTCATTGGTTGGTTTATAAGTAATCCAATACTTCTCCCTCTCTCTCTCTCTCTCTTTTTTTTTTTCTCTCGCTCTTTTTAAAAAGAGCGAAAGACTCACAAGGAAACATTCAAAAGGTGTCGTCTTCAAAAAATATTGAAAAAAGATATATGTGATTCAACTCTTCATAAAACACAAGAAACTGAAAAAATTATTGGCTGAAATGAATTACAGCGACCACAAAAAATTAGCAAAATTAAGCATATTTGGCAATTTCACACTGTCAGGCGATTGACTTTGAGTACTTGGCGGAGAAGCGAAACACGGTTCTGTTCGTACACGGTAAACTCGATGCTAGCACACTTATTGCCCAACAGCGCTAAATGGCCAAAAAGGCTTAATTTTGATAAATTTTGTGGTCGCTGTAATTCATTTCATCCGACATTTTTTTCACTTTCTGGTGTTTTATGAAGAATTGAATAACATTTTTCTTTTTTTTTTTTTTCTATTTTTCAGACGACATCTTTTGAATGTTTCCTTGTCAGTAATCTTATTCATAACAGTTTCGACGTTTTTCATGTATATGACTAGAAACGATTTTATAACCACTATTCACCCTCGCTGTTATTTATTTCATGCAATATTTAATTTTATTGTTAGTTAATTTATTATTTTATTTTATTACTTTTATTTTTCTTCTTTTTTCCCAAATTTCACATTTTATTCAAATTGCACAAATACTTTCAAAGAAATCATTTTCTTTTGTTTTCTTTTACCATTTATTGAAATTGAATGTACAGTGCGGCGCAAAAGTTTAAGCGCAAGCTAAATTTTCATATAAAATGGAAAATATACACCAGAATTCTTCGAATGTTTTACTGTATCTAGACAATTGGATTACAAATTCATCTTTCGTATTCGGGAACAATTAATTGAAAAAAAAAAAAAAAAAAAAAAAATATTAAATTAAAAAAAATCAAAATTGTGATGTCGCAAAAGTTTAAACACAAATGAGATTTTATGCAAATGGCTCTTAAAACGTGATTGGTGGATGATAGGTGAGTCTTATATTCCCGTCTACAAAGTGTGAGAGATAAGATTCACCGATGTACGAGTAATCAAAATGCCGAAATCACTGCAGCTCTCGCCTGAAGTAGTTGCGAAAGTGTGGAAGCTAAAAACGGAGGGTAAATCTGTTTTGCAAATGCCACTTATTTTAAATCGGTCCGAGCGTGACATTTATAATATTTTGCAACGTGGAGAAAAATTCAAAATTGCGTATCGCTCAGAAAGACCGAGAAACCCACATTTCGTGAGAAAAAAAATTTAAAAAATTGCTCTAACTGACAGTTTTCTTAATCAGATAAAAAATCGATTTGGATATTAAAAATATCACATGACACCATACGCAGATGAATAACCAAATCGGAATTCATCAAAAAACAAAAATTAGCTCGTAAAAGTTTTCTGAAACAGTGTCACAAAGAAGCAAAACAAAACAGCATATGTATTATCGTGACGAATGAATTAGTGTTCTTTTCTATGATGAAAAAAAAGGGGAATTTGAATGGTCGAGATGGGTTCTCATTCTATTGGCGTGACATGAGGAAATATCCGAAAAATATATTCTGTTAGCAAAGGTAGTAGCTCTTTCATGGTATGGAGCGCTTTTGGCTACAAAGGACAAACGTCTCTTTGCTTCTAAATGACAGACAAAATTCAAGGAAGTATCAGAAAACTCTGAGCGAGCATTTTTTTTTTTTTTTTCGTTTGGTGAATTTCTAAGTGGTCCCAAGTGGATCTTTCAGCACGACAATGCGTCGATACACACTTGCTGTTGTACAAAAGAATGGCTTAGATCTCAAAATATCAGTGTGATGAACTGGCCAGCACTCAGCACAGATCTCAATCCGATACAGAGTATCTGGAAAATCCTCTCATGTGACTGCTACAAAAAAGGGAAGCAGTATTACTCAGTGCAAGAGCTCAAATCAGAGATCGAGGAAGTCTAGTACAGAATCGCTCCCGAAACCTTCCAAAAGCTCGTGTTATCAATGGAAAATCGCGTCTTTGATGTCATCAAGTGCAGAGGAAACACCATAGACTACTAAAGAACTTTTTTGCTTTGTGAAATGTAAACATTTTGGTTTTGTGCGTAAACTATTGCGGCATCACAATTTTGATTTTTATATAATTTATTATTTTCCTTTGAATTGAGTGTTTTCGAATTTGAAATATGAATTTGTATGATATTGTTTAGTTACAACAAAACTTTCGAAGCATTTTCATTTCATTAAAAAAATTAGCTTGTGCATAAACTTTTGCGTCGCACTGTACTGTTGCTTTCACTGTATTCGTACATATTACTGCGTATAGTTTTGTAAACTATTTGATTTGCTTTCAGTGTCTTTCTCTTCCTCATTCTACACTGTTTAATCGGTGTATTTTAACTGCAAATGATGGGGAAAAATTAATTTGTTGCCATATTTGAAAAACAAAATTTCTAGTAACGATCGCAATTAATCTTTCAACACATAGTGCACAGTAGGCATGTAAAAGCTTGTGGAAACAGCTTGTGGAACAAGGTAAAAATAATCGTAAGTAAACAATGTCGTAGAAAAAATAAAACAATAATATGTTTTTCTTTCAGGTGACGCAAAGTAAAACAACTAGAAAAGAAAGTTTTTGTAGGAAAAGAAAGTGAATAAATGTTTTCTAATTTTAATGCTTAAATGTAACCAATAGAAAGTTTTAAGAGAAAACAGTACAAAATTCATTACTTTTAAAACATTGTATAAATGCTTGTTCACTGTAATGTAATCGATGGAAAGTTTTAAGAGAAAAAAGTACATGAAAACATTGTGTAAACGATTGTTCGTTGTGTAATGTAAAGGCAAATTTTATCAGAAAATACGAGCAAAATTATTGTTCACTCTTCCAATCGTTAATAAGTATGGTAAAAGTTAAGTATATATATATATATATGTATATACACACTTAACATGCTTATGTTAAAATATAATTATTAACTTTTGTTCTATTTGAAATCTGGAAGTGGCAAAACTATTTAAAGAGAAATTATAACTCAATAAATGAATTAGAAAGTTTAAAAATAAATGTTGACAGAAACTTTCCCCCTAAAATTTCGAAAAATTACCTGTTTATTACATATGCTAATAATGAACTTTACCAAGGAATACGATTGAGTTTACTGGTGGTGTTTATAATTTTTCCGTTTGTTTATTTAAGAATTTAGTATATCTGTTTTCCAATTCAAGTCCAAAGCAAACAAAAGCGATTCTACTCGAGAAGGGGTGGACGCTATCACTGAGATGAGCATTTCACGAAATTTAATCTCTGATAGGTTCCTTCTACTCCTATTTTGATAAAATCGCAACAGAATTAACTCATCCGTAATAGCGCTCGTTGGGCTGTAATCGGAAAACAAACAGTAATCACTCTTAGTTTATTTATTAATGACGGCCGTACATTGTAGCCTGGTTGAATAGGCCCTACCAACGGCAGAGCGGTTCTGCGCTCAGAGCTGTTACACGTGAGGTGCCGGGTTCGATGCCAGGAGGAACTAGTCGGCCTAGCCGCTCGGAGTTTCCGTGTTTTTTTCCGAAACTTGTGTAAATACGAGCTAGGGCCCCTTAGAAACCCCCCCTCAGGCCTAGGATCCTAGAGTAATCAATCGGCTTTATTCCCTAAACACCAAACACACCTTGTTGAAAGCGAATACCTGGCAAGAGTCTATGGACAGGATGCATCTTTTCTGCAAAAATTAATATGCTTCTTCTATCATCTAGAAAAAAACATATCAAGTACTGTGAACTTTGTGATTCTCAGATTTATAGCTGAGGTGACAGACTGTCACTAAATGGCAGAAGCAGTTTGTCAGTTTTTGCTGGAAAGTTACGGCTTGTCCCTAGACGCTTGTGCTTTCAACCTTGAGTTGATGTTAATGGTGAATACAGTCATAAATGTTGCAGCATTTCGCAAATCCTCACATCGCTAAATAATTAAAAACCGAATTAAAAATACACTACTTTGCCATGAATCACTTGATACTTTCCCTTTTCGACGTTTTGTTATATATCTAGAGAGATGCTTGAGAATTTTTTGTTAATAACATGTTTTATCTCAGATATTTTAGAGAAAATTTTGTGTCAAAAGCGAAAGGAGCACCAACAATAACAACAAAAAATAATCAACACAACCTGAAAAAAAAAAAAATCTTTAAATACATTGTTGGATATGATTGTATTTCTTTTTTTAAATTACATGTATTCTTTTGCATAAAAACAACAAAGTTATTCAGGGAAATATAAAGTTTATTTATTTATTTATATTTTTAATAACACGCAAAATTTTCAAAATAATGAAGCGTCATAAAAAAAAAAAAAAAAAAAGAAAAGAAAAAAAATTGCATACTACCGCAGAGACTGCCAACATACCATTAAAATATGAATATCGAAAATGAAATACAAGTATTTATATTAATAATTATTAAATTTCACAAAACCTTTACTGAAACGTAAGAGGTATAAGATGTTCTTTATGCCCTAAAACAGGCTTATGTACAGGATAATCCTCCTAGTATCTTACAAGATATGCGACAAAACATGTGAATTTGAAATTGTTTCTACTATTTTGATCACCATTTGTGTGTCAAAACCTTACAAATGATTGGTAAGGGTTTGAATTGCGGCAAATCAGATTCAGACTATAATTGCTACAGTGATTTTTTTTTTTTTTTTTTTTTTTTTTTGGTGTGTGTGTGTGCCTTAAGGCGGGGAACTAAGGCGTAAAATTATTTTTGAACCATTATTTCTGCACTATTCTAGTATGTTTGCACAGTAAAGGTTCTGAAGCATCATAAAATCATTTTTATTAATGTATTTTAATTCAAATGTATATTTATCAATCGTTGAAAAAAATTTAATTATAGTTGAACATTCCTAGACTAAAAATGTTAACTGTTTCTCGATTCAGATAATCTACATGTCTAAAAAGGTATCTTACGATTTACAAAACATTAACCATCTTTCAACAAACATGTTTGTAAAAATAAAAACAAGCGCTTCAGTCTAAGACGTATGTCATATCAATGTCAAAAGATGACTGTTAATTGTAGATAATCTAAAATCAGCGACTCCCATTTGACATAAATTAAAGTTTTATTTTTTTCTCTAGCCACAAATCTTCACTCGGTAGAAAAATTTTGTAACCATCCATTTCAGTGACGTCTAGTTATCTCCTACCCCGTGTCACATGGCAAAATCTTCGGGAAAACTCCCTTTTCCTCATTAAGAATGTTTAAAAAATAGAATGCTGCCGTTCTAAAATAGCTGGCGTTAAATATGACTGGCGTTAAATTACACTGTGACTGCGAGGAGAAAGAACGGGGGAGTCGCTCTGAAGACGGTTACCGTCAATAACGAAGAAAGGAGTAATTTCTTTCTTTCTCGTTTTTTCAATTAAGCCTTCTTAAAATAACCAAAAATAAATAAACATTTTCTCTTATTTATTTTGAAATCAACAAGCTATTGAGTTATTACCCATGTCTTTCTTTTACAGTTTAATTAAACCTTCAATCTAATTCTATTTTGTAAAGCTTCTTAATCTTTCAGAATCTATCGTTCTTCTTTTTTGATTGATCATTTAGTAATCGAACGATAATACATGCAGTCGGTAACAAAAGTCTCCGAACACTAGCAAAAATTCCTATATAAAAAAAGTACACTTAATACAGTTTTGTAAAATAAATCCTTGTCTAATACTATTTTTAGACTGACTAAGAACAGGATTCGACAAGGATTTGTTTAACAAAACTGTATTAAGTGTACTTTTTTTACATAGGAATTTTTGCTAGTGTTCGGAGACTTTTGTTACCGACTGTACATATATACAGTACCCGTCGCTGATTAAAATCACATTCGTTCTGAACAAAAGTGATTTTATTAAGCGGCTGATTTTTATATCCGGCGAATGTTCCTGCACTGAAGAAAAAGTTATTATTTACCTGAATTTGGAAAGAAATTTCAAAAGGTACCAAATAAGGGAACTAATAAACAATATTAATTAATTTTTAACAGATAATTATTTGATTGTTAATTCAAATTAAGTGAATTTTATACGTCTCAAGTTCCGATGCGCTCTCCTTTGAGGAAAATCATCAATACTTTGCCGAAAGTTCAAGATTTTCTTTTAAATTTAAAATCTTTCCTTTAAAGCTTCTTGCCTCTTAGTTATGTTAGAATAAGAACTAAAAATTCTCTTTTGATTAAACATTATATATATTTAAAAAAAAAAATCACTTGAAAATCAAATCAAATTTTTAACTTATTACCACTCTTTGAAGAATACATTGCTTGAAATTATTAGTAAGACAAGTAATGGGACGTGTTTAATTGCTGTAAATGTAAAATTTATTGTTGTAAATGTAAAATTTTCGACAAAAATAGATAACGGAGGGATTGCTGTATTTTATTTTCTATTTTATTTCAAAAATAAAAAATCACAGCGTAAATAAAAATTTGTTGCTGCTGAAGAGACTTTTTTTTTTGAGTTTATTAACCGGCGATGTTGATTTTATTAAGCGGCGGTTTTAAAATTAGTTTGCATTGATTTGATTCCGGTCCTGGCAATTTGATCATTTTTAGCGGCTGATTTTATTAACCAGTGATTTTATTAAGCGGCGGTTACTGTATATATATGTATATATATATATATATATATATATATATATATATATATATTATTTCTAGGAAAATTAAAAAAGTTACCGTAAAATGACTAAAATAATTATCTTTTGTCGTTTAATGAAATATTCAATGAAATTTTACTTAATAATCATTTTATAAAGTTTCAATAATTCATTGAAAAATGCAGTTGATTTAATTTTTTTTAATTCTACTGTTTGAACTAGTTTAAACTAGTAGTCTATCATCTTATTCTAAAATTTTAAATAAGAATTTCTATATAAATTTTTCATTTCGTTATATAAACTGAGATCTCTAATTTTTAATCTCGAAAAAAGAAAAAAATATATTATTATTATTATTATTATTTATTATTTATTTATCAATAATAAAAAAAAAGGGCAGATCAACGAAGGAAAAAACAAATTGAATTTGATTTTTTTTTTTTTTTTTTTAAACGAGATATTCCTAAAATATGAAGGAATGGTGACGTCATAAGATTTCCATAAAATACCGTTCAAGTGCCCCCACAATCTTCAAGGAAAGTCGGGATATATGTGGAGGAGGAAAGGGGCGAATAAATAGTAAAAATATGCAAAAATATAGAAATCAGTAAGTGTATTCCTGTTAAAATTAATTAGCATGAAAAAATAAAGAAACAAAACATATTATTTTCTTTAAGCTTCAAAGACAAAAATAAATAAATACACTAAACTCTTGACAGTTTTTAACCAACCAGAAAAATTCGGAAAGTTCTCTTTGTCCCCCTTGCAATAAATTGTTTTAAAATATTTGCTGCTATTTTTCGAAACTTACGATTTCCATTTTCAAATAATGAGTATTCAGTTTAATATATTACAATTAACAATTTAGGTTACAAAAGCGAATATTGTAAAAAAAAAAAAATAATAATAATAATGTAAAAAACTATCACCTATTTCCATAGAGTCTACCGCTGAGAGTACAGGGGCGCTTGTTCGGTATATTACGAACAAACGTAATTCATGCTAAAGCAGAAGGGGGCGTTTTAATCGGGGGATGGGGCGCTTTTTCGGTATTTTACGGTACAGGAGGAAAAAAAACGTCGAACCTGACTGAACAACTTAAGAGAGCATTTTTCTAAATAGAAAACATTATAATTTTGTTCATTAGCCCCATTCATCATTCATCTTACCATTTTATGGGCCGTCCGTGGCCGACTGGTTACGTCACCACAGTGATGACAGATTGGGGATTTTGTCCCCATTTTGGGGATTTTTGAGGCTTCTGGGGGCAATTTCGGGGACCAAATGTTTATGGGGACATTTTTGGGGAATTCTAAAATTTTTGGGGACAAATCTGGGGAGTTCTTCAACTTTCTGCCAATGTTGGCAACGTAAGAATTTATCCCTACGACTAGAGACTTTCAATATCGTTATTGTTATTTGGGAATTTTTTTCAAAAATTGCCTTCATTTGGGGAAAAATCTGCTTGATATATATATATATATATATATATATATATATAAATATTTTTTTTTTTTTTTTTTTTTTTGAAAAAATTTTTATTTTCCCTTTTTAGTAGAAATCAAGGGGATTTTTTTCAAAAAAAAAAAAAAAAAAAAAAAAACATGATTTGGGGGAAATTTTAAGACCTGTTTGGGGAAATAATTTTCGACCATCTGGCATCACTGCGTCGCCACACTGCTAATCGCCTTCGAGCACAGGAGAGCGGGTTCGATTCCCGCGCTGCCCCTGGGTGTTTTTCCATTTCTTCGTATTGTAATTCTTTCATGTGCTAGCTGTAATTATCTGACGAAGATTTACAAGCGGACTACGAGTCAAGCATACAAATCTGATGTATATGTTATCAATAAACAAACCTCCCCATTTTATGAGGTTTAATTAAAATAATTTACCAAAATAAACATCTAGTTAAATAAACTAGTAAATTATTGTGTTTTATCATTCCTTCTCTCACCAATTTAGTCTTTTTAACTTTCTCCTAAACATTCCAACTGTACATAGTACATTGTATTTTGCAGTTAAACTGTGCATGTTTGATATGCAAATTTTCATGAAATCAGAAAAATTGAATTCCATTGGTAAATACTACAATCTTTCAATTCGTTTAACAAAAATATCTAATATTCTTTCTCTTTATTTTTATAAGGAAATCATACGTCACACCTAACGAGAATCACGCCTTGGCAAAACTAACCAACAAGTGGAGTTTAGAGGTTGAAAATAAATTCATTCACCTGCTGAGCGAGGCAAATAAATTTTCCCTTCTGTGACCGCAACTGTGTGACCTTCACATAACTCAAAATCGGTTCGGTAATGAAAAGAGTGTTTTCTCTCTTACCTTTCTTTTACTGTATTAATTATGAGGAGGAAATTGGTGGGGTAGTTTCGAAAGGCTTTCGCATTTATTATTTGACGATAAATGATTTAAGGACAAAGAACGTTCACGACTTTCTATCGAGAGATCCAGTTGATGAGATGGCATAAAGTCTTCCAGCAGAGAATTTCGACCAGTAGACTGTACAAAGATTAAACTTCGAAACATCGTAAATCAAAGTAGAGAGTGTCTTGGATTAGTTTGCCTCTGGTAAAGTTAATAAAACGGTGCTAAATATGTTATGAATACTAAGTTTTATGAAATAAGAAAATAGTGATTGGATAAAAAAAGAAAAATTAATCAGCGATGCGCATTATTTTCGGTATTATGATAAATACAATTTCAATAAGGAATTTAAAGTGAGTTCGGAAATAAACGCTGGTTTTACGAACTTCATAAACTTCGTGAAGTTTCGAAAAGTTTTTGCAATTTTATTTTGGCGATAAATGATTAAAGAATATAAATTTAAGAAATTTATGCAGAGAAACTTAGTTGTCAAAGTAATATAAAATTTTCGATCTGGGATTCCTGAAAAGGTATTCTCCATAGGTTATGCGAAGGTTATTTCTGAATGTATCATAAAAAAAAAAAAAAAAAGAAGAAGTCTCGGAATATGTTTTCTTTTAGTAACGATGCTGAATATGTCATGAACTATAGAAAAATCATGAAAGATGGAATTACAATAATCATGGAAAATAGAATTACAATAGACATGAAAAATGGAATTACAGTAATAATGGAAAATATAATTACTATAGACATGAAAGATGGAATTACAATAATTATGGAAAATAGAATTACAATTGACATGAAAGATGGAATTACAATAGACACGAAAGTTGGAATTACAATAATCATGGAAAATAGAATAATATACATGAAAGATTAATTTATAAAAGTCATTAAAGATGAAATTATAAAAGTCGTGAAAGATAAAATTATATTAATAGAGAAAATGCAGGGTGTTTCTGTAGCACGATTGAAAACTTCTAGGAGAGAGTTCTGACAATTATGAATAGTGTTGCAATGCGGGATCACAAATGTATTCCTAATGCAGTGGTGTACACAGATACATCAGAAATAAAGAGACGCAATGTGAATGATTATTCGTTTTAATAACAAATGTACTTCATTTTTATGATCAATGAGTACCACCGCATTGATGTCGGTGAATGAAATTTCAAACATTATCTTTGACATATGTTCATATTGTTCATATTGTTTGGAGCAGGTCGAAACTTAAAATTTGTGTAAAATGGCTATTTAGGCTTAGCTCAGTATTTATTTTGGCTTTTTATGAACAGTAATGTGAAAAAGTTTTCCAGTACAGGTATAATAATTCTCCGTTATATAGTGTAGTTACCATTCGACGGTTTCCACTAGGCCATATTTTCGTATAAATGAAAAAGTTTTCCTTTTCTTGAGTTGTTCGCCGCCAGACATCTGGTTTATATCTCTTCGACTGAAAAACCCACGATTCTATCCAGAGGTGGGGAAAAGGGCAAAATCCAGAAATCAATAAAGATCGACACAAAAATATGTACAAAGTTTTTTATTGACTTGCAGCAGGAGAGAAGAGGGAAAGGAGAAAAAGAATGAGAAGGGAAAGTGTCCCTAACGGATAATTTTTCAAGATCTACATTGTAAGGTGTTCTAAGTAGGAGCGATTAGAAAAGACTGATAAAATTCCAGCCAAATTCAAACTATCATTACATATTGGCATTTAATTTCTTCGCCAGCAAGAACACATAAAAAGGTGGTTTTTTACGATACATTATACTCTAATCAAGCTAATAATTTTGAATACACAGAGCAAGAGTGCAAAAAAATAATAACCCTTGAATTTTGCCAAACTTAAGTATGAGAAATAAAAAACCACAATGGACAGACACATAAAATATAGCTATAATTTAATTCTGTTCAAGGATAATTTTGACTAACTGAATAAAATTATGTTAGCATGAAAGAAGCCATGTGTTATTCTATATAGGACGAAATGATATCATGAGATTTAAATTGTAGAGTTATCGTCTTTTACATTTCTTTTTTTATTTTATTTTATTCACGGAGAAACAATTCGGCGGTTATTAAAGATTTATATTGAATACACGACTAAGTTATAATATAAAGTTATTAAAAAATCGATTAATTATTAATCATTAATTATTACAAAATAGATTTCAATTAAAATTAAATAGAAAATTTTTAAAATATATGTGATTTCTACATCACAAGTAACATGGTACTGTTTATGAGACATCATTATAACGAATAATTACTTACGTGGCATGTTTTTATTTCTGGTGTTTCTGTGTACACCGTCGCATCTGGAAGACATTTTCAACCCTAGATTGCTATATGATTCTGAATCTTCTGGATTAGATACTCTACTAGAACTTCTGAAAGAATGGTACAGAAACACTCTATAAACATAGTATGTAGGGGCAGGTAAGCACAGTGGTCCACTTTAACACTTTTAATTATTTTTTTGCATAAAAGAATAAAAGCAAAATATTAGTAAACAGTTTTTAAACATGTCTTGTAATACTTCCATTTTTTATAAAATAATATTTTCAATGCATCTTGGAAAAAACCGTGCTCACTGACAAAGTGAGCCAATCTCTATTTTATTATTATTATTATTATTATTATTATTATTATTATTATTATTATTGTAAGTATCATTATTATTAAGTTAATATAAGTTACATTTAATTTAAAGTGATATTTTTTATCATTATTCTTGTCTAAAAACTGCAATGCAAATATTTTCATTAAAAATGTTATTTAAACTGAAAGAAATAAATTAAACAAATAAGCAATCGAATAAAAAAAATGAGCAATCGAATCAAACTAACAAAATTTATTAAGTGAAAAGAAAAAAAAAAAAAAAATGAAATCAATGACTGCTAAATTAAGTTAATGAAATATTAAAAAACAAATTTGAAAAATTATATTTAGACTAGATAGAACCATGAACGCACCTCAATGGAAATTTGAATTTTAGTCGTTGTAAATAAACAACAATAATAGTGCTATTTGAATTTTTCATTTATTTAATATTATCATATACTACTTTTTATTCTTTTATTATTACAGTATTCAGATATTTATGAAATTTAACTGCTAATATTATACTTTCAAATGCTTGTTAATTTCAGAAATTTAATTACCTTTATGATTTTAGTGCGATATTCAGAGAGATTTTGATTTTATCAATTATTTGTAGATATTACTTTGTCGCATTATGTTTGTATGAATAAATTTAGCTAACATGAATTATTAAATCTATACTTTCTTCGTTTCATTACAGAACGGTTCAATGGGACTCATGTAAAATGAAAGCAAACAATATAATCAAAATTACAAATGTATTATAAATATGCAAATTACTTTTAGGCATATAAAAACAGCAATATCAAACTATTCTAGATGCAATACACCCCGCGACAAAAAGATAGGTACAAAATGTTTTTTCTTTGATTTTTCATAAAATAACATTATCTAAATTGTGCTTATCATTTATTATTATCATAAAATAACACTATTACCGGACTAATTTTTATTTTAAGACTAATTTAGAAAAGTTTTAAGACTAAAATTTTTCTAATTTAAGACTACACTCCGCGACAAAAAGATAGGAACAAAGGGGTTTCTTTAAATTTTTCATAAAATAACATTATATAAATTGTGCTGATCATTTATTATCATAACAAAATATTATCATATCAAAAGCGTATTAAATATTTGAATCATATTCAAAATAATCATATTCAAAAATTAAAAAAAAAAAAAAAAAAAAATCCTTTGTTCCAACCTTTTTGTCGCGGTGTGTAGTCTTAAATTAGAAAAATTTTAGGACTAAAATTTTTCTAAATTAGTCTTAAAACAAAAATTAGTCCGGGAATAGTGTTATTTCATGGTAATAATAAATGATAAGCGCAATTTAGATAATGTTATTTTATGAAAAATCAAAGAAAAAAAAACCCTTTGTACCTATCTTTTTGTCGCGGGGTGTAAGTTTATGGGCCATATTTATCCTTAATTTCGACTGCAGGTTAAATTCGAAAACTTGAAAAGTGCCTAGGAATAGGCTGCATATTTCCAGCAAAATTTGCCGTGCTTTTCTGATATCTAGTGGCAAAGATTTAAAACACTGTGATTTTTTTTTTTTTTTTAACTGAAAATCTTAGAATAACAATACATGGCAGATGTAACGCGCTGAATTTATTGGAAACTTGCAGCTTGACGTTCAGCCCTTATTATATTTTTCGAGTTCAACCAGAAATCCAAATTTAATGGCGAATGTGGCCATTAGTCAGCGATGCAGTCTTGGTAAAATTAAATGAAAAAAAAAAAAAAAAAGAAAACCTCCAAGTTTACTTTGAGTAAGTCTAAACTGAAAATTTGGGTAAAATGGGTATTTAGGCTTAGCTCCGTGTGCATTTTCGCTTTTTATAACACTGCTCTGGATACAAATTGCCTCAGCACCATTTTTATAAATTCTTATGTAAAATGACCTCCTGAATACGAATAGGACGCCCATTTCGCCCTATCACTCACCGTTTTTTAGGGATCCCCCCCCCCCTATTTTTATCACTTTTCAGTGATTTTATGGCTATAAATTTGATTTTTAGGGTGGTGGGGGGGGGGGAAGAATTATTTTAACTGTTAAATATCTTCAGAGGGGTCACAGAGCTGGAAAATTCTAAAACGTGAACATTTGCGACAAGGGGAAAATTTAAGACGGGGGGAGGATTTGCCACTGAGATTATGTATTACATTTCTTATATATATTTTTAAATCCTTTATTAATGTTATTTTTTAAACTTATATATATATATATATATATATATATATATATATTGTTTTTAAGTGTTAAATTAATTCTTTTTCCTTCTCCAAATCAAATTCATGGCCATCAAACTTCCGAACAGTGATAAAAATTGGGGGAGGGGGTGATGTCACAAGAAAACTGTGGGCTACTGGGCATAATGGGAGTCATATTCGGATTCAGGAGGTCATTTTACGCAAGAATCAGCAAGGATGGTATCAGGGCTCAATTTTTTTTATATATTTTTTCCCAGCGTAGTGTAATTAGCAATATGGTAACTTTTATGAGCCATCAAATGAATTAAACGAGTCATATATTAATAGTTCAAATGGGAGTGATCCACTGAAGGGTTGCCAGGTGAATACTAAAATTTCATTTGTATACAACACTGTTCCTATACTGAAACAGTCACTTTATATAAAAAGCGAAATAAATAAATAAGAAAATAAATAAATAAATAAAGAGTGAATTGTGCATATTTCAATCACATGAAATCCCTGGTTGGAAGAAATATCCCAAAACAAGCAGATGTAAAGCAAACAAAATTTGTTTTACTTGAAATAACAATTAGATAACGAAAAATTCACTCCGTTTGAGTAGTATTGATCTCATTACCGAAGTGATACCTTACCCTTTATTTACTGTAGTATGAAACAGACAAAAAAGTATTTCAATATATATTTTTGAGTTACTTAAGAGTAAATTTTAAAAATAGAAGCAATTAAATTTACAGAGGGTGGCCATAATTAAACTGACAGTTTTCTATAGAGTGATCTAATTGCGAGAATGGCACCAAATTTTGTAGGATGATTTAACAAGACGGGAGACGAATGATTGCACTAAAAGAAGTATTAGTTCCAAAAGTCAAAGCTAGGGGAATATGTTGCGCAGTGTAAAGTATCAAAGTCGTTCAGTGGAATGGAGCGGTCGGATCTATCCAAGATCAAAGTGCCCGAGAAATTTTTTCGGGCCATTGGGTCACGTGAATGATCCATTGCGCAGTAACCGAAATAACAATATTACACTGCGACTATAATGGCGCTGCTTCAACCATCCAATGAAAAGTGTTTTAGGCTGATCCATTGGCAGATTCTGTCCAGTAAGTCTCTTAACCGGTCAACAGATCGAACTTCCCAACGCTCGAAGTTACCAATACAATTGAGGCGACGACTGAACAAGTCCTCAGTAAGTGAAATTGCAGATAAAGAAACTTTATCACTGTTTATGTAATTTTTACGCATTTTTAAAAATTGTTACCACATTGAACTTGAATTAAATTGATAAATGTTCAAATGTTCAAAGTGCCCGAGAAATTTTTTCGGGCCATTGGGTCACGTGAATGATCCATTGCGCAGTAACCGAAATAACAATATTACACTGCGACTATAATGGCGCTGCTTCAACCATCCAATGAAAAGCGTTTTAGGCTGATCCATTGGCAGATTCTGTCCAGTAAGTCTCTTAACCGGTCAACAGATCGAACTTCCCAACGCTCGAAGTTACCAATACAATTGAGGCGACGACTGAACAAGTCCTCAGTAAGTGAAATTGCAGATAAAGAAACTTTATCACTGTTTATGTAATTTTTACGCATTTTTAAAAATTGTTACCACATTGAACTTGAATTAAATTGATAAATGTTCTAAATAAAAGGTAATTTTATTTCAATATTGATTCTGCGTTTTTTAGAACTCTCATTTTTTTACACAGCGCCACATATTCCCCTAGAGGTGACTTTTGGAATTATTATTATCTTTTTTTTTTTTAATGCAATCCTTCGTCCCCCGTCTTGTTAAATCATCCTACAAAATTTGGCGCCATTTGCGCAATTCAGAACACTGTAAACACTGTCAGTTTAATTATGTCCACCCTGTACATATCACTTCATCTTGGTATTTAATAAGGATATATTGAAGTGGCACTTTAATGTAACATCGGTACATAGAGGTCGAAAAAGAGATTAAAACCTTAAAAAATGTAAAGAATTATTATTATTTTTTAATGTCATTTATATGTTTTATTTGGCTTATGGTTGATTCTTGAAGTGATATATAAATTAATTATAACACACAGGAAGTTTGTGAAAAATGCCAATTAAACACAACGACAGCACCTTATATAAATTTCTTTCTCGAACAAAAATGGCTGTATGCATCTAGTGCCATGTGATGAGATTAAAGTGTGGTATATACTTTCCACTCTTATAAAAACCTTTAACATATTTTATATTAATTCCATTTCATACGCTTTTTAATCTAATGGTTCTTTAAAGAACCGTTAGTAGGTTAAAGGTTAAATTTTTCATAGTTCTAATTGCGAACCTACAACTCTCGAGGAACGGGGCTCACTAAGGCTCGCCAACTAGAGTCCCTCCTATATTGAAGCCTCTCCCACTTCTTCATAAATGTATTATTATAAAAAGGTATTGAAATAAGTTTTAAGTTTGATCCGGTAGCCCAGTTTAACAAGAGGGCCAGGAGTTTTAGCCCAGCTTGCTCTGCCTTAGTGAGGCTTTGCATAAATGAGATTTTTTTTTTTTTTTTCATTTTTTTATATTTTTAGTTTTACTACGGTCACTTTTTTTACATTAAGGCTTTTAAGATAGGAAACTACGGCTTAAAGTGGAATTGCAATGAATGTGTCAGGTTAAAATTATGGCACGGCGACTTCACCAGATACATATACTTAAAGATTAAATTACTTCAGAGACCCCATAATACAGGGTGATTATAATTAAAGTTACGATTTCAAAATGCTATAATTTTAAAACTGCCCATCAGAACGATTTGATATTTTACCAGAGAAATCGTGAGGCAAAGAAATTTTGTTTGGAGGAAAAAAGTAGTTTGGGGGAGGAAAAAAGTAGTTCTAACATGTTCTTATAATTGGTGCTGTCAGGGTAATATCAGGGAAAACGCATAAATGGACTCATTAAACACAGGAATGTTGTTAGCAACACATGAAATAGCAAGGAACAATAGACTTCAAGGGTTTACTACATTTTTTTTAGCAAAAAGTCAAGAATACGTGTTTACAGCGGAGACAGTCATAGGGAAAAGATAAAAAGAAGAGCTTCATGAAACGAATACTTTACGGATAATTAACGGCATATTTTGGAACTATTTTTTCTTTTCTTTTGCCAAACAAAATTTCATTGCCTCACGATTGCTCTGGTAAAATGTCAAATCGCTCTGATGGGTAGTTTTATAATTATAGCGTTTTGAAATAGTAACTTTAATTATAATCACCCTGTACTAGAGGGTCGAGGCAGGCTGCCTTCTCCGCCCCACTGTTGGCACGCCACTGCTTAGTTTAAGACATTACAGAATTTTAACACCAAACTTGCATGCAAACTGAAATTATACACGACTTAAAAAGTGTATTTTTTAGAAATTATATTTAAATCTGGTCACTGCTGCTACAGTGTCCACTACTGATACCTATATCTTAGTATAATAATATATAATAAAAGGTCTTAAAAGAAATGTCCTCTATAACACTTCAGAACAGGTGAAAAATGACAAATAAAAAATTAAGCATGAGAATAAAGTGACAGTGAACAATAATTTCTTTTCCACTATATTTAAACTCGCTCTCTCATTGCTGAAATTCCCTGTTCAGTAGCGACATTTTCCTTTAACTATGGTAGGCATTAAAGCGAAACATCATACAAACAGAACTAATTGACTTCTTTCATCCCTCTTGTTCGAAATTATTTATTTTTCGTTGCCAGATTAAAAACAACGAACTACTATTTCGCCCGATGTTTTCCCAGACGATGGGCGTGAAGACAGATTCTTAGAGCACCTACAGCTGTTGATAGACTTATTACTTGAACAAAAAAAAAACTGGAAATATGTTCTTTTATTTGCTTTGGCAAATGAGAAGCACAATATGAAATTATACTTAATCTTTGTCATTAAAACCGTAACTGAGTTCCAAACGATTTTCTCTCTTTTTTTCTTTCTTTTCTGTTCTTTCTTTTCTTTTACATTCACTTATTTTTCACATGTTTTAAAATTCACAAGCGTGGTTCAAAAATAGCAAGTTATTTTCAATGGCATTGGGCTTTGACATTTTCTTCTTCTTCTTCTTTTTTTTTTCCCCCTTTTGTTTGTAGACATCGATGAGAAAATGAGCAATATTTTTCTATTTTGTGAAAGAGAGAAAATTTCTTACGCAGTCCTTGTTTAATATTAAACATTTGTAACTGACTTTGTTTATGCAAATCAAACTCTATATTTGTTTGGTTATGGTTGTTTAGGTTATGCTCGATTAAGTACATTGAGTTCCTAATCTTAAGTAAAACGACTTCCATAGGGGAAATGTCCTAGCCTGTATTCGTGTTAGTCCTTAAATGTGCTAATTTCTAAGAGAAAAAAGTATATATACACTGTATAATGATTTTATTATTGTTTTTTACTTTCTATTATTATTTTTGTCACACACACTGAGAAAAAAAATATACAGCCTTCATCTAGAATGAATAAATGGTCATTTTTTAAATCCTTAAACTAGAAATATAGATTTCCGAGCAATGCGCATAAGGCACACCAATAAACTGAATACGTAGATGAAATGGTCGAGAATTTCTAGTCTACACATTTCTAGATGGTGAAACAATATTCTGAATATTCTTAATCTTTTGTATTACGAGAAAGTCTCGCTTAATTTTCCAGAATTGGGTCATAAACCAAGATTATAGCTGCTGAAACCCGCCTCTTGTATTATCATTTATTTGGAGATATTTTCAAATTGGTTTGTCCTCGATAGTATAGGCAAACGCTCAAGAATTCTAATAGAGGTCTCTAGAATTCGCTCTCGAAGGGGACTAGAAATTTTTTTATAAGAAATTTATAAGGATAACATGGAACTATTTTTTCTAGAGCCACAATATAGATTCTAGATGTCAGTTATAGAATTTTTTCTCATTTTATTGGCGTGCCTTATACTCATAGCTCGGAAATCTGTACTTCTAGTTTAGAGATTTAGAAAAGCACCAGCTATTCGTTCTAGACGAAAGCGGTATATTTTTTTTCTCAGTGCATACGTTCACCTAAAAAAACTTATTTCTGTGAAAATGCTTACGAATTTTTCAAAAACTTCGAAAAATTTTCTGTTCCAAGCTGTATATACATTGCTTTATAATATAATTGTTTTTTCATTATTGTTCATTATCAGAATATTTTTAATAGTCTTACAGCTAATTTTATCAAATTTACTAAAGTGTCACATTCACTTGTTCATTAACGTATTTCTTCAATTATTTTAAGAAGAAATACAGGAGCATGCCCTTTCCACCCTTCAGAAATGTTTTTATTTTCGGAAAGTCATCATTAACTTCAACTCCCGGTTCCACACAAAAACTTAAAAAGCGTCTTAAGTCAGAATGTAACTTTCCAACAAATTCAGCACGCTGCTTCTGCCATCTAGCCAGCCTCTAAGATTTCATATAATCTTTGATTAGTTATTTTAATCTGAAAATATCAATGTCACCAGATGGCAGAAGTAGCGTGTCAAATTTTGCTGAAAAGATGCACTCTGACTTAATACACTTTTCAAGTTTCTATGTTCAACCGCGAGTTGAAGTTACTTTTAGTTGAAGCCAACAAGTTTCTTTATAATTTATGACCAGTTATATAACTTTACTAGTTGAGATACAAAAGAAAACCCATTCCGGAGACCTCAAAACGTGTAAATAAGCTGAAATCTCGAATTCCACTATTGAAATGCAAAAGAAAACCTAATTAGGAGACCTCAAAACGTGTAAATCGGGTGAAATCTCGAATTCCACTTTCGATAATGTAACCGTACTTTAAAATGTGTATCGAATGACGTATTAAAAAAAATTGAAACATAATTAGTATCTGAAATATTGAAATTTAAAAATATTACAGCGCCATGAGACCTCAAAACTTGTAAGTCAGGAGAAATTTCGAATTCCATTACCTACGGTAGTCGGTTAATGGAAGTAAATAGAAAAAGAAATATTTTTACCTTAAGTGTATTTGTGTCGCTATAGAAACTGGCATCCTCTTTCGATAGATAAAATGTCAGTCGTGTTAAGATAAAATTTAATTTGCAATTAAAATGTAAATCTTTTGTTTATTGACGAAAATCGATGACATTTGAACTGCAAGTTTGTTTTGTGGTGTTGAGATTGTATACTAAGTTAATGTACGAATTTGAAAAATTGAAGAAAATAGAAATTTGCAATTTTTTATCCCACTTAAAACCCGTCTGTTTATCAATCAGTGGCAGGTGGTTTTTTTTTCGCTTCCGCTGTCTAGACGATCTTTTGCAAAGCTAAGATTCTTGTGATTTGTTGTCAACATTTTTATAGTTTAGTTAATTTTAAAAATCTAATTGTCCGATCGATAAGCCGTTTAAACCATCGGATTAAGAAAAAAAAACGCCCTTTCCAATGGTATCTTGTTTCTAACAATACGACTGATATTTCTAATTTATTTTCAACTTTTTCCGTAAAAATGTCGTTTTTTAAGCATTTAATCATGAATTCTGGGTCATTTCGGTAGACATGGGTCGACGTTTTAATTAATATCTCCACTAATTAGGGTCGCATCGCTTAGCGAATTATCGCGATGTCGAGATGAAGAAATTCAACAAATGAACAAATGATATGTTTAAAAATTAATGGTGTTTCTACGGTTTTCAGCATAAATGATAAATTGTTAAGCATTATTCTACGGACCATAATTTAAGGAAATTAACAATGAAAAGTAAAAATTAATTAACGCGACCGAAGTATAAAAACAAATCTTTGATTGATATAAAAGAAAGAAATTTTCTTTAAAACTCTGCGTTTGTTAGTAGCATAATTCATTGTAATATTTCAATAAAATAAGAGGGGTGTTTTTTTTTTTTTTTATGTACTTCATTTATATAAAGTATGTAGTTCTTGAAACACTTAAAATAATTAATTATGAGAAAAAAATATTTAGGCAATTAATCTAAGTAATCAGTTTATGTCAATTGCCTTAATTGATTCAGTAAGTAATTCCTTAAGTATTCAGTTAAATACCTTTTGATTTGCTTAGGCACTATTTCTCCCTTTCTTAAGATAATTAGTTTACCATATTTTATTACTTAATGGTACTTAATTCGATATTTAGTCATTGATAAATACTACTTAAAAGGAAGTTTGTAGTTAGCTTTCAAATGTTAAAAGAAAATCTTTAAATGAACGCTGGAACATAATGAATAAAATGAAGCGTAAATAAATATTAAGATTATACTTAATTGGGTTTTTTTTTCAGCTAAAATTAAATTAAATTAAACAGTTTAACAATAAATTCTTCATTTTTAAAATAAAAATCTTCTTATTACCTTTGATTCAAAAATATTTATAAATTGAGGCAATTATAAAACATATTTGATGTAAAATTTGAATTAATATATATATAATTCTGAACGGGAAAAAAGAAAAGAAAAATTAAAATTAAAGTTCTATATTAGAAATTATTTAATTTTGTCGATAAAATATTTATTCATTTATTTATTTTATTGGATATTATATGACATTTTGCTTTTTTCAAAATAGTCTATGGGGAAAAAAAGGGGTGTGTGTGTGTGGGGGGGGGGGTAACAATGTTACTTTTTATTGCTTCAAAGAAACGATCTTCTCATCTAATTAGGAAATGTAGCTTGTTAGATTTTATATGCTAAAATAATAATAATAATAATAATAAGGTATTTTTTAATTTAATGTACAAACGTAAATGAATTGTATTTATATTATATTTAGATTAATGAATATTTGGGCAATTAAATTTATAAATTAATTGCCGAACTTTTTTAACTGTTTAGAGCTATATGTTTTTAAAAAAAGTAAAATGTATCGCGGTTTATTAATATCAAAAAAGATTTTAATGAACTTATATTATTTCATTTTAGCGATATTCGTACGTAATATTGAGGCACATTGACACAGGTTACTTACCAAAAATTACACATAACCCTCACATAGGACTTCGCAGAAGTACAAAAAAAATTATTCTTTTTCCGCAGATATTTTTTTTTTTCAAATTCATTTTTAGTGACCTTATACTCTCTAAAAATGAAAAGGGAAATGTCTCTCAAATTGAGTCCTTTTTCACTCAATCGCATTTTGAAAGGCAACTTCTCACGTTTAGAGAAAACCTCTCAAACCATTGAGCTGCTATAAGCGGCTCAGATTTGAGCCAACTGAAACAAATTATTTTTGATAGAAATCAGGCCAAATTTGAGTGAACCTGTTTGATGCTGGAAAAAATATCAGATTCCCTCCGCCGGAATCGAACGCGGGTTCCCGTTGGCGGCAGACGAACGTGCTACTACAACGCTACGATTTCATACAAAAAATGGTCGTATAGCCGTTTTGAATAATTCTCAAAGGAGAAAATATTATTTATCAATTTTTACTTGTCTTATACATAGCATAAAGCTATGGGAAACCCAATAAACTTTCTTAAAATAGCACTATTGATTTAAAATTGAGAAAAAAATTCTTGAAAACAGATACTCTATGACAAGCAGACATTTTAGAAGCTTTCAAATTAATTCTGTATAATTTAGTTTGTTTAGAAAAATAAATTATTCTATTTAATGTTGCAGAATTTTTTGAATACCTATGAATTGAAAAAACAGTATGTACTAGTTTGTTTATACATATTATTCCCGATGTTGAGTTTAATTATAATTAAAACATTGTAACACATTTTTTGAACGATTTACATGCATTTTAATAAATTAGCTTCAATGACTATAATAGAAATATTAAATAACTTGAGACATATATAAATTTTTACATTATATAAATACATAGTTTTTTTTTTTTCTTTATACTTCATATATTTCTTTAAGAAAGATCTTTATGACTAACACTCGTGATTTAATAACTCTAATATACATCGATATATATAACTCGTTATATATATCGATAATTACGCAAAACCGAATGACTTTCTTGAAAACGACAATTTACACAAGTTCAAAACTTCAAAATTTAAAGAAATAAGTATTGATAAATTAAAAAAAGTAAATAAATAACAACATGCAATTAATTGAGTCGTATTAACGTGTTGTACTATATATGCATAGGAATTATAGTGTAATTTTTATGAGAAGACGTAAAAATTAGTTTTAAAATTATTTTTAAAAACTCTACGCTGAAAATCAAAGAAATTGCTCGATAATTTCGATTTTAGGAAAGTGATTAGGCTTAAGTATTACTATACATTTACTTTTCTTTATATGTAAATACTAAAATATTTTTGCAAACATAATAATCTGTATGAATGCATACCCGTAATATAGTTTAAAATATTTTGTTCAATTTGGAAACTTAAAATATCATTTTATCCCTGCATAATGCTAGATGCCGCATGTTTATAAGAATAAAAATAAATAACCGTGAAAATTATTATAGCATAGATTTTTACTAAATTGAAACTTATTTCGAAGCTTTTAAAAATCTATCAATACTTATGTTGATTATTATCCATTTAAAGGAGATTCAAAGTATGCATCATGATTACATACAAAGTGTTTACAGAGCTATCATAAAATGTTTAAAAAAAAAAAAAAGAATGAAAGTATGATATTACCCAGAGTGATAATTAAAATTCACAATAGTAATTGCTGTATTGTAAATTCCAATTCTTTTTTCTTTATTTTCTGAAAGGATACAATAACACTGCTCGGCATGAAAATTGCCCCCAACACCATTTTTGTAAATTCTTATGTAAAATGACATCCCGATTCTCAATAGGATGCCCATTTTGCCCTATGACCCCCCCCCCCTCCCCCGTTTTTTAGAGACGGTCCCCTATTTTTATCACTTTTTGGTGATTTTATGGCTTTAAATTTGATTTTTAGGAAGAGGATGATTATTTTAACTGTTAAATATCTTCTTTGGGGCAACATAGTTGGAAAATTCTAAAACATGAACATTTGCGGCAAGGGGAAAATTTGGGGGGAGGGGGGATTTGCCAACTGAAATTATGTATTATATTTTATATATATTTTTTAATATATTATTAATATTATTTATTAAACATTCTAATTTTTTGTTTTTAAGTATTAAATTAATTTTTTTCATTGTCCAAACCAAATTCATAGCCACAAAATTACCGAACAGTGATAAAAATTGAGAGAGGTGGTAGGGTCCCTAGAAAACGGTGTATGATAGGGCAAAGTGGGAGTCATATTCGTATTCAGGAGGTCATTTGGGCACGACGCAATTCCGCCGAAGCATAGGACAACTCCGCCGAAAATGTATCAGCTGTTTCCCCCAGTAGGACAAATCCGCCGCATTTCTCTCTGCCGTTTTCCCTCGATAGGACAATTCCGCCGAATGAGGGGGGAAGGCATTACCTTTGGCGAAGTAAAGTTGGCGACACTTTCCATGCTAAAACTTCAGGCATTCAACTTTTGTTAAAAGTAAATACACAAAAGAATGGTAATAATCTATATATTAATTCGCAAGCATGAAACTTGTTGTACATTTTTAACATATTAATTATGGGGGTAGAGGATTGAAAGTAGCATTGTTAGAAAGTTATGATTAATGAGAACTTAAGGGAAAAGAAAATCTCTTATTAGAATGTCAAAGAGGCATTAAAAAATATCTTTATTTTTATGCACTTTTTTATTTTATACACGTAATCTTTTTTATTAAAAATTTTTATAGAAGAAAGTTGTTTAATTTGTCAATTTCTTAAACTTCAGTAAAACCCATAGACACAGTAATTTGTATAGATGTAGCTTCCCTATATTTCTCAACTACAGATTTTTCATTTTAAAAGGCAACAACCTTTAGTGTTAGAAATGCTTATTGACTGAACGAATGAAAAGTCGTAATTTAATACTATTGAACTTGGAGAAAAAAAAAATAGATTTGAGTTATAAAAGTTATAATTAATTTTCTAATTTATTTATGATGTAATTTTTATTATTATTTTTATTATTATTTATTTATTTATTTTTATTTTTATTTATTTATTTTTTTTTTTTTTGTGTGTGTGTGTGTGATTTACGTCAACTATAATTAGAAAACAGATATTTATTATTTATTTTAATATAAAACGTAATGCATTCCAATTAACTGAAACTTGATTTCTTATTTTTTAAAAGTGTATTTATTACTATATGCTATTAATTTGGAATGCATATTGGACAAAAAATAACACTGCTATGCTGCAATTTAACTACATTTCAATTTAAGACCATCTCAGCTTTTATGTTATATACCGGCAACAAACTTGCTATATAAAATATGTATCATGAAAGATTATGCTGATTTTATTCGGGTGTATATCGACCGATAAGTGGTACTACTATTACTTTCTACGATTTTCCAAATGGTTATGCCTCAGCATCTCTTGGTAAAAACTGCATCAAATTACAAGTATAAACTTTTCATACTAAAAAAAATAATAATAGCAGCGTCACCTTTTTGTACAGTGTGTCTGTGTGTTTTGTAAGTTTTGTACACCTTTTTGTACAATGTATCTGTAAATCTCAATCAGCATATTTTTTTTAATAATTTGTACATCTTAAACCGAGTTTGGAGTATCTGTATAACATAGAATCAGGGATATAGTGTTCATGTAAATAGGATAAAATTTGAGTATAGCACTTGTCGACTGATATACAACCAAATTAAATCAGCAGAATTTTACATGGTATACCTATCACACGTACAGTTTTGGTGCACTTTTACACAGTAGAAGCTGAGATATAACCTTCCTTAGAATGGGGAAAACTGCTACATGATAGAGCCACCTGCTATCTCTAAGGTTAATTAACACCAATTTCAGTTACAGGTATTACCAAATATTAAATTTGAATAGCATTCTATAATAATTAATTTATCATTTATATTACTAAAAGTCGTCCATTTAAAAGAGTTATTTTCGGACATTTCTGTTCCATCATTTTTATTTTTAATCGATCCAGAATACCATTATAAAATTCTTTATCCGTTAATACGTGGGCTCTTTTTCTGGGAAAATATTTTTCGAGGTAAAATTTTCTGTTCACCCCCCCCCCCCCCGAGTGATTTTTTTTCCAGTCTCCCAACAAAATCAGCCATGTTACTAAAAATTATCTTCTGAATGTCCCTCCAATATCAAGTAGTAGTTATGTTATAACAACCATGAATCTTTCTTCTATATTTTTTCTATACAAATTCACGTATTACAAATTATTTAATAAAATTATCATTTATTAAAACTATTTTCCACGATATATGCAGAAAGTGATTTTCTGTGATTTTCATCGCAGAGAATTATTACAGTACAATTTTGAATTCATATTTTGGTTAAAATCTGCTTTACTTTTACTTAACTTTCCAGAGCAATGGGGAAGGGCTCTTATAATGCTCAATGTGCCGCCAAAACGCAATGCGTCGCCAAAAGTGGAAGTACTGCTGTAGCCCCCTCTTCTCGTCTCAGGAAAATGGCGCGGCGGAGTTGTCCTATGCCAGAAAAGGGGGGTTAAAATTCTCGGCGGAATTGTCCTGTTCCGGGTCATTTTACATAAGAATCAGCAAGAATGGTAACAGAGCTCGAACATTTTTTTTTTTTTTTTTTTTTTTGCAGCGCAGTGTAATTAGTCTCATTTCAAGTATGAATATTGAAAATAGAAGAAGATATACTGGAATAATACACACACCTGCGATGAAATTATTTTTCTTCAACATGATACGTTTTTATGGCGTATTTTTTGGATGCTGATTAAGGAAAATCTATTAAAATATTTCCCTCACGTACAGTTTTGACTGAAAATAGGATTTTTTTTTAGCTTAAAACTTCCCTTTATCAACTCCCATCTAAGTTATTTCCCGGGGAATCTGGGTGATGTGTGTGAAGTACAAAGATGGATACTTCATCAAGACATAAAAAAAAATGTACAGTACTGTGCAAATTAATTGGGACAAACATATTTTTTAAGAAAATTGTTCCTTTCTCAGGAATTTTCTGCCTCAAACCAGTTTCAAATGCATTTTCTTACAACACGCGACTGCCCTTGACTAATCTAAACCGGTTTAACAACGTGATCATGACATGTCGATTTTTTTCCCCTTCAGTTGCTGTAAGAAGTGGTCGATTATGGAAATTGTCTGCTTCTGACGTGTTTTTTAAAAAAAATATATCACTCCCAGGAAAAGGACTAGAATTGTTACGCTTAGTCAACATACTTCTATGACTGTGAGGGATATTGCTGCAGCAGATGGAGTTGCAAAATCCAGTGTTTCTAAGATTATTAATCAGTAAAAGAATTTTGGGATAGTGTCTCCAAAACGGAAGGGTAAATGTGGACACAAACGCAAGACCATACCTCAAACAGACAAATTTATTGTACAAAACAGTAAAATGCATCCTCGCAAAACAAGTACAGATCTTCAGAGAGAATTATTAGCTATTGGTGTGAGCGTGGATTCATCGACAATTCGACGAAGGCTTATTGAATCTGGGAGATATGCAAGAACACCAATCAAAAAACAGTTATTAACACCTGCAATGAAGATAAAACGTTTGGACTGGGCCAGAAAATATCAATCCTGAACTGAACAAAACTGGAAGAAGGTTGTATTCAGCGACAAAACGCATTTTATTGTGCAAGGGTTTCGACCAAGATTTGCCAGGCGAAGTGATGGAGAACACATCAGGGAACAACATCTTATTCAAACAGTTAAGCACCCTCAGGAACAGATGTTTTGGGGTTATTTTACTTCTGGAGGACCTGGCAGCTTAGTACCAGTTGAAGGGATGATGAACTCTAAAAAATACATTTCTATAATAAAAAGAAAAATTGTGCCTATGATGCAAACGTTCGCTGGTGGCGTTGGTATCTTTTAACAAGATCTTGCTCCTTGCCATACTTCTAAGCTAACAAAGAATTTTTTTCAAGAACGGAAATTAATGATTTTGAATTGGCCTAGTAATTCTCCAGACGAAAATCCAATCAAAAATTTGTGGAGCATTGTAAAGATACATGTGAGTAAAATGGATTGCTCAACAAAGAAAACAATGATTGAGAATGTTATAAAAGTTTGGTTTGTTGATGACGAGATAAAAAATTTATGTTCTAGTTTAGTGGAATCCATGCCAAACCGTGTACAGGATATCAGTCAAGCTAAAGGAGGACATATTTTGCATTAGATTGCTATACCGTGCATGTAAGTTAACCTATACCAATTAAACAACATTTGTGAAAATTCTTGAGCTTGTCCCAATTAATTTGCACAGTAGTGTAGAAGGACGATGGAGAGTTAACATGTTAATAAATTACACTGCGCTAAAAAAAAAAAAAAAAAAAAAAAAAAAAATCGACCACTGATACCATTCTTGCAGATTCTTGTGTAAAATGACCCTATGAATCCGAATATGACTCCCATTTTGCACAGTCACCCACCGTTTTCTCGAAGCACCACCCCCTTCCCCAATTTCTATCACTGTTCGGTAATTTTATGGCCATAAATTTGATTTGGAGAATGAAAAAGAATTAATTTAACTCTTAAAAGCAAAAAAAAATAAATTAATTAATAATAAAAAAATAATAATAATAATGTTTAATAAATAACATTAATAAAAAAAATATATATATAAGAAATGTAATACACAATTTCAGTGACAAATCCCCCCCCCCTAAATTTTCTCCTTGCCACAAAAGTTGATGTTTTAGAGTTTTTCAACTCTGTAGCCCCTCAGAAGGTATTTAACAGTTAAAATAATTCTCTCCCACCCCCTAAAAATCAAATTTATAGCCGTAAATTTACCGAAAAGTGAAAAAAATGGGGGACCGTCCCGAATAAACGGTGGGTTATAGGGTAAAATGGACGTCCTATTGGAATTCTGCAGGTCATTTGACATAAGAATATGCCAAAAGGGTGTTGGGGGCAATTTTCATGCCGAGCAGTGCAATTGTTGGATGCTGCATACAGAATTTCCCTCCTTAAGGTCGTCAAGCAGTGCACAACAGAAAAGCTCCTAATGGGATCTTCTACGTAAAGAAACACATTTAAAAGATAATGATAGCCTATTTTAGCGTATTTTATATATAAATAATTTTGAATTTATTACAGCCTCTGTGTGGCATTTTCCGATATCCATCCTTACTTTGTGAAAAATCCTTACGTGTTAGTAAGAAAAGACAAACATTTCTGAATTCAGCATATCAAAGCACATCAGAGACACCCAATACAGTGCAAATAAATAAATAAATAAATAAAAAGAAAAGAAAATTTTCACAGACCTGTGTAATTTTTACAATATGTAAAGATCAGCTAAAGTGTCAAAGAACCGCTTATAAAATATGTCTAAAGTGTGCGTTGCATACAGTTGCATACCTTTGGTAAATGAAATTTCGGCGTATCTTTTTGCCTTGGTATCTCGTCCGACATACTTCTCTTGTCCGCTGAAGAAAACATTTTTAAAATATGCAGAGTATCACCCATGTGGTGGGTGACAAAATAATGTTACAGATACGAATTTAGGCCTTTTGTGAAATATCTAAAGAAAAATTTGATGAATTCTGTTGGTACTTTATTGTTGGAAAGAATATGTTATACCAGATATATTTTAAAGAAGGTTTTGTTCCGAAAATAAAAAAGTGACAGGTTACAAATTAAAGAAAAAAAAAATGTTAAAAATGATGAGGAGTTTCACTTATAATTTTATCTTAAATCAATAGTCACGATATTGCTTATAACTGATATTGCTACAAATTGCCATTTTGACTCGAAACTGTTGTTGTGAGTTTTTAAAAATTTAAACTGCATAAAACATAAAATTTTTATAAATGTAATAGGGATATCGAAAATCTAAAGATATGTTGTTTATCTACACGCATTCCTTTAGTTAGAAATTTTTTTCAGAATTGTACGTGCTATAGTTTTTTTCTATATGTCGCAATCAGTCAGATAGACAAACAAACACTTTCTTTTATTAGTATAGACACATACACACAGGGAACTCTACTATTAGTAGAAAAGAGTTGTCTTAGTAGATTATATAATAACCTGTTTTTTTTTTTTTTTTTTTTTTCCTTAACACAACTTACCACACTCTGTATAGAGTATATATTGAACATATAAAGTACATATTTAACGTATATTATAAATCGATTTCAAAATCTAAATGTAAATCAAATCTAAATTTAAATCTAAATCTAAATCTAAAATCTCTTAAAATCTTATGACCCCATAAACATTAGATATTCGTTTTAAAACTTAATATTTAGGTATAAATTTATAAATTTAATAAGTTGAAATAATAAGTCTGTTTAACGTTTAATTTGTGTTGACGGCCCTCTTCACTTACCGTCGCCGGAAGCCCGAGCCAGTGTTATACCATGGGGAAATTTTCTTTAAAATAACTTATTAACTAATACATATTTTTAAATTCTGTTTTCACATTCAGAAAATTCCCAACCGTTACATTGACGGACCTTTTTTAAAAATGTATTTTTTTTAATTTTTAATATTTTATTTTGAAATTGCAAAATGAAAAATTTTCGCATATTGAAAATTCGTATTTTTCAGCTTCAAAATAAAATATAAAAATAATAAAAAATAATTTTATAAAGAAGGACCGTCAATTTAACAGCTGGGAAATTTCAGAATGTGGAAACTGAATTTAAAAATATGTATTAGTTAATAAGTTATTTGTAAAGAAAAATTTCCCATAGAATAACATTAGCTTCGGCTTCCGGCGGCGGTGAGTGAAGCGGGCCTTTAAGGGAACAAGGAACATTGAAATTAATTACTTTTGTTTCATATTTTATCACTTTACAATCGTGTACTGACATAAATCTATCACTTTTATGCATAGAGCCTGTTTAGATAAAAGTAATTTTAAAGATCGAAAAGTCGCTTTTATAGGTAAAATAATACAAAATAACGCTCATTTTCAAAATGCTCCATGCAAATTCAAAAATATTTTAAACCTCCATTTTTTATTTTACGATTTTTGTATGGAACTGGACACATTGGTGCATTGAATTTTTTATCTCAATTACAGCATCCGTTACGAATAAAAGAAGTGTAAAATTTTAAATTTTCATGGCGTTTCTTCATGTAAATGAATTCGAAAGTTCGTAAAAAAAATATATATATATATTAATGGCTTGATATCAAAAGGAATGTCCAGTTTTGAGACAAGTATACTGATACTAATATTCATACTAATTTTTAAAAAGATTGTATAAAAATAAATTCGCAAGAAGATTTTTTTTTTCTTTAGGACTCAGGGCCTATTACTCTGAATCTGGGATTTTTGCGTTGTCGATTTCGATAGTTGGACATTTGTCGAAATCTAAAATTTATCGAAAATATAATTGAATAATTTGAAAGCGATGTTATAATTTGAAAAAAGAAAAAAAAAAAAAAAAAAAAAAAAAAAAACCTAATTGTCCTCCGTCCTAAACTAAATTCTGCTTTTGCCAGAATTTCATCAAAATCTTTATTATTATTATTATTATTATTATTGAAAGAAAAAGAAAAGAAAATTAATAATAATCAGTATCGTTACAAGCGATATCGAAAAAGTTTTTGTTTAATAATTTTGAATTAGGAAATAAAAAGTGCGCGTCAAATAATATGAAATAAAAATAAGTAAAAAAATGAATTTAATGATTTAATGTTTTTGTTTTTCGGGGCCTGCTCATGCATATAAAAAATGCGTATTAAAACGAGTCGAAGAAGGAAGCGAAATAAGTATTGAGTTATATTACGATAAATACGATATATAATATGATACGATATATTAGACCTATCGTCCAGGGTTAGTAGGCATTTTCGTTGAAAGAAATAGTTTGTTCGTTTGGTGCAACTTTCACATTAGTCCCTTGAGGTACAACTTTCACTTTAGTCCCGTCAGGTACAACTTGCACATTAGTCCCCTTTAAATATTATTATTATTATTGTTTTTGTACTAGTTAATCTCGAAATTTGTAACTCCCAAAAAATCAATTTAAAATTTGTAAAATTTTTTCAGTTTCAGTAATGCTTGTTTAACTGTAGAAAGGCATTATTTTATAATTATTCTTTTGCTTCATACATTTTACAATAAATATCTGGAAGTTTTTAATCGATATTGCTCGATTCAAAATATCGATATTGATAAATTTCATCATCCCTTGTAAATATTTTGCAATGATTCATAGAATATTCTATATTTCAATAACTTCATAATTGCTTAAAAAAAAAAAAAAAAAACTAGAACGATGTTAACCCTAATACCGACATTAAAAAAATTTTTCTCTGGCAAAATGTCTACTTAAATGAGCACGGTAAATTTCATGCTTAAGATAAATAACAAAATGTAAAAATATTTTTTTATCTTTTAGAAGAAAAGAAAGGGGAAGTTAGAAGCGAAAAGAAAACGACAAAATTTTTTCAGGAAAAAAAAAATGCATTGCAAAAAATGTATTTTTTTTCTTTCCTAGAAAAAAAAAATCTAATTTAGTTCCCTAAAATTAGCTGCAGTCTTACTTTCAGAGACTATATCATATTAAAAAGCAATTTTTCATTACTTATGTCATGTACTTCCGTTTGAGAATTCAGAATTTCATACGTGATAATTATATGGCATGAGCAGATTCTTTTCTTAGATATGAATGAAATCATTTGCGTTAGATTTCCTCATAAAAATAAAGTGAAAAGAGGGAAAAGGAAAGGGAATTTTTGCAAATCTGCACTCATTTACAATGAATAAATGTTTTATATCTAATTTCCATTATTGTGGAAAAATATATGGGAAATGGAAACGGAGAGAGTTTTGAAAAGTAAAAAAAAAAAAAAAAAAAAAAAAATTGCTATATATTATATACTTATGATAGAGAATTACAATAGCTTTTTGTAAATTTTAACACAATAGAAATAAATGGTAATATTTTATCTATCAAAAATTTCTTGATTAATACACCATTGTCTACCTTAATTAATCACCAGTTTCAAATACTTTTAATACCACGCTGGTAATTGTTTCAATTAAAATTTTTATTATTGTTTTTTTAAAAAAATGGTAATAGTTTTTTAAAAAGTGAATATTTTTCGCGTTTTAACCTAAATGTAATAAAAGCAAACGAAAACCCAAACCGAAACTAGTGTCTTATGTTTTAGTAGTTTTGTTCACAATGATTATTTCTCTTATTAGAAATATGGAAAATGGCTTCTTAACTTATGAATTTTATATGATTTTTCTTCGTGCGTGTTCGTGAACGCATGTTTCTAAGTGCGTGAAAGCCTACACAGTTGTGCAATTGTGAGCCGATATAGTTTAGTAAGATCGAAATCTCTCTACTATATTTTAGTACTTTCGCTCTCAAAGACTATTTCTATAAATATTTATTTTATAATGTAGTACAGACAGCAAAGTATACGTTTTATCAATTTGTTTCTTTTACTTTTTGTTTCATTTTTCTTTCTTTCTTTCTTTTCTCTTTTTTTTTTTTTTAGCATTGTTAGAAAGATTTTAGAAACATTGTGTAACTACTTAAGCATTTAAAAGTTTACTTATGACTATTATTTAAAAACTGATGTCTAAATATCAACATCATCATCACCAATTTCAGCCTCTATCAATCCACTGCAGGATGAAAGCCTCTCCTAGATTATTCCAAACTGCCCTATTTTCTGCAATTCTTCACTATTCTGCTCTTCCAAACTGCACAATTTCATCTCTCCAATGACAGAGTGGTCTCTTCCTTTGTCTTTTCTTATCTCTTGGTACACAAAATAAGACTTTGGTGATCCAGCTATCGTCATTTCTTCTCGCAAGATGCCCATCCAAGCTCCATTTTAATTTCTTGATTCTAGAAATAACATCAGTAACTTTGGTTTGTTTCCTAATCCAAGAGTTTCGCTTTCTGTCTCTTCGGATGAATCCTAACCTACATATCTCCATACTTCTCTGGGTTGTTTGAAGTTTTTGTATAGCTTTACATGTTAATGTCCAAGTTTCTAAAGCATAAGTTAAAACAGACAAAATACAGTGTTCAAAACTTTTCTTTTCAAACAAATTGGGAGGTCTCTGAGTATATTTAGACTTCGGAAGAAGTTTAAATATATACTTGAAAATTATTACAAGTCTCCGCTTACAAGTCTCCCCCATTCGAACGTCATAACATGTCATATTCGCAGACATACTGCTAACTGGGGTTCCCACAAAAGAAAGTTTGTATTCCAGAAATTTTTGTAGTAATTTTTTAAATATATATCACCGATTAGTCAAGTCTAAAAATACAATGTAAAGATTTTGGTGTTCAAATATTCCTTTGTGAGAATTTTGCTGCTAGCGCATGATGTGTAGACATGTCTTGGCCACTGAACTCGATAATGAACTGGTATAATATGCAAATAATTACGCGTTTCTCGAAGTGATAGTAACGTGTAATATATATATATATATATATCAAGTCTCATATGGTTACCTAAAGAACATGATAATCTTGAAGGAGATTCATCAAATCTAGGACAATATAATTAATGTTTGGTATTCAAAAAATGCATAAGAATGGCTTATTTTGACAATAAAAATTAAATTTCCAATAGTTGTTTAACCCTTTCAGGGGCACTAAGTAAAAATTATTGAATTTCCTTTTAAATATATATATATCATAAAGTAAACATCCCCTACGAGTCATATTTGATGAAGAAAAAAATTCAGCATGTGGGGATTTTTTAGTGGGTGGTGGCTAGACGTTCTAGCCACTGCGCACATACATCATGTACCTTAATTTTCGTATGGAAATAAATATTTATATATTAAAGGAATAAAAATTGAAACTATGCTATGAAAATGTAATTATAATAATACAATGTAACAATAATTAATTATTACTTTAATTATAATGCTTCTTTATCCTTTTTTAATGATTTATTATATATACACACATATGTGGGCTGTTTAAAATTTGTTTAGAAACCTTTATGCATTAGTAATAAGAAAAAAATATTCACTATTTAAGGAATAAAAATTACAGTTATTCAATTATATTGTAAGTACAATAAATTTTGAAATTGATTCAGTACATAAATTAAAAGACATAATTTCTTACCTTCATATTGTAATGAAATAATCAATTCACAAATTGCATACACAGAAATATGAAAACTTTAAAAATATTAATGTTCTTTAAAATTTGCTTGTAAATAGTCTTTAATCTCAGCAAAGAATTTCAAGGAAATATAATTTATTTTGCATGGAACATTTCAAAGCGTGTAATTCCTGTTGTCTGAAAGCACAATACAACATTGCATTCTTTGCACAGCCATCGAGATCTATGAACATCCTTCTTTGTACTACAAAGAGCGCATCTTCTGTACAAGCCATTTTCTGTTTTTACCGGAACATGTTTTGCCTTTTCAGTACTCTCATCTTCAGGGATATACGGTTTGTGTTTTTTTACAGGAACAAATTTGGAACTCGTTGAACGCTTCTTTATATTCTTTTGTGCACCTGCTAATAAAAGTTCACGGATTAGTTCTCGTCTGAAATTTTTCATTGTTTCAAAGTCATCACTTTTTCCAGGAAGCATATTGTAGAGTATATATGCATTAACAACTGTTGCATCTAAGAAATGAAAAATAATCTGTGCCACCATTTATGGCTCTTTCGGTCAATTTCGTACAAGCTTTTCAAGTGATCAAAACGATCCACAAATCCCATGTTTTTATTATAGTCTATTATCGCTTGAGGGCATGGTACAAAGTTTATTTTCCCATCTCTTTCTTTCCTTTCCACATGTGCAATGTTTGTTGAAATTTTTAAAGAAGAAAGTAAGCACACATCTCGTTTGTCCTTCCACCGAAGGCAAACTATACCGTCTTCACTTGAGGCCCAGTCAAACTCTCCTCTTGATAGGTCTTGCTCCTTTTTTAAGTTTTTTGGCAAATTTATTCTTGTCATGTTGACTGTTCCACATGCAAATATATTTTTTATTTCTAAAAATTTAAACAAATTATAACTTGTGAAGTAATTATCTATAAATAGTTTATGGTTTTCCCCATGTATCGGTTCGCACAAAGTGCGAACAACTCTTTCTCCTAAATTCCTTTCTACAAGATTGCCGACTTTACCTGTGTAAACTTCGAATTAGCAAGCAAAACCACTCTTATCACAACGCATCCATATTTTATAACCTCTCTTTATTGGTTTTTTAGGTAAATACTGTTTCAAAGAGGAGCGTCCTTTGAACTTTACCATGGATTCATCAATAGCTTGGTTTTAAGAGGGGCGATATAATGAAAGAAATTTTTCTGATAAATGATTTAAATAGGGCCATATTTTGTACAATTTATCATAATTGTCAGTTCCTTTTTTTGGCAGAACAAAATTGTCGTTAATATGCAAATTGGAGAGAATCCATCCAAAACGTTTCACTGACATTTGTTGGGATATATACTGGTCATGAAAAGCGGGAGAACTGGACCAGTAATCTCTATAGCTGGGCACGCGTTTTATTTCCATAAGAAGATTTATAGCAATAAATCTTAAAACTTCTTCTATATCTATTGGAGTAAAAGATTTTCCTAACTGGGTAGCATACAAGTTTGTTGAAAAACTAAATCTTCCCAAAATTTCATTGCCATAAACATAAAAAATATTCCAAGTGGTATTGGATTATCAATATCAAGGACCTCAGGTGCAGGACCACTTTCTTCCATAAATTCTGGAATAGATTGGCTAACTTGAAAATTTTTCCTCCAATTTACTCGCCCTCTTGAACTAGAAGGACCTTCTATTTCACTGGTTTGTTCATCTTCCGAACTTGAAAAAATTTCTTCTTCAGGTAAATCTGGAACATATTCCTCATTATCACTTGTTCCCGATCATCATCTGAGGGTAGCTCTTCAAACAGAGCAATAGCTTCATCCAAAGATAAGCCTTTTCTAGGCATTATTGTGATAAAAATTAAGATATATAAATTTAATTTAAGATTATTCAGAGAAATTAACTAAATTTAAAAGCTATGGAAATAAAATTTATTTTTAAAAATCACGATGTAAGAGCAATAGAAAAAAGCAGCCTCTCTCTATGCTGTAAACAGAAATACTGAATAGCTTTTTTGTAAGAACCCTCCCACGCTTGTTTACATCTGTATTTACATTCTGCTATCCCTTACTGTTTATATTTATCACAGTTCACTAACCCCAAAAGACCCTCTTTGTTTATCTCAAAGGAAAATAAATTGAGATTCTTTTCCCAAGCAGAGCCTGTTTTATGGTATCTCCCCTGACATATGTGCGCGGTGGCTAGAGCGTCTATCCACCTAAAAGATGCTCCTAAAATCAAACTAAAATTAATAATCTAAGATAATATGTAAATCTGTTGTATTTAAAAGGTGCATTACAGTATATTTACCCTACCAAATACTTTTGAATAAAAAATTGTTTTTCATAAAAATATATAAAAGAAACTTCAAAAATTTTTCCCGCAACTTGTCCATTTAAAAAAGTGACAGGCACGCCATCTCTATTTCAATTTTAGAAGTACACATTAACTTTTCATATGAGTGGATAGAAAAAGTAGCCACTGCACACCTAGAGAAAAATTTCTAAAGTAGGTGGATAGACCCTCTAGCCACTGCCCCTGAAAGGGTTAAGTAAATTTTAAAATTAAACTACATAATTTTATTGATTTGTTAATGGCAAATTAGAAAACTGAATTGAATAATATTATAGATTTAAAAAAGTCCTGTCGTACTATTTTAAATTCTGTTTTGTACATAATTTTATATCTATTAGTTAGAAACAAAGAATAGGAAGCAAATTCTTAAAATATATGCCGATGATCATTTAGATGCTTCTTTTAATCGTTTGAATAAAATATATTAAACAGAGAATATTTTTAAGATATGATCAAAATGATATTAACCCCTAGTAATTCTGGGATATCAAGAAAAAATTCATAAAGAATTATCAGAAAACGTTATTATGTGGAGAAGTGCTATAATCGCACCTAATACATAACGGTAAAATGAATACAAAACTTTAAATTTATTGAAAATACAATTTTTTTTTTTATATAAAAAAGGTGTTTCAAAATGATATGAACAATGATAAACTGATATGATAAAATGATAAAATCAATGATAAAATGATATGAAACAAATATGCAAAATGAAATGATCGAAATTACTACTAAACGAGCCTATAAACTGATCAGGAATACTGAATACGACTCCGAGAAGAAGAAAACGAAATATGCATATTTGTTAAGCATATAAATGTGCTCCGCAGGCTTGGAAACTTTCAAACGAGTCCGCATACTGAGTTCTAGAAATATGAGTCGTAAAAGCATTTTAAGCGGTTTTGAAAAAAGTAAAATTGGGACTTTTCATGATCAAGGACTTTCAGCAAGAGCTATCGCAAAAAAATTGAAGAAATCCTCAGGTGTAATATTGAATTTTCTTGAATTACAAAAGGATTACGGAGCAAAGAAATCATCGGGATGTCCGCCAAAGCTATCGAAAACTGAAAAAAGAGCCCATTATAAAAAGAATAAGCGATGGGAAAAGAAGTTTAGGCGAACTTACGAGAGCTCCGACGATAGCGTGGTCAAAAAGTACTTTGTACAGAACAGCCAATAGCTCTAAAGTGCTGAAGTACAAGAAAAGAAAATTGCAGCCGCGTATGACTAAAAAGCACCAGCAGAATCACCTGGACTGGGCGAAAGATCCCATCTCCTGGAAGTTAGAATACGAAAGAATATTTTCCGATGAAAAAATTTAAAATTAGATTATCCTGACGATTTTTCTTATTATTGGCACGATCTGTGCATAGAGGGTCACTCATGGTTTGCACTGCGTTTGAATTTCGTGGTAAAGTCGACATTGCTTTACTCCCTGGAAGAGTGAATGCAACAACCTACCAAAATCTACTCGATCAAAGATTATTGTCTGTTGCCAAGGGAATAGGCAGACCTTTCTAGATGTTTCAACAGGACACAATGTTACCATCTACACGGCAAAAAGTACTTGGAAATGATTCCTAAATAATATTGTACATGTAATTCCATAACCATATGTTTCTCCTGATTTAAACCCGATGGAAAACGTTTGGAGCCTACTGGTTAGAGCGATTTATGCAAATGGAAAGCAATATGCCACAATTTCAGAATTAAAAGCTTCTATCATCTCCCACTGGAAAAAAAAATATCAGAATACATTAAAAGGCTTGGTTCACTCCATGCCTGACCGCGTTTTTATTTTAATTACAAAATCTGGTACTTACACTGGCTACTAATTCATATTTTTGGGTCGTGTTCATAGCATTATGCAACACTACGAAAAATGCAGTTTTCTTTGCATACAAACGTCTGTTTGAATTATATTTTGTTATAAAATAAAAATATTTGTTCTATTTCTAACATTGATAAGTCTTAAGTTTATTTTGTAGCATTGTTTTCTTTTTTATGCTTGAAAAACTTGGTATTCATATCATTTTGAAACACAGTGTTAAAGGTTTAATATCAAAATACGATTTATTTTGTCAGTTTTAAACTTTAAACGAATCAGTTTTACTAAAAAGGACTCTTATCCCATTATTTATTAATACATTTGTAACTTTAATATTTTTTATGTGTGTTGTTTTCGTAAAAGTAATTTGAGCATATCCTAACATGAATTTTAATTAAACTTATTTTAGGTATCATTTCTTTCTATTTTATCAAACTTTAAACATCATTTTTAACGACTGTATTTCTTATAATTTTTTATCTCTCTTCTTTTTTTAAAACAAGTTTTTCTAAATAGTTTTAATAATAATGTATTAATAGTGTTAATAATGAGTTTTTCTATAAGTTTTTCTACTCTAATCTTATTAAATTATTTTTAATGTTCTTACTTATAAAATTTAATTATATAGAAAAACTTAAGCAATGTTTTTTAAAAATCTTAATTAAATCTTTGATCAATTTGTTTTTTATAACAGAATTTCATAGAAAAAGAAACTTCAGTTTCTCTCTCTCTCTCTCTCTGTATATATATATAATTCCTCATTACAGAGAGAAACACCAGTGAAAAAAAGACCTGAATTAATCAATAAATAATTAACTATAGACGTTTCATTCAAAGTAAAATATATTAAAACAAATAATAAATGTAGACGAATAACTTTGTCATTTTCGAAAATACTACTATATTTTTATCAAGGGCTATAAGGAAAAAAGTAAAAAAGAATGAGTTGTTTCTGAGACAGTGATATATGAGATCATATAAATCTTTATCATTGCCCCAAAATTAAAAAATTTCAACATTTCAAGACATTTAAGGTATGGGAAAAAAAACCAAACATCGTATATTTGTAGATTAATTTGCATGAAGCAAGAATAATTTAAGAGTACGACACGTTAGTGTAAGAGACAATAATACTAAACTTTTAAAACAATTAATATAGTGATAAATGAAAGAACAAAAATTTAGATTGATCATATATATAATTACATTTAAGTAACAAAAAATATAAAACTTTATATTATAAATGTAGCTCATTATAAATATAATACCATACAACGATTATTTTCACGGGGATATACATTCAGAAATGAAGAGACGAAATAATTTTTCAGATATGGATAATTGTGTAAGATAATATTTCATATTATTCTAAAATACTAATTAAAACTATTTTCAGCGTTTTATATAATAAATTAACTGTTATCTAAAACATTTTCACAAATAACCTTCGTTTTTTAAAGTATACAATCACTGTGATTTTAATCAAAACATATGTTAATTATCAGCTCCTTTTTTCTAAGCTAAAATTTTAATTTCAATCCATAAATGTTATCTAGTAGTGGTAATAAAATTTATAATAAAATTGCTATAATATACTTCAAATCAAATAAGTGTGCAGAATGAAATACATAGGATAAATTTAATAGACACTTGAAATGCAGGTATCCCCCCCTTTTCCTGTTTATTTGTTTGTTAATTCAAGAAATCCACCCACCTAACCAAGGCTGTGCTTAAATATTATACTACGAGTCGAAAAATTTAATTCTTGTAATCAAAAATGTAACATACCTTTCCATGAATTTTTAACTTCATTTTCATTAAAGCATTCATTTTTATTTATCGCTGGAAACCTATTTTTCCTCCCATTTCTTCATTAATAGCAGAAATTCTTAGAAGATTTGTACATGTCCTATGGAATTGCAGCTTGAATTATGAACAGCTTGCGGCCAGAGCGTTCGCGATTTTAATAACGTCAACATTAACATTGCGTTAAAATAAAACTAATTAAAAAATTCTTTTATTAAAGCATTATGGAATAAAATGTTTTTCATGTTAACAGCATAGGAATTTTACACGCTAGAAGTATAAAAGTGTGAATTCTGCAATAACATAAAACATTCATTTTAATTAATACTATAGAAGCAAAATTTCTGCCATTTCTATTCTTCAAATTTTTATCACAATTAATTTAATTAACAAACTCTATTAAAATTAATTTTGATTTTAATAATACTAATAATAATGATTAAAATAATTAACATTTCCTTAGTTACTTCCAAAAATGTATTTTTTAAATGTAAAATTAATTATTAAAAACCGTATTTTCTGGCGTATAACGCGCAGGTCACATAAATGAATTACAGTCCATAACAAAAGTGTCCGAACACTAGCAAAAATTCCTATGTAAAAAAAGTACATTTCATACGATTTTGTTAAATAAGTCCTTGTCGAATCTTGTTCTTAGTTGTTATGGACTGTACTCACCAGAAAATTTAATGTACAAATAAAGCAATATTTATAAGAAAAAAAAAAACCTTGTTAAAAAGTAGCTTTTACTGGAAATTTAAATTTCCTGTGTATAACTCATTTAATGAACCTGCGCGTTATACGCTGGAAAATACGGTTCATAAATTTCATTTTGGTTTATTTGTTTATATATTGTTTTCACTAGAAGCAGGACGTACAGGTTTTCATGATTATATAATATTTCACATCTCATTTGCTGAAATTTTCAAGTTAATCATATCTATCACAATTCTAACAATCGTTGTTACGAATTTTGGCTAGACAAAGAAACTTTTTCTTCATCCACTTCGTACATTTTTATCTTTCAAAAAGCCATAACCCTTCTCCTGCCTTCATCCATAAGTGAATATCTTCATAGTAGTTGTTTCAGAACATCCATCAGAGCTGCTGGCAGTAGCTAGATTTCCTATCCCTGATTTCCGAGATGGATAGCTCTGACTGAAGATACGGCTATGTTTGTCATGAAACTATTTATCACAATGATTTACATATGCTGACCGCTGACTTCCACTTTTCGATTGTCGTGCATTTGAGATAGCGTATGAGATGTTCTAGCCTATTTAGGTTTCCGTTTGATTGTAAATCGAGAGGAAAATCATCAGCATTTTTCACTTAAAATAAATGAATACAGTTTACCTGTCAGTTAGGCTTGCATGTATTTTAGCATACGGATTGCATTAGCCATAAAGTTTGTTGTATGTCATGAATTTAAATCTGAATTCCTGCTGATGCTGACATGCCCTAGTATTCATCAAATCTTGATCGTTTTAAATGATTTCCAAATGCTGATGATTTGGTGTGATAAATTGAAAATGTTTTTTGGGTATGAAAGGATACTTATAGAAAAAAAGTATTAAAATTTTAAAAGATTTGGACTTAGTTTATAAACCATTATGGTCTGGATTTATAGTTTTTTTTTTTTTTTTTTTTTTTTTTTTTTTTTTTTTAGATTTGGGCTTAATTGTGTCTTTTTGATGGTGTATGAACTGTTATTGCTAATTTACGCTTCAGTTTGATTGTAAACGTATGTTTCACTGAAAATAAATACATTCAACTTAACAGTAAGTCTTGCATCCTTGCGTGCATTTTAGTGTAAACAATTGCATTAACAAAATAAAGTTTCTTGTATTTCTTGAATTTAAGTCTGAATGCATGCAGCTGTCAACATGACTTTGTATTTATCAAATCTTGATTGTTTTGAACACGTTCTGGATACTAATCAGTTGATGTGATGAACTGAAAATGTTTCCTTGGTAAAACTGAAAGGAGAGAATTTTGACTTAGTATAAATTTTTACGGGAGGTAAAAGGAAAAGATTAAATATATATATATATATATAAAGTTTATAAAAAAAATTAATATTGATGTCAATAGGAAATATATTAAATTTTTTATATTTTTTATTCATTAAATATTATATGAAATCATAACTGTTTCTATTCCATTCTTTCTTTTTTTCTTCTATTTATTTATTTATTTATTATAAGAATAAACACACACACTGTAAAAAATGAATAAATAAAATAAATAAATAAATGGAATCCTGTTATATTACAGAAAATGTCTGACTTAAATATTCCCAGAAAATATCCTCATACCATAGAAAAAATACATAAACAAAAACTTTTCGTCACTGAATATTAAAAAAAATATTCTTGCACAACAGATTGTTTCCACATGGAAAAAAAAGTCTGTACTTGCGATTCGTAAAAAAAAAAAAAAAAAAAAAAAAGTGTTTAAAAAATTTTTCCCCGTTTTATCAGCCATGATCGAACCAGAGTCTACAGCGAGCGTCAAGGTTACCTCGCCACCATGGAATGGCCACATTTGATGTTGTTAGTTAGCACTTCCCGCAAACTTGCTTTAGTATCAAGATTCTTATATGCAAAACAGAAAAAAATATATACTCATTAGATAAAATCTCTAACCATTGGTACAGACTTTATCTGGTTATAGAAAAAAAATGTTTTTTGACAGATTTAAATATAATTCTACAATATATTTTGTATAGTTTTAAGAAACAGAAATTTTCTACTCTAATGAAGTTTTTGCTTTTTATCAGAATTTTTTACTGTGTAGTTGCTATGACGTCATAAATTTTTCTTGTAAGTGTTTTTGTTCTACAATTATTTAAGTTACTTTTCATAAAATTTTTCTTTTGAAATTGAATAAAAAATAAGGTTTGTAATTACAGCAGTTTTTGCTTAAAGAAGTTAATATACAGACTTGTAAAAACTTTTAGTCTAATATATATGCAAATAGATATACAGATGGATAATTATTTTAAAAGTTGTTTTGTAACACTAATTATCTTATTATTATAAAAAGTTTCATTTTATAATAAACATTTAAAAAAAAAAAAAAAAAAAAAAAAAAACTGCGTTTGTTTTAATCTTTTTGAGCTAAAATTAAACAATGCCTTAATAAATGTTTTTTCATATTATATTCTGCTTCATGCATGAAATGTAAATTCCACAGAATCCGGTTACGCTCCTAACAGGTTCGTTTCTGTTGCCAATTATTGCTCCTAAATTACTGAATTAGTCTCAAAATTAGATTTTCGTGCGCTCTTACGTGGAACGTTTTAGCTACTAGATTCTTGGTATTATTTTATTTTATACCTTACAGGAAGTACAAAAGAAGCTTTTGTAAAGTTTCTTAATTGTAAACCGCTTTAAGGAATATTGGTATTTTGTAAAAGATAAGTGAAGCTGTGTTAATTTTCATAGCGTGCTTTCCAAACAAAGCACCTTATTTTCCAAGAAACGTTCGATAATTACAGAATAAAAATTATCGTATGAGAGAAAAAAAAAAGTATTAAAATAAATTGTCGTTCCTAATGCATATACACAAATCTTTGCTGTTTGATTTCATGCATAACATCTTGTGTCTGTAAGGTAAATAACTTCTAACGAACGACCTCAAAAAATATTATTAAAAAACTTTTTTATTTTATTTTATTTTTTAGTTCGTGGGCAAGATAACTCCACGCTAATGTTTATGTATTAGAAAGAAAAAAATCTTATTACTTTCTTCTATATTCAATAGTATTAGATTCTTAAAAATTTTCGACTTCCAGTTTTCCATGGATTTACACGTTTTGAGTGACCCAGAACACGATTTGACCATTTTCAGAAAATGTCTGTCGGTCTCTGCATATGTATGACAAAAATTTTGTGACGACTGTATCTCGAGAACTACTGCAAAATTTGTATATACATTTATATGTAAATGCACCTTTACACAGATTAGTGTCAATGAACTTTCGGTGTCCATCACTCTACAAGTGGCTCTGTTATACAGCAATTTTTGCAATTTAAGGGAAGGCTATATCTGAGGTTGTTTTGCGTATAATCAAACAAACTTGATGTGTGACAAGGTCATTATGAGACTTTTGCTGATTCAGTTTGGATGTATATCGACCTATAGGATGCATATCGACCAATAACCGGCTGCAATTTTCTTCGGGAACTGGAAGGCTATCCAGTGGCGGATTTAAGGGGGGGGGGCTAGGGGGCTTAAGCCCCCCCCCCAAAAAAAATAGCACTAACATTCTCAATTGGATGTTACAATTGTAAATTTTTCATTGATCTGGAATAACATCTTGAAAACTCTTAGCCCCCCCCCCCCTCCGAAAAGTTAAGTTCTGGATCCGCCACTGGGCTATGCCATATTCTATGGCATATAACTGTACGAAAGTTGATATGTGAGATAAATATTATGAAAACGCATTTTCAAATTTTTTATTTATCGAGAATAAAATTTTCTTTCTTTAAATATTTAGAGTTCGTTTTCTCTAAGATGAAAATCGTTTGCGTTCATCATCGTAGATAATGTTAATAAACAACAGTTTTAATAAATTATTTGTACTAAGTGAACATGCATAGGAAAATATAAAAGAAAGTCTTGTGTATGTTAGTCACAACATACTAGCTAATTTTTTTTTTTTTTTTTTTTTTAATTTTCCCAAGCAATTAATATTACTATTCTTTACAAAATCCTTAAACCCATTACTTGAATTTAAATGAGTGAAACCTTACTAGAAAAAAAAAAATGATGATAATAAATATTGTTAAAAATATTCACCTATGCATTTTACAAGGATATGAATATTAAATTATTTGTTGAGAATTTTCTTCCTTCCTTATTAAAAACGAAATACAGTTCCCGCCGCTTATAAAAATCACATTCGTTCTCAGCCAAAGTGATTTTATTAAGCGGCTGATTTTTATATCCGGCGAACGTTCTTGCACTTAAGGAAAAGGCATTACTTACCTGAATTTGGAAAGAATCTTCTAAATGTAACGAATAATGGAATTAGTAAAATATATTAATTAATTTTTGATAGATAATTTATTAGTTGTTCTTTCAATATATGTAAATTAAACGCATTCCAAGTTCCCATGCGCTTCCCTTTGAGGAAAATCATCATTACTTTACCAAAAGTTCATGCACTGTTCTTACAAATTTCAAAATCTTTCCGTATAAGTTTACCTCATCAGTTATAGTAATTTTAAAATAAGAACTAGAAATTAATTTCTAATAATTATTAAAAAAAAAAAAAAAAAAAAAAAAAAAAAACTATATATGTAATTTCAAATCAAATTTGTAACTTATTACTGCGCTTTGAAGAATACGTTCCTTGGAATTGTTACGGAGATAAGTTATGGGGCGTGTTTAATTTGTAACTGTGTTGCAAGTGTAAAATCTTCGACAATGAGCGATAGAGGAGGGTTTGTTGTGCTTTAATTTCTTTTTCCATTTATAAAAAAAAAGTAAATAAAAATAATTTTTTTAGTATGCATAAGTGATATTTTTGGCTGCTGAGGAGATAGTTTTGAGTTTATCAACCGCCGATGCTGATTTGATTAAGCGGCGGCTTTAAAAGTAGTTTGCATTGATTTGATTCCGGTCCTGACAATTTGATCAGATTAAGCGGCTTATTTTATTAACCAGTGAATTTATTAAGCGGTGGTTACTGTATATTGAAATAAGGTACCGTCTCGGAAGCAGAGTACATTGCAGGTAAAATAATGTAACGTTTATATACAGTTGGAAAGCATTTATAATGTGTGCGAACCTCATAGGTTTTCTTTCTTGTTTCAATCTTGTGAAGGAATTTTCTCATTAAATTTGAAACATAAAAAGTAAGTACAATGAAACTAACAATACTAGGTAAGTGGTATTGAATAAGTAATTTTCGGAATTAATTTAAATGAAAAGTATTTAAAAGAATTGAATAACTTAAAATCTATCAAAAAGAAAAAAGCTGCAGGGAAAAAAGAGAACTAGAAAAAAATTAAATTAAGTAGTTTAATGATTTTTTTTTTTTTTACTGATTTTCCTTTAAAATTGTTGACTAGGCATATAAAAATGTCAAATACAACTAAGAAAAAAATACGCTTTTCACCAAATTAATGTGATTTTGCTCCATTAACCACACGGATTATTTATTATCATTTTATCGCTTTATCAAACCTCATTTCTTTATTTCAAAATAATTAAAGTAGATTCTCTTAAAAGAAGGAAATATTTTACGATCGAATTTTAGATATTTGCAATGTCTTATGCTAATGTAAAGAATTTTATTTTTCTATTTAATTAGTGTTAATATATCGATAGACTTGACATTAAATTTTAATGTATTGAAGTCCATTTGAACGTGATGCACTTGACGAGAAAAAAAAAACTGCGCTGTTGCCAATAAATATCCTCTTTCTAATTTCTTTTTCGTCCTTTGGGGCAATCAATTGCTTTAGTTCATTTGTTATTATCGCTTTTTATTGCTCTTTTATTTCTTGATTTTATTTATCTCTTTTATAAGATTTTGAGTTGAAACAGTTAAAATATCTATGTTATATGATAAATATATATACATTTTTGAAAGTCGAAAGTAGGATTTGATAGAATTAGCTTTATTTGAACTATTGGTAAAATAAATACGAAAAACACACTATTAATTTAAAAGGAAATTTTATATATTTATAGGAATAAGACTAATATATCAGAACACCGATAACTTGATCTCTGCTGTAAAATTTATTGCATCTTCTTTAAAAGCTGTTACTGAAAACAACCTTTATTTACAAAAGAGAGGTAATTGTATTTTATTGAACCAATTTAATTTTTAATTTAATTAAATTTTTTTTTCTAAGATTTAATCCTTTTGTGGGAGAACGTCTGCAAACAGCAGACATAAGAATAACGCAGTCCGCCTTTAGACATTTTTCTAAAACAAAGCACTATTTAAAAAAAAAAAAAAAAAAAAAAAGGATTTTTTTTAAATCTATTTTTAACCAGTAAGTGTATATATTTATGTTAAGGGCACTTGCCGCAATAATTTTATTAAATAAGTTTTAAATTATTTTAACAGGAATACCTAAAAAAATATTTTGTTAAATACAGAAACGTCTTAAAGAAACGCTAAAAAGTGGTGCTTACTTTTCAAAATAAGGAAGTCTGTGACCTCAAAGGTTTACAACAAAAATTTTGCATTTCTTACAATAAAAACTTCTTATTGTTTTATTAGATTGAATTGCATAATAAAATATTATTTTAAAGAGCTGGTAAAGTCCTTAGATGACTCAAATATTATGTAAATTGTCTATCAAATAATAATAATAATAATAATAAAATCGTTTCAATAAATAATAAAGCGTTGTAAAAATCAACGTTATTACATTCTATAGAGAAGTATTTTTATAGAAAAATATAAAAAAAGAAATCGAAAATTAATTTTTATTTGAGTACATAAAAACTGTGAAAAATGTTTGGGTTAGTTAAATTCGGTTGAAAAAAGTACATAAAACAAACTTCTACCACAATAATCGTGATTGGATAGATAGTAATAAATATTTTTAATAAATTAACACAAAATATTTAATTACTTCAAATGACTTAAAAATCTCTCACTCAAAAAAAAAAAATAAAATAAATAAATAAATAAATAAAATAAATAAAATAAATAAATAAATAAATAAATAAATAAAATAACTTAACTACTTTTTTTTTTTTTTTTTTTTTTTTTTTTTTTTTTGCTTGGTCATTTTTCTTTTAAACATACTGACTAAATACAGAGGCTGTTCACACATTTTTGTAACGATTTGACTTTCTCCTTGAACTTAAATTTTAAAATAAAAACGTGCCTGACATCAAATTGGAATAGAGTTTTACTATATTCTGCAGCATTAAAAATATTTTTAGCTATAATATGTCTCTGAAAAATAAACGATGGACTAAACGCTATATTTTTTGATTTTCCGAAGAGAAATACTCTTATTCGGTTAAAAAATAACGACTTGAAAAGCATGGATTTAATATTTTTATGTGTAAAATAAAGAACATAATTAATAAAAAAATAAATAACTGTCGAATATTTTGCATTATACTGAAAAAAAAATGTATACCCAAGATATGTGCATTTCTTATTAACTCAAAAGTCGCACCTCATGTTAAAAAAAAAAAAAAAAATAAATAAAATAAATAAATAAATAAATAAAAAGTGAAAGTTGTACCTCAAGGGACTAATGTGCAAGTTGCACCGAACGAACAAACTATTTCTTTCAACGAAAATGCCTACTAACCCTGGACGATAGGTCTAATATATCGTATCATATTATATATCGTATTTATCGTAATATAATTCAATACTTATTTCGCTTCCTTCTTCGACTCGTTTTAATACGCATTTTTTATATGCATGAGCAGCCCCCGAAAAACAAAAAACATTAAATCATTAAATTCATTTTTTTACTTATTTTTATTTCATATTATTTCACGCGCACTTTTTATTTCCTAATTCAAAATTATTTAAAAAAAAAACTTTTTCGATATCGCTTGTAACGATACTGATTATTATTAATTTTCTTTTCTTTTTCTTTTAATAATAATAATAATAATAATAATAATAATAAAAATAAAAGATTTTAATGAAATTCTGGCGAAAGCAGAATTTAGTTTAGGACGGAGGACTATTAGTTTTTTTTTTCTTTTTTCAAATTATAACATCGCTTTCAAATTATTCAATTACTATATTTTCGATAAATTTTAGATTTCGACAAATGTCCAACTATCAAAATCGACAACCCAAAAATCCCAGATTGAGACTAATAAGCCCTCAGTCCTAAAAAAAAAAAAAAAAAAAAAATCCAAAACCATCAAAGAGCTATTGCAAAATCTTCATAATACATCTCAACTGTGAACAATGTTATAAAATTTGATTTAAAGCTAATCATATCGAATAAAACATGATATTCATCACTTAATGCCGAATCATGTTTCTCAGCATAAGACTATGTGTATATTATTGTATCAAAATTATTTGACAGGTGAAAACTGGAAACATGTAATTACAATTGATGAGGGTTGGATATTATTATCTGATTTCAATATAAAAAGAAAATAGATTTACAAGCGAAAAAGAAGAGAAAAAGACTTATGATGTTGATTCAGAGAAAACAAGGAAAGTTCTTTTTAAGTTTTTTTTTTTATTATTATTATTACTGAATTCTCTTATAATGGAAAACTTAAAATAAAGAAAAAATGTCAAAATTAACTTATAACTATCAAAAATATGTTTTAACACCTATTTTAAAAGAACAAATTTCATCCCATAACTCAAATTATCTCTACTGTGTTGAGTTCCATCAAGATACAGCTACAAACCATAACTCTAAATCGACTGCTCTATTTTTTTTTTTTGAGAAAATGAGAAATGAAACCAGAATTGAATGTATTCCCTTTAAATGCATCCCACTGAATTTCTCTGACGTGTATATTATTTATTCATATTACTTATTTTTATTATCTCTTTATAATTTCGTAATAAAAAGCTTATAGAATTAAATTTCTATTTCCAACATTGTGATTAAAAGCAATAATAATAGCCAATTTTCTGAAGTAATTAACACAAATTATTTAAAGAAATTAAGTGGCTTATAATCTATCAAAAAGGAAAAGTTTGTTGGAAAAAAAAGAACCTGGAAAAGAAAATTAATCTTAAGTTGTTTATTGATTTTTCGCCGATTTTCTAATAAAATTGTTGACTAGACATGTAAAAATGTCAAATACCACCTAAGAAAAATTACACTTTTCTTAAATTAATGATGTCTTACCTCATTAAATAAGCGAATTATTTATTATCATTTTTATCGCTTTATCAAATCTTACTTATTTACCTTAAGATAATTAAAATAAATTCTTTTAAATGTAGAAAATATTCTACAACATTCTTGATATATTTGCGAAGCCTTTTGCTAATATAAAAATTGTATTTTGTTTTATTATTTAATTAATGTTAATCTTTGAATATATTTGACATTAAATTTTAAGTTTCTTTTTGTATTGAAGTCAATTTATACGTGATACAATTACATAAAAAACAATTGCATTTCTGCCAATAAATATCTTTTTTCTAATTTCTTTTTCGTCTTTTGGGACAATCAATTTATTTAGTTCATTTGTTATTTTCACTTTGTATTGCATTTTTATTTCTTGATTTTTTCTCGCTATTTTTTAAGCTTTGAATTAAAACAATAAAATGTTTATGACATATCATAAATATATATAAATATTTGAAAGTTCAAAGCAAGATTTAGTGGAATTATCTTGATTTGAAATATTAGTAAACTAAATACGGGAAAAACATTTTTATAAGTATTGTAATAATGCCAAAAATACGACTTTGATATTTGTGTGTATATGAGGTCCCCTGAGCTCATTTTAACTATTTTTACGGTGTTGTATGTGTGTATGTACGTGAGTGAACACGATAGCGTGTAATTGCTTTGTTCAAATTAGCTGAAAGTTAGTACGTATATTACAAGTCACCGTAGCACGAACCCTATTTAATTTGATAATTATAGCACTTATAGTTTTTTTTTTTTTTTTTTATCGAGATACAAAGATAATTTCTTTATCATTGTGGCCTAATATACATCCCGCAAGTCGGTATGTATTGGGAATCGCTCTACAATCCTTGCATTTGTCAATTGCAAGACCTATGATAGCAAAAGGTGTTAGATAGTAATGGATAATCTTTTGATAAAAAAAAGTATTAGTCTGTACGATTAATTATATATTCATTTCTCGAAAATACGCTTTAAAATTTATTACTATATTCGATAATAGTTGTAATCAGTGGCGGCTCGTCATTAAGGGCAAAAGGGCATGGCCCCACTTAATTTTTTTTTTCGATTACAAAAAATATATATATATTCGTTATTTAACTCTTTTTCTTATTTTATTGTAACTGTTCAAAAACATATATACAAAATACCATCCTATATCCCTTTTTTTCTTAATATCTCATTATCGTTTATTTATCAATATATTCTTTTCAGGTGTCATAAATCACTTAATGATTCACCCAAACAAGGCTGACAAAAAAAAAAAAAAAAAAAAAAAAAAAAAAACGACAGCAGCTGCCTTATCAGCTAAGAGAGGGGCAGCATCGTACCGGCCCAACTTGGCGAGTCCATTTCTACAGTATTTATTCTATTAGAACAGCGGTTTGACAGATTTGGCGACGAACTCTTTTATCAGCATAAGCACGCCATAATTTATCGCTGGTAGGGCTCAGAGATTCTGGCCCTTTAGAACAAAACTATAGGGGAAAAAACTGTCTCCTAGAAAATATGTTAACCTGGATAAAACTTGGCGCTTTTTCCGTTTCTTTTATTTGTATGATTTTTCGGTGCATTTTTTTAAACTTGCATATTATAGTTTTAAATTCTAGTGTTTACAGATGAACTCTCTCTCTTGATAATTAAAAATATTTTTCTAGATTAGCGTTTAAGATAAAAGCTTTTAATTAAGAATTTGAGACCTCTCTGTCTGAAGTATTTTGAATTTAAATGAAAAAATGGAAAGAAAATGTTCAAATGCGATATTTTTCTTCAGTTTGGTATACTATAACTTTTATGCAAATAAACTATATATATTTTTACTTTCCGAACACTATAGTGAGGAAAGTATTGTAATCATGTCAAAAATCCGAATTCGAGATTTTGATGTTTCTATACGTTTCGAGGTCCAACGAGTCCGTTTTCACTATTTTTACGATGATGTATGTATGTGTGTGTGTATGAGTGTGTGTATGTATGTGTGTATGTATGTGTGTATGTATGTGTGTATGTCTGTGAGTGAACACGCTAGCGTCTAAACGCTTTGTTCGAATAAGCTGAAAGTTGGTACGTATATTGTAAGTCACCATAGTACGAACCCTATAGATTTTGGTGAATCTAGCACTTATAGTTTTTTTACAGGGACACAAAGAAAAATTCTTTATCATTATGACCAAGGGACCAAAATCTTAAAAGTGCGATAGCATCTAAACGCCTTATTCAATTGAGCAAAAACTTTACACACATATTATAGGTCACAGATACTCAATCTGTATAGATTTTGGAGAATCTAGCACTTATAGTTTTTTTACAGGGACACAAAGAAAAATTCTTTGCCAAATTTTTAAAAGTGTGATATTGTCTAAACGCCTTATTAATCTGAGCAAAGAATTTGTACACATGTTATAGGTCACATTTGAACCAACTGTATAGATTTTGGTGAATCTAGCACTTACAGTTTTTTTACAGGGACACAAAGAAAAATTCTTTATCATTATGGCCTATGAGACCAAATTTTTAAAAGTGCAATAGCATCTAAACGCCTTATTCAATTGAGCTGAAAATTTGTATGAATATTATAAATCACTGTTGCACTAACTATAAGCATTTTGGTGAATTGTGGCCACCACGAGACTTTCTTCTATATTTTCCTATACAAATTCACTAAAAAAAAAAAAAAAAAAAAAGTGAGACTTTGACAAAATTGTGGGTAAAATGTGAAAATTTGTTTAAGTTTGTCAGAATTTATAGATTTTTACAGGGACACAACGAAAAATTCTTTATCATTATGATCTAAGGGCTCAAAGTTCAGTAGCGTTAAATAAAGCCTCGTGTGATATATGGAGAAAAATACTCAAACACTCTGTTATGGTTTTCTCTCTTTTGTTTGTTTAGCAACTCCTCTTTCTTTATTTTATCTACAAAACTGTTAGTTACTCAATGTTCGGAAAGTCAAATGGAGTCACTCTAGATTTTTAATAAATAAATAATGGATTTATGTGGATATATATGGATTAACTATCTGTATAAAAATGGAGTTTATTTTTTTTTATTATTTTTTTTTTATGATTATTTTTTTAATACAATTTGATATGTTTTTATTATTATTATTATTTAAAGACGATAGACCGTCTTTATTTATTTATTTATCACATCCTTAAAAAAAAAAAAAAAAAAAAAAAAAAAAAAAAAAAAAACCTCTATTTTTGTTTTTTATTTTATTTAAGAATCAGCCTCTAATTCTCAAGAAACATTATGCATAAAAACAACATGTAATTGTATCAAAAAGTAAGAATTTTATAATCATAATTCAAAAATTTTTAAATGACATTTTTCAATGAAATATCAAAATTTAAACTGTGTTTTCTCTAAATGCATATTTTTATAATTTTACGCATGTAAATTCGAAACTCGTAAGAATAAGGGTAGGGTATTTAATTTTAAATAGATTTTTTTTTTTAGATCATTTTTTCTTAATTGAATGAGAAATTAAAAAAATTAATTTAAATTGTTTAAAATTATGCTCTTAAAGTGAGAAACATGGTAGTTTTCTAACATGTATTTGCGTTACATTATTCATGACTTTCTAAATTTCAATAAATTCTTCTTATAAATTTATTAAAGTTAATTTTATTTATTTTTTAAGATAAGAAACATTAATATAACAATTGAAATGATTATTATTGAATGATTTAGGGGTATAGTTCGTGCAAACTAAAAAAAAAAAAAAAGAAAAATTACATGTAGTGTGCAGAGAAAATTAAGTTAAAATTTTAATGCCATTTAAAGCCAGTTGACTAAAAGTAGGTTCTAGATATGGGTGGTGTATTCTCCCTAGGGAGTTTTTCTAAGTGATACCTAGTTCGTATTTATGCGAGATGGGAAAACTCCAAACGTATATATCGACGAAAGCGACATAATATAGAATTCAGCAATTCCTATCTACCATCTTCCAGATATTTAAATTTTGATACTCCATTGATCAGAAAACTTCAGAATTTTGCAAGTGAAGTAGTAAAACATTAATTTCTGATTTTCGCAGTTTTTTCATAATGTTAAATTTAAGATTTGCTATTTAAAAAAAAAAAAAAAAAAAAAAAAAAAACTAAAAAGAAAAAAAAAATTCGAAAAATTCACGCTTTCTATACCTCCTAAATAATGTTTGTTTTTATGTCTGAACAATGAATATTATATTACACACCATACGATGGGTCGGGCCCCACCTGTAAAAATTTGCACGAGCCGCCACTGGTTGTAATTACAACTGCTTTGTGGATGTACCATTATCATATTTAAATCAAATTTAAACTAACTCTTTTTTATTTAGTTACTTTCAGAGTAACGTAATAATTAGCATTTAACTTCGTTAACTTATTTTTCATTCTTAAAAACGAATAAAACTGGTGCTGTAAAAAAAAAGGGTGTTAACATAACATTAAAAAAGGAGACATTTTGATGGGTTAAGAAAGATTTTCTAAACACATTTTTAGATAGTTGAAGCATATTCACAATAATACTTTGTGTTGTAAACTCTGTGAATGAAATGCGCACTGGAAAGTATTTATTTTAATCATTGATCGTTTAAATATTGGCAGCGCAAATGATGATTTAGACTGTTTACGGCTAAAAAACTGTTTGAAAATAAGGTTTAAAAATCTGGAGTGACTCCACTCGACTTTCCGAACGTTGAGTAACTAACAGTTTTGTAGATAAAATAAAGAAAGAGGAGTTGCTAAACAAACAAAAAAGAGAAAACCATAACAGAGTGTTTGAGTATTTTTCTCCATATATCACACGAGGTTTTATTTAACGCTACTGAACTTTGAGCCCTTAGATCATAATGATAAAGAATTTTTCGTTGTGTCCCTGTAAAAATCTATAAATGCTAGATTCACCAAAATGCTTATAGTTAGTGCAACAGTGATTTATAATATTCATACAAATTTTCAGCTCAATTGAAACAGGCGTTTAGATGCTATCGCTGGTCTCATAGGCCATAAAGATAATGAATTTTTCTTTGTGTCCCTGTAAAAAAACTGCAAGTGCTAGATTCACCAAAATCTATACAGTTGGTTCAAATGTGACCTATAACATATGTACAAATTCTTTGCTGAGATTAATAAGGCATTTAGACGCTATCACACTTTTAAAAATTTGGCAAAGAATTTTTCTTTGTGTCCCTGTAAAAAAACTATAAGTGCTAGATTCTCCAAAATCTATACAGATTGAGTACCTGTGACCTATAATATGTGTATAAAGTTTTTGCTCAATTGAATAAGGCGTTTAGATGCTATCGCACTTTTAAGATTTTGGTCCCTTGGCCATAATGATAAAGAATTTTTCTTTGTGTCCCTGTAAAAAAACTATAAGTGCTAGATTCACCAAAATCTATAGGGTTCGTACTATGGTGACTTACAATATACATACCAACTTTCAGCTTATTCGAACAAAGCGTTTACACGCTAGCGTGTTCACTCACAGACATACACACATACATACACACATACATACACACACACATACATACATCATCGTAAAAATAGTGAAAACGGACTCGTTGGACCTCGAAACGTATAGAAACATCAAAATCTCGAATTCGGATTTTTGACATGATTACAATACTTTCCTCACTATAGTGTTCGGAAAATAAAAAACAAAGTGTTAACATATGTTAAAAAAAAAAAAAAAAAAGACATTTTATTGTTTTATTTTGTGTAAAGATTTCCGTAGCGTAAAAAAAAAAAAAAAAAAAAAAAAAAAAGTTTATGCTAAAGAAAATTAGTTAATTGCTAATGGATGCAAAAAATTTACCTTATGAAACAAAGTTTAAAACATTGATAACAAATTTAAAATTGCTTTGGATATATATATATATTTAAATTGGCAAACGATTTATGTTATTTAATATTTTTTTTCGATCTTACGCAACTTTTTATTAAAAGAAAAATAAAGCTTTGCATGCATTTAGGGAACGAAATTGCAAAAATGAATTGGTATTGCGTTCACTCCTGGTAAAAAATAAACAGAAGAAAAAGAAATAGAAAAAGAAAAAAAAAACATTACCTCTCTTCAAATATATTATAAAAGAATCATATTGCTTTATCTCACGGAGTAATATTAATAGGAGTTGAAGGTCCAATGGGAGAAAGCTACGAAACTGTGATCTAAATTTTTGGTAAATATTGAGGGCGCCACTTGTCATTCCTCCCTACCTCGGCGCGGATATACTGTTGTTTTCAATAGAATTTTGCTGGAGTACATTTAAATTTTTTTATTTTAAGCAATTTAATTTCTTTCTAAGTTCTTAAAACTGCATAATTCAGATGTTTCAAATAAATGCTTCGTTCCTAGTTGTAAAACAGGCTATGATAGTGATAAGAAAAACAAAAAAAAAGCCCTAGGAGAAAAATAAAGTCCGAGTTCGTGTTTTCTGCACCTAAAGTAAGTTTATTTTTTTTCTTTACAAAATTTCATCCATTCTCCTTCCTCCCAATTGTCTGTTTTAGTTAGCTTCGGTTCATAAGAATCGTCATTTTTTAAAAGCTTTCTTTCAAAGTAAAATTAGTATAAAATGGCTCTTAAAAAAAACATGTTGGTTAGAATACTCTATTTAATGAAATTTGCTTTCAATCGAAATTTTTTCAGCTTGATATTATTTTAAAAAAAATAATTAAAACGAGACATTTCCCCATTGAATAACATTGCGGAAGCTGGAGAGAAGGAAGGATTGCACGCTGGCGCCCTCTGTAAACATTATAAAACAACATCACAAAATTTCAGCGTTACCTTCTTCTCCTATTAAATATTACTCCGTGCTTTATCTAAATTGCCATCGGCTACAGAATGTTCACGTGTACCTTCTTTCATGGAGGTATTAATAAAATATATTGGCTTTTTTGACTTGAAACTCTTTCACGATAACTGTAAGATAGATGGCTGCAAGTTTATCGAGGCATTTTCTTCATTATTTCAGTCTTTAAACTGGCAACACGTTGTTGCTGATAAAATGCTTGGACACTAATTTCACCATCTAGCCTTAGGTTCCCGAGATTAAAAAAAAAAAAAAAAAAAAAAGTTCTTTTGAATCATTGTTTTGAGATATCATGACTATAACACTTTGTTAAGATAAAACACTTGATAATAAAAAGAAAAATCATTGCAATATTTTACAGTCAGAAATTAACCTTTTAAATGTAAAAACTTTGAACTAAAATGTGAAATCTGATGTTTACAAAATTAATGACTTGTTGAGATTTTGAGATTTCAATATGGAGAACGTTCAAGAGCATAACTCATTTGATAAGCATCAGATAAAAAAAAATGTTAGTGAAAATGACTAAATTCAATTTATTTAAATATTTGAACATCAACTTAACATGCTAAAAGATTTATATTCTATTGTTTATTAAAGCGTCTGCAGATAATTACTTTGATAACAAGATAACGTTGTATGTTTAAAAGGCTCATTATTTTATCTTTGTAGATGGCAACACATAAATTAATTTTTCATAAAGAAATTTCGTTCTCTGCGTATAAAAATATGTTAAATTGAATAGGTGAAGTTTTGTAATAAGGTAAGTTATATTATCAGGTCTTTTAATATTAATTTTAAGAACAAAACATCAAAAGGATCATTTTAATAGTCATAAATTATTTTTAACCTGAAATGATCATGAGATTAATTAAAGAACAAGCTTATCAAAGCCTATATTAAATTACCGTAGTTTCTAATTTTACTGCTTTTAATGGGCTATTCCTAGCGTCGTCTGCTCAATCACGTGATGTCTGAATAACGTAAAATCGAATTCCGAGAATCGAGTTCAATTAAATATTGTTCTTAAGAACAAAAGTGTTAATATTTAATATAAAATAAAATAAAAGCAATATTGTGCATTTGTAAACAGTAGAATAATTGTATTTGTAAATTTAATAATAATAATAATAATAATAATAATAATAATAAACACTTTATCTGTTTATTTATTTTTACCTGTAAGAATCGATTTTTCTATGTTGTAGTGTAACTGTAACATTAACTGATCTAGCAATAAATAATAGATTGTTCTTGTGGGATGTTTATGGATTATAAATTGAAAATTTAAAATGTTTTTAGTTAAATTTAATTGCATAGAGGTGTTACAACAAGTTAATTAACTTAGTTACTTGTCTAAATGGCTTTACACCGTACAATGTTGCACTGTCAAGGATTTAAGTACCAAAAATCAGAGTACTTAACGTGTTCTCCATGAACATCAATAACAAATATAAACTAAATGATGATTGTAAATGTATACAGCAAACAAAAGATGATGAATAATGATATAAAATGGATTAAAAATTATGACGTATAAAACAATAACACAGATTAAATACGGTTGATCAAAAATAAGTATAGAAAATATGTTATTTCAGCAGTCGCTACAGATATAGAAGACTTCGTCTGCTGTTTGTTTTTCAAATATCACGTGAACTTTGACGTCAGGTGGGAAAAGCCCATTAATAATTACAACACATGCATTGTGATAATATTATTATAACTAACGCTATATATATCAGGGGTGGTTCAGTCTAGGATTTTTCTGGATTTCAGATTTTTTTTTTTTTTTTAGTTTCTGTTAATAGAATATTTTTGTATAAGGGAAATTAAGGAATATATTTTTTTTTTTTTACAATTAACGGATATACCAGGGGATTTTCAAATTACAGAAAAATTAAAAATATATATTATTCAAAACGTATTGGGTGTAGGTTTATGCAGTTTTCTCTAAAATGCACAGAAATGCATGGAATTTTTTATACATATATATATAAGAAAAAATAGTTAAATTTTTTATCAACATATCACGGTGTTTATCCAGTATCCTCTCACATTTTAAACAGATCGCCTGACCAAATAACGGCATATTTCGAATACTGAAGCTTTTTTTAGGCAAGTATCCAATGTGCAACGTCTGACGTTCATTCTAATAATGACGTCCGTCACATTGAGCCTTCATAGTCCTGTTTCGTTGTTGAATGTTCTGTGCCACTGTAGAAAAAATAATTTTACAATTAAAGAGCCACTTGAAACTGGTTTGCAAATAAATCTCTTGTTACCTACAAAAATCTCATGTCTTTCTATGCATTTCAGTTAAAATTCCATAGTGCTACGGTCAATACTCTGTGAATAATATATATTTTTATTTTTCCTATGACTTTTGGATTACCCTGTGTGTGTATATATATATATACGATAGATATAATAAATTTTAACATTAAAATTTTAGCATTTAATAGACACATGTTAATACCAACACCACAAAAATAAAACTGATTGTAACACAGTATAAAAACTAGAACAGAAATGTTGCAATTCATATTTAGTTCCAATAAGAGACGAAACCAATTTAAATTACTTACGCCCACATGAGTAAAAGGACCATTAATCATATTGATAGAGAAAACTGATGAAGAATCACATTAAATGTATTAAAAGTGATTCAGGAATTAAGAATTCAGTTAAAAGTATGGAGAAAAAAAAAGACCACAGGAATAGTGGATTAAAAAATGCTTAAAAATAGAAGTATTATCTCATCAGGGAGCATGTACTTCCTTAAAGCAGAGAAAGCTGCAAGATTTCTTAAAACAATATAGCTAGCTAACAATAGCAAAAATATTGTTCATGCTCCAAATATATAATTAACAAAAACTTTACATAAACTTTATTTGTTAGAGTAGCATAAAAAAAAATCATTCACATCTGATTTTGAAAAAAATAATTTAACTTTTAAGAAAGATTTAATGTAGGAGAAGAAAAAAAAATTTCATTGCTAATATATCCGCATACGTACGTATGTACAGGGTAATTATAATTAAAGCTGCGATTTCAAAGCGCTATGTTTTTAAAACTACCCATCAGAGCGATTTGATATTTTATCAGAGCAATCGTGATGCAATGAAACATTGTTTGGGGGAGGAAAAAAGTAGTTCCGACATGTTCCTATGGATGGCGCTGTCAGGGTAATGTCAGGGGAAACGCCTAAATGGACTCATTAAACACAGGAATGTTGTTAGCAACACAATGGAATAGCAGGAAACAATAGACTTCAAGGGTTTACTACAATTATTTTAGCAAAAAGACAAGAATACGTGTTTGTAGCGTAAACAATCATAGTGAAAAGAGAAAAAGAGGAGCTTCATGAAACAAATATTTTACGAATAATTAACGGCACATTTCAGAACTTTATTATTATTATTATTATTATTTTCGCCAAACAAAATTTCATTGCCTCACAATTGCTCTGGGAAAATATCAAATCGTTCTGATGGGTAGTTTTAAAATTATAGCGTTTTGAAATCGTAACTTTAATTATAATCACCCTGTATAAAAAGAAAAATCGATGCGAAGAAAGTTATTGTCTAATTCCATGCTAAATGTACACTGTTAAAAGTAAAATTCTATATTTAAAAAAAAAAAAAAAAAGAATGAAAAGAAAAGAAAGAAAGAAGGAAATAAAGAAAGATTTCAATTAGCTTCAAATATTATTTTGCTGCAAACCATTTTAGTGATGTTATTATACTAGCAAGCGTCACTGAAAGCGTGAAATTCAGCACAAGAACACAGGCACCAGCTAAAAATGCCTGTTTAGCACCATTCATTTGACGAAACTTTGAACTATTATTTTTAACTGTGTATTGTCAATCACACACAGGGATATTTCCTGTTTTTGTTTTCAGCACAACTATATTCTAAACTTGATTACTGTCCTATTTAATCACCAAAAGAAAAAAAAAAGTTATATAAATACAATAAAGTTTTCTGTTTACTAAAATACTAAATTAAAATTTTCTTTTAAGTATAGGTTAATGCTAATTTACGTGAAAATATGTAATTTCTCAATATATACAACACCGTATGAAAATACATAACTAAAAGTTTCTATCAACAAAATTTATAGAAAAGGGAAAAATTACATTGATAAAAATTTTCCGTAACAGGACAATACAAAAAATATTCGTTCACAAAATATTTTTTTTTATTGTATTTATTTATTTATTTTCATTTAATTAATTATTTATTTATTTCAGAGGGTATCCTGTCATAACAATTCGCATTAAATAAAATTCTCCTGATCGGCAAGCCAGGACCCACCTCGACGTAGGTGACAGTAACGGAGCCACGTTTCATTCTATTATTTATCACTTTTCAATCCTGCAACATAGCGCAGCCATGTTTTCTGCGCCTAGCATTGAGTACGATTCAAAAGGCTTGATGGGGTGCCAAACTGATCGACAGATTGGGATTTGGTAAATACCCAGTCATTCGGCGTTCCTTTATCGCTTATTTTCTCTCAACCACAAGGGTTATCACCCCTATTTTAACACTGGACTCGTTGAGTCACTCGCTTCTAGGTTTCTATGGTCACAAGAATCGTGGTTGAAGAATATGAAGTTTTTCGTATGCGAAACAGAAAAAAATAAATACCAACCATAGATAAAATCTGTCAATCTTTACAAATTTTATCTGGTTACAGAAAAAGTGCATATCTTTCGAGAGATTGAGTTGTAACTTTATTTTGTATTTTTGTAGTTTTAGAAAACTGAAATTTTCTGTTTCAAAGTTACAGAATTTTTGTGTCTTTAACGCAGTTTTTTTACAACGTGGAAGTATAATATATAAACTTTCATGATCAGAAATTTTACACGAAATATATTGTAAAATGAATTTATTAAAGTATTTTTTTTTTCCTTCATTTAATATTCATAACTTAAATCTTTAAATATCAAAATATATACTTGCTTCTTAAGATGCTGCTTAAATTTGTTTGAGCTGTTTTAAATTTATATTTACACTTTCATCATCACAATTTTTATACAAATTATAGTGCAAATTGTGTTTATCGAAGAATTTATTGACACTGAATTTTTCAATATATTAAAGAAAATAAAGATATAACCCTGGATTTTTTTTTTTTTTTTTACTGTGGTCTCTTTAAATTTCGTCAAGGTACTATTTTTATTTACTATTTCATCGATTACATTTAAACTGATAAAACACTTTTCAGAAGTTTTAAACACATTATATTTATTGTTTTTACTACAGTATCTAACGAAAAAAATATTTTGAAGTAATATTTTTATTACATATCTTTATTTATTTTTTACATAATAATCAGTTTTGAATTTTTAAATGAAATCTAAGAAGACGTGAATAAATAATGCTTTACTGACAAAGTATAATTTTATGGATTCTTCTTCTTCTTCTTCTTCTTTTTAGTGATTAATAAGTTAATTTCAATTATTACTTTCTCTTACCCATAAGGTAGAGAAAATATTGTTTTTGGGTCAAATTCTCAAATTTTTAAAATCTAATTTTTGTTTTATTTACACGTTTTTAGGTCCCCTGAATCCAAAAATCATGTTTTTAGCGGTTAGCCTGTGTGTGCGTGTGTGTTTGTCTGTTATCAGCATATCTCAATATATATATATATATATATATATATATAGCAGAAAGTCCAAACTTGGTATTCTAAATGTGTATCATATAGGCAGTGTTGTGCACGAACGCGTTCATTTGAACGCGTTCATGAGCGTAGCTCAAAAATTTTGAGTTTTGAGTTGAACTTCGCTCGTTTTTTAAATTATGAACTTGAGTTGAGCGAAACTCATTTTTTTCACGAACTTGAGCGTGAAAAAGCAATTCAAACTCAAACTCATATTAAATATTTCTGTCTGAAATATAAAAAGGAAAGTAGAAGAAGAAAAGGACAGAAAAGAGAACAATTGTGCAAAATGGATCCCGGAAAAAAGGCACTCATAAAAAGGGCACCCGGAAAAAAGGGCACAGGAAAAAAGGGCATTTTTGTAATTTGCAAATCGCAAAAATAATAAACATCAAAGAATAAATTTAAAGAATTATTTCATAATACATTTTTAGAAATTTCAATCAATTAAATTGATACCATTTTCACTTACTATATGCCTGGGGAAAGGGAGCGGGTGTCTAGGAGCAGATTGAAAGAGAATAATTAACCTTGTTACTGATTTTAATGAAAAGTGCATCTGCATATAAATTTATATGGAAATTCAGGCAGTAGTTCCTGAGATATAGTGTTCCCTGAAATTGAAGAAATCGCTGTACAGCAGTACCACCTGTTAAGTAATGAACACCAAAAGTTAACAGGCACTAATCTGGATCAAAATGCGACCCCATATAAGTTTATATGCAATTTCGTGCAGCAATTCCTGAGATATAGCCTTCCATGAAAATGTGGGAATCGCGGTCTAGTTGAGCCACCTGTTGAGAAATTGGTACCAAAATTTGGTGGGCTCTAATTTTGGTCAAGGTACATCTGCATATAAATTTACATGCAATTCTGTGCTGTAGTTCCTGAGATACAGCCCCCAAAAATTTTTGTCTCACACACACATAAACAGACATTTTCTAAAAATTGTCAAATCGTGTTCTGGTTCTCTCAAAGCGTGTAAATCCATCGAAAACGGGAAGTCAAAAATTTTTACGAATCCAATACTTTCTTCTATTGAATATAGAAGAAAGTAAAAAGGGGGAGGGGGAAAGAAATACAAAATTAGAATTTGTAAATTCATTATAGATTTTGACGGAAAACTGTTTAAGAAGTTTGCCAAAGGTTTGAAATTTACCAAATCTACCAGTTTGTTTTAACATTCTGTGTGTAGGGTTTGAGCGGGGGGGGGGGGGGGGATGAGTGTTTTCTCTTACCTCCCGTTTGCAAGCGTTCATAAAAAATGATGTGTTCGCCTTTATCTGCATTTTCCAAAAATTCAAAGAAATCGCCTTAAACCAATAAACATGAAATAATGTCTTCTTTCAAGAAATGAGCGATCTTTTTGTATAAGTTTCGTCTACAATATACTACATATTAAAAATAGTATTAGTCTCTCTCTCTCACACTTTTTTAATAGTTTTTAAGAATTATTCAATTTCTTCAGAAATATTAGCGAGAAAAAATGTGTAGTTTTGTAAACTTCTCAACTCTTCGTGGAATTACTTGGTATCAAAATTTGAACATATTTATATGAAATCAATTTAAAAGGAGTTTAGAGAACTATCTAATAGTTTCAAATGCACGATTTTCTCACACATGAACTTAATCTCTGCTATTGTAAATAGCATGCATACTTAAATTTTACTATAGCTTGAAAAATATTTTAGATGATTATTTTAATTTGTTTCAAAATTATATAAACAAAACTTCTTAGTTCAAACCATTTTTAATTTTAGAATGTATATTCAAGAAATATCAATTGGAAATGATCTAAAAGAGTTATATCTTGAACCTCAAATTAACAGTAATTTTACAATCAATTTTGAACAATAAAAAAATACAATTAAAATTTTAGGGCTTTTTTTTTTCTTCAACCCAAATATTAAATTATAGGGATGTGACTGACAAGTAAACAAACAAATAAATAGATATATGTTGAAACTTTATGTGGCGGGGGGGGGGGGGGGGGGGGTCATAAAATAAAATACCAGAATTTGGATGGCGAAAGTATCATTACAGAAATTATTTTATCTTTAGGAAATTTTATCTTTTATTTAATCAATTAAGAAAAAAAAAATCACTAACTTGACCATTTATAAGCTTTAATTATGTAAACAGTATATACATAATAAAATTCTGTCTTTGATTTATAAAGCTGAAACTTTATTAAATGTAGGGGAGCACGGGGCACAGTGGACCACCCCTATTTAAATCTATTAATATTCAACTCTTTTACTTCATATGGATACTCATGTATGGCAGCATGGTACTAGTAACTAGTTGTATCTATGCAGCCAAAAAAACCACGTAGGAAATAGTAAGGTAACCATTTTGATCAGATTTTTTGTTTTGAACTGTTCAAAGTAATTTTTCCACATTGAAGGATTTTAAAATTTTATAAAGATTGAACTAGCAACTATAAATACTATATAGCTGTTAAAGGAAGGCAAGATATTGCTGTTTTTAAATTTCTAAAAATTATTAGCATATTTGTAGTATGTATATTATTTTATTATTATTATCTGTCTTACTCTGGCACGGGGCTCAGCGGACCACCTTCCAATGTGCATAAAAATATAAATTAGTTTATTACTTATATTAGTTTTAGTTAAATTTATAGATGCAAATATAATGTAAAGTATTAATATCTCAAAATAATAATATCTTAATGTTATGATAAAATAAATAAAAAGAATTATAAATTTCTGAAAAGAATAAATATTTGAATAGTAATATAATAATTATTGATATCTAAATTTAATAAATATTTGAATTATATAGCATTAATAAAAGGAAAAATATCTAATTTAATAAATAGTTGAAAAATTTATTATTATTGTTAGTTTTAGAGATCATATTTGAAAAGCAAAATAAGTAGCTTAATACATTTTAGTTGAATTTATTCTACAAATATAATGTAAATTAATTATACCTCAAAATAATAATTAAATAATAATAATAATAATAATAAATATTTGAATAGTAGTATAATATCTTTTAATATTTGAATTTAAAAAAATATATCTGATTTATAAAATATTACTAAAAGAATTAAAAAAAACAATTATCTATTTCAACTTAATAAATTTTCTTAGTGGGATTTGATTTCTCATTCGTTTATTTTAATTGTTTTATTTTATTTCATGAAAATGCCTGAATTATATTTTTTAGACTAGAATAGTATGAGAAATTAATTTTAGAGAAAAAAAGAAAGTAATTTATAATAATTTATTATAAGCAAAAGAGGCTGGTCCACTGTACCGCGGTCATGGGGCACAGTGGTCAACTTTGTAACTGCTCACAATTTTTTTTTTTTTTTTTTCGTTCATAATGTATTGGAAATATTCTTATAAAAAAAATTAAGACATGTCAAGAAGAGCTTAGAGATTGTTTGCTGTTTTTTTTTTTTTTTTTTTTTTTTTTTTTAAAGTACATTGCTTTTCTGTTTTTTTTTTTTTTTGTGGAAAAAAAAAATTGTAAAAGTGGTTCACTGTGTCCCGGTCTCCCCTATATTACAGAACTTAAAATAAATCTTAATAAAGCTTAAATCAGTTAAAAATAAATAAATAAATAATAATAATAATAAATAAATAAATAAATAAAAACTCATCATTTTTCATAGTAATATATAATTGATAAATCTGAGACAGGTTTATAAAATTTCTTGGAAACATTGTGAATAAATACATTTTATTTTAAATAGCAGTTCAGTGGTAAGTTTCCTTTTCAGTAACTCTGTTGACCATTTTTGAAGAGAGGGATTTCTTTCGTCTTTTCTAAAAATAATTAGTAAGAGGAGCGCAAATATTCTTTGAGAGTAACCTAGTCTTTCGTCTCCGACAAAACACGTACGCGGCGACATTGTATTGGATTGAAAAGAAAAAAGCGTGAGAATCTACTATAAAATACTATTAGAACACTACATAGCTTTGCGCGGGTGTAAAAAACCACCCAGCCAGAGCCACGGGAGATGTACTACACCCCACATCCCTGAGGCAGTGTGGCCGCCCTCTCATAAAAGTACCGGACATTTCCTTTCGCTGATAAAGACCGATACTAATCAGAGTCAGAGAAAGGATCTGTTTTCACAGGACTATTGCCTATAAGTCACATGTCCATAGAGTCTCTTTTTTTTCTTTAAAAATAATGAGATTCCTGTTATTTGCGAAAGTAATTCTTTAATTGATGAAAATAATCTTTATTTTATAACTTTTGCATTGAAAGATAGCATCTTTAAAAATTAAAACCTTTAGACAAGGATTACTGATTTAACACATATTACACATAGATTAAATAGAATAATAGTATAGTTTTAAATGTCTATTTATATTTTTAATACTAAAAATAAAAATGCATTCAAATTATTGAAATAATTTCATGTCGGAGATGTAGATTTTATATCAATGGTTATTTTATTTTCAACACTTTCTGGAAAATGCAAATAATAATAATAATAATAATAATAATAAAAACTAGTTGGCATAGGTGGACTCTGCTCAGTTCCCCATCATATTTATGTTCTCATAAATTTCTAGTGCGAGACATATTATAATCATGTTAAAAGAAATGAATTTGACCAAAGCTTGATTCAGTAACAGAATGAAATCCCCGCCTAATAGGCTATCCACCGTTCACTTCGATATATTTATCTTATTCTAATCTATTAATTTATTTAATGAGGGTCAGTTCCATTGTTTAGTTTTCATGCTACTATTTCCAATGCAATAATCCTCAAAATCCATATTTATATGAAAAATTTACAATTTCGCTATGTTGATAAAATTGAAAATTACGAATAATTTACGAAATTTTCTTATTAGAATATTTGTATTCAAACATGTTCAAACAAATATCATAAATGTAATTTTGAAGTTGTCTAATGTATTTGTGATCCTCAAAATGGAAGTTAAGGTCAATTTTGCCATATTCTAACATGTTAAGTAAAGTGTAAATTCCGATGCGTTTCTCTCTTGTGAGAAATGAGTTCTCTATTGTGATTAAAAGGGTAGAAAGTATTGCTACCAAGAATATAAAAAAAATTCACAGAGGAATAAAATCCATATGAGTTTGAGTTGCTTTTCCCGCTGAAATTCATGAGAAAATGAACCTTGCTCAGCTCAAGTTTACAATTTAAAAAACGAGCGAAATTCAGCTCAAAACTGAAAAAGTTTTAATTAAACTCATGAATGCGGTCCTGCGCAATACTGATTTAAAACAACGGAACCTCTAAATGATAGAATTTGTCTCCTATTAATAAGTTCTCATGCGCATAAACAAACGTATTGAAAATTTGAGAATAAAAAACCATGCAAAAACAGTGGGTACACTATTCAGAAGTGTTTGCTAAATAAATTTTTACTACAATTAAATTAACAAGTTATAATTAAGAATTGTCAGTTAATAAGTTTAATTAAGCATAAAATTAAAACTAATTTTCATGGTAATTGGTAATTTTAGAAAAAAAAGGGGAAATTACCTATAAAAGTGTTCAAAGAGGATAAGATATATAAAAAAAAAAAAAAAAAAAAAAAAAAAAAATGTACGTAAAAATGAACTTTTAGTGAACTTCGCTCGTTTTTAAAAATGAACTTGAACTGAACGCGTTCATTTCTTTCAGACATGAGTTTGAGCGCGAACTAACTCGTTTTTTACACGATGAACTTGAGTTTGAACTAGTTCGTTTTTTTCGTGAACTTGCACAACACTGCATATAGGGATGCTGCAATAAACTATTCGTTGAGATCAAGCAAACGGTTCGTGTACAGGGACACCCAAGAGAAATCAAATACTTTACGTCTATGGGAAAAATTGCAGGTAAGTAGAGTTTAACATCCATAGTCTGCACTAAACCAAATAAAACTTATATATATATGTATATATATATATATATATATATATATATATATATATATATATATATATATACGTAAAAACATGTTACGTGTAGAATATGGTATAGAAATCATTCACTCTTCATTTACAGGGCTACACAAAATAACTAGATTATAGTGCGACAATACTTGAAAATTGATGGAAGTGTACTTCAGGTTGTGGAGTGTGTTATGAATATAGGATTGGTTATATTTATGTGCAGCATGTGATGTGTACATAACTTTCAGAAGATATACATGGCTGCCAATATTTAGGCCATAACATTCTTTTTCACTATAATATTTTACCATGTCCAGGAAAGCTGCTCAGTGCTCAGGAACTGAAATTAATTCCTCATAGCCATATGGTAAATAATGTATTTTTTTAAGCTAAATATTCATCGCTTGGTTTTTTGTATATTTAGCCGTTTTGTGGCTTCCCGAATACCGAAGTCGTGTATTTAACGTTTGACCTTTGTCTGTGTCTGTTAGAATAAATTAAAAACAAATAACTTTAGGCGATCCAAATGTTGTATTTTGAAGTTAATGTGTTTGTTACTAGAAATGTTTGATCGAGATCGATAAGTTTCAAGGAATGTTGTGAAAGTTGCCTCAGTATTTTTAAATGAACTTTTGAATTTAATAACAGACTCGAATTCTATATAAATGTAGGTACAGTACTGAAACGGGGGGTTTGAGGGGGGTGGTAGCCCACCTCACACAGAATTACTTGTCAAATAAAGCTACTCCAAAGTCTAATTTGAATTGTTTTAACATAGGTTTGCATAACAGTATTCGTTATCTTGCCCCTTAATCTCCAACCTGTATTTATAGTATTAAATTTCAGGGTAAGAGAAAGTCGTGTGAATGACACACCAGATTATTTTTCTTATGTTTTAAGGTCTATTTTTTAAAACAACATACTAAACAATGAAATTTAATGCTATATCGAAAATAATATACTTTATAATATTTTTTAAATGTAATTTGGAACATCAATATATTCATTAAAAAAGCAAGCTTTTTATAAGTAAAAACAAAAATCTGGTGCTATTGCGTTCCAATTATTTTTCTTATTTATTTCAATTTTTCGCTTTAACAATTTTTTTTTTTTCATAATAATGGTTTTGATAATATGTCTTTATAATAGCAATGTTTCACGCATTAGCTTTTTTTTTTTTTTTCTTTTTGTAAGTGATATATTTCTTTGGCATCAAATAATAATTTTTTACAGATCTCTTACTTTTTTAAACTTTAAATGCCAAGAAATATTTCTTTAATGCTCACATCATTTTTTTTTTTTTTTTTTTTTTTTTTAAATAAATAAGTAAACAATGTATCAGATTTGGATTTGGAAAAAGAAAGATATTCTTTAAAGCAAGTTTAAAAGCACGTGTTATAGTTTTGATTTAAGCGTTTAAAAAAACAAACAACAATAGAAATTTCAGTTTTTAAAAGTGTAACAATAAAATACTTCAGTAAAGAAATATGTAAACCCAGATACTTTTTTTTTTTTTTTTCACGGGAAAAAATAGCATTAATAAATAAATAACATAAATAAATAATATATTTTGTTAACATTATTATTTATTAGCATTAATAAAGAGTTTTTTTAAAGAATTTTTTTTTCTGAACGCTTTATGACATTCGGTTATTGTCCCCGACCCGTAAACCCGACCCGTACCCGTAGCTTCTGACCCGCAACCTGCCTCGAAACCCGAAAAATGTGTTATTCAATTTTATATTATACAGGACTGAATTAAAATCATATTTCAAGAAATACAGTTATATTATTGAACATATCTTTCAGAGAATTAATTATTACATAATTATAACAAGTATGTATAATTATATTAAAACTGGCTTATAATTAAAATAATATTTAAAATAACTCGTCTAATTATAAACAAAACTTCAATGTATAATACAACAAAATTTTCTGTGTATTACACTTTTAAAAAATCGACTTTTTTACTTATTCACTGTCTATAAAAAAATCTGGTGTGACTCCACTCGACTTTCCGAACATTGAGTATATAATGGTTTTGTTGCTAAAGTAAAGTAAGAGGAGTTGTTAAATAAACAAAAGAGAGAAAATTATAATAGGGTGTTTGAGTATTTTCTCCATATAGTACACGATGTTTAATTTAACGCTACTGAACTTTAATCCCATAGATCATAATGATAAAGAAATTTTAGTTCTGTCCCTGTAGAAACCTATAAATGCTAGATTTACCAAAATGCTTATAGTTAGTGCAACAGTGACTTATAATATTCATATAAATATTCAGCTCAATTGAATGAGGCGTTTAGACGCTATCGCAATTTAAAAATTTGGTCCCATAGGCCATAATGATAAAGAATTTTTCTTTGAGTCCCTGTAAAAAAACTAAAAGTGCTAAATTTACCAAACTCTATACAGTTCGTGTAACTGTGACCTATAGCATGTGTATAAATTTTTTGCTCAGTTTAATACGGCGTTTAGACGCTATCACACTTTTAAAAAATTGGCCTCATAGGCCATAATGATAAAAAAAATTTCTTGGTGTCCCCGTAAAAAAACACTAAGATTCAGCAAAATCAATAGGTTCCGTGCTACGGTGACTTACAAAATATGTACCAACTTTCAGCTCATTCGAAAAAAGCGTTTAGACGCTAGCGTGTTCACTCAGACACATACACACACATACATACACACATACATACATCATCGTAAAAATAGTGAAAACGGACTAAGGGTAACATATAGAAACATCAAAATCTCGAATTTGGATTTTTGACATGATTACAATACTTTCCTTACACATGTATGTTCGGAAAGTAAAAAATAAAACAAGGAAGCTATAAGTTGGAAGGCAAATAAATTTCTTTCTCATATAACGTGTTAAGTATTAATATTTATGCATTTATTCTTTACAAATTAAACTTCTGTTACGAGAAATGTTTTTTTAAACTGTAATATAACTGTAACTCTAGTAATTTTCCTTTTTTTAAAGAAGAGTATGTGATCCAATCTCTGCATTCAAAAATTTATATTCGTAAAAAAGTAACATAAAAAATTCTTCGAAGAAAAATATTTTGCGGGTAGACCCGCGGTTTTATCCGCGGGTCTAAAATTAATGCTGTCTCGACCCACATCACACCCCAAAAACGGGTAACCCGTGGGCAACTGCGGGTACCCGACCTGATGCAGGACTTTACATTCGTTTAACAAAAACTAGATTTTTCCAAAGAACTTCGTAAAGGCTAACTGAAACAGATATTCTGGACCATATAAAAATTGAAGAATACCGAAAACTTTGCGATGCAGATAAAAAAATAAAACGATCACAACGATGAACTCAACAAACTTTCTCATCATGTGTTAAAGTGAACTACAGCTTGATGAAACACCCCTGAGTAAATTGTTAATGCAATGATATACAAAATGTGAACTATATGGCAGAAAAGTCTATGGCACATCGAAAAGTGAAATATAAAATTTAATTATTGATATATATGAAAGCTCAGTTTGTAAGACAATGCATTTTACGATGGAAAGGTTTGTTTAAAAAAATAAAAACGTTAATTCAAAATTTTGCTAATAGATAGCGCTGTATCTTAAAATCAACAAGAGATCCGTCAAACATGCGAGCCAAGTAAAAATAGAGTATTTATTCGGTGAAATTCACACCTTTCAATATAGTAATTAAATTCAATCCACGTATTTGTTAGCGTCGGTTGTAGAGATGATTGAATTGTATGTGTTATTCGTCTCGTCCGTAATGTCAGAGAAGGCATAAATTTTGTCCTCTACATTACAGTAGGCTGAACGTATGTCCTAGAATTTCGAGGACAGTTCCCGAATTTCGAGGACAAAACTACCTTCGTCCCCAAAAAATTACAACACATTTGGGGACGCCGGTAATAAAGTTATTAATGTTTTATTATAGTGATTTATTGTATGTATAATAAATAAGCTGAATTAAGTTCTTTTAGGTGTTTTATTAATAAAAAATACTAAAATTTTACAATTTAAAGTGATTTAATTATTTTTTTTTATTTTTTGTCCTCGAAATTCGAGGACACCGCCATCTTTGTCCCCAAATTCAGTGAAAAAAATATGGTCGCTCTACACTACAGCATACCAGCAGAAGAAATTGAGGTTCTACATCAAAACTAAAAGAAAGGCTATACAAACAAACTTAGAAACAGGTAGCGCCATCTGAGGGAAATGTTTTGAACGAATATTTTTTAAACCATTTTTTTTTTTTAAATAGCTTTTTATCATAAGAGTTATGTTAGTAATCCTTTAAAATTCTTAAAATAATAATAATAATAATAATAATAAAGTAATTGTTACAAATGAATACAAATTATTAATGAAAAGTGTAATTTAATATTTTTATATGGTATTTTTAGAGTTTCTAAATTAAAAAAAAAAAATTGTTTCATGTTTAAGTGGTTCGAAATTATATAAAAAGTCAATCCGTCTTACTTAATTTTTCATATAACAAATCTCTATGCCAGATTTAGCAATTAGTTACATGGAGACCCGACCGAATAAAACTCCTCGACACTAATTGTTAAACTATAATTTTCTGTTGTTAAAGTTTGATTTAGGCTATTGTGTTTTCAGTCAATTTTAATTCGTTTTTTTTTTTTTTTTTTTTTTTTAATTATCATTGTTCTTCAGTCAGAACTTATTCATTCCTTTTCCTGCTTTTTGCTTGATATAATACGAAATCGGTCAAGGCGATTAATAGAAATTTTATGGATAGAAAACTGTCTTAGAATAAATTAGATTGTGTTTTTAAAGGTATAAATGTTTTAAAAATAAATCTTATTTTCAAAATATAGGAACGCAGTTAAAGACATCAATGATTATTGCACTAGGTATCCTTTAAAAGCTTAAAAATAATTTTCGTAAAATCAATAAACTTTCTGACATGCATTTCTTTGTCTTTGATTAACGGTTTCAGGGGCGGTAATTTTTAATTCCAACTGTAAAACTTGTCCAGGAATTTTTTTACCAAGTTTTATTTTAATAATATAGAGGAAAAACTTCATTTATTTCTTTTGTTTTAGATTTATACGGAAATTCTTGTGGTAGTTTACTTTAAATGAGAGAAACTACCTTAAACTCCAAAGGTTTAATTGCTTTTAAAAAATTTGAATGAAAGAAATTTGTAGTACCAATAATGATTGTGTTGCTCATAAGGACACAATTTCATTCAAAATAAAATAAAATAAAATTTTGTTATTAATTTAGTGCGAATACATAAGTAATTTCTTAGGTACATTTCTCATGTAGGTAACTATAAAAACCTTCTTATAGCTGATAAGAAGCGTGTTTACGCGTTTAGCAAAGTAAATTTCATGTGATTTAAAGACTACAATTCATTTATTCTTCCATTCTTGTGCAAAAAGTTTTGGAAATATGATGTCTATGCACATTTCTTTCCTTCTTTCCTTTTCCTTTTTCTTTTTTCTTCTTAATAACAAGTAAAAAACATTTTTTTTTCCATCAAACATTTTACATTATCCTTTCTTTATGATACTAAAGATAAATTTGAGTATGTATATATATATATATATATATATATTGTTTAATATTGCTGCCAAATAATTTCGGTACTTGATACTTAATTTCTTCTACGTAAAACTACATTAATCACTTTTAATTACTTTTACATATACATAATGGGCTCATCGAATAATTTTTTTAATCATTCATCCACATTAATTGTTACTTCACAAGTAATGGCTATTTTCACCATAATTTCTTTAATTATTTTAATAATGATTCGCTTCCCATATTTCTGTTCTAATTTCGACCACGCCAAGCGATTTATCCCGAGGCAGACGATTTAGCAGAAGAATTAGAAAATATTAACTTTTCATCTTCCGCGAGACCCAATTAATTTGACTCAATTAAATGGAAAATTAATGGCAACCATTCTGAGTTTGGGACTGAAAGAGGACATTTTTACACCACGCCTCTCGCAACATTACGTCATAGTCCAGCAATCGAATCACGTAGTTTGAGACTCACGGACGTGAGAGATCTATTTCAAACCGAAGGAAGTGTCGCCTGCGTTTGACATGTTTTGATTAGTGATGGGATTTATAATCTAAGTTGGGATTTTATTCTTTCGTCAGTATAATCTGTTGCCTGATACCGAAAAGTAATTTATAAAACTTTTCGTCTGCTTTTATTTCACAAGAATATTTGTTTAAAACTAGAGAAAATCCTAAATAAAGTTATCTTTTGTAGTGACTTATCATTGACAATACGAAAAGCATTAAACATTCAATTTGCGTTGAAACAAATATATAAATAAAGTAAATATTAACCAATGAATATATATATATATGTATGTATGTATATTTTTTTTTAAATAAAATTCAAAAAATTCTGCAACATAGGAACTTTTTTGAAATGATTTCAAATAAAAGTTTTATTAATCTTTGTGTTTTATTTTTAAACATTTTATATATTGAAGGAAGATTTCGAAATAGTCAGTACCAAATTGTAATTTCAATATTCTGAATTTACTTCTGGCTTTACAGAGGATCCATAAAGTTATGAATAAATTTTACTGACATATTCGAAACATAAAAAAGTAAAATAAATAAATAATCTCATAGCTGATGACATCTAACTTAATAGTTTACCTTTAGATAATGAAATAACACCGCAAATAAGCTAATGAATACGAAGGTTAACAATAAAAAATATTAGACCCTGAAGACAATTACATAGTTAGGCATTACAATGTTTTGTAGCATTACATTGCTTTCTCCTTTCTTGCTATCTTGCAATCCTACATGCTACTCAATATTTTGTACGAATTGGAAAAAAAAAAAAAAGTTCTGCTTATCCTTCTTTTGATATCCAGAAAAGCTTATATGTCTCGATATATTGCACTATTATATGTTAAATAAACGTCTATATTAGTTACAATATGTAAACACACTTGGTAGTATTTCAGGATTCTTAAATATATAGGCTGTTCAAAAGCTATTTGTCAAGGGATCGTACCCATCAAGACGAACAATGTCTGCTACAGAACCCACAGTTGTATTTCTGATTGTAAAAAAAGTGCGATCTTGAAAAAAATAAAAATAAATAAATAGACGATAGGAGGCCACTTACCACTATATAGCTTTTTAGACCGGTCTTAAACCTCACCCGTAATTTATTATATAAACCTAGAAGAATAAAAAGAAAATTTTCAAATTCTACCGGATACGAATCCCACGCAACGTAAGGGCAGCAAAAGCACAAATCTTATAAACTCCCATACGACAAGAGGTGACTGGAGAACATTCAATTGAGAAGACAAAGTGGAATTAAGTGGCTGGAGAAAAGTTTCCCTCACAACAAGATGCAAAACATGTGGTGAGAACCTGATGTCCCCCTTGGTTGATTGACACCAAAAGTCAACTACAGGAAAAATGCAGGCACACTCTTCCATTTTTCAGAGGCACTAAGAAAGTGGGGGCTATTGAGAGCGGACAATGAGGAGAGAAGAAAGATTAGGAAACTGAGAAAACTGTTAGAACAGTTATCGACACATGATAAGCAAGCGCAAGTATTCATTTTTGGTGTTATTCTTTGGAAGTTACAGAAGCAGCAAAACTCTGGAACTCTGTAAGTGTTTACTGTTCAGAAAACTCCAGAGAGAAGCAGCAGCAATCGCTGTTGTAATTGATGTAATTTTCTAGGTTTTGCAGCATGCCGTCAAAAATGAACATTATTCTTTAAACTCGGTATAACCAGACTACTAGATTAATACTTAAATAACATCATCTGGTAAGATTTTATAAAGTCTAGATAAATTACACATACCAAAAATTTTCCCAGCAATGGCCGAGAGGATTTGTTTTTAAAGTTCGAAGACGGAAGTGCGTAGGTTTAATTTCAGGTCGCGTTTTCCGCTCGAGCCATTAGGGGTCTTCCGTGGTTTTTTTCTGAAAACCACGTAAATACGGACTTGGACTCCTTGAAGATCACCACGAAAGTCACTATGCCCGTTTCTAGGACTTAGCATAGTTAATCGGCCTTGACCCACATAACTAACCAATTTTACCAAAAATTAGCATGTATGCTGTAAATGTACGGTTAAGAATGTTAAAAGTGATTCAAAGCACAACATTGTTCTAAAAGTAATTTCAAAAGCTTTTCAAGTCCTCTTACTGCACGTACAACGTTCCATGTCTTTCTGGAAGAATAGCTTTACGATTAACACAGGTTATTCCACTCAACACAGAGACAGGCATGTGGTTTATACATGGAGGCTTAATAATGTTTTATATCTGGTTCGACACTTCTACTTCAATCCTATCTAAATTCAGACAATTTTTTTTTTTTTTTTTTTTTTGTGGGGGTAAATTATGTAAAATATTGATGTACAAATGATCTATGCATAGCTTGCGTAGATGTTCTTTCAAATACCATTTTCTTTAATCATTTTCGAACTCTCTAGACCATGCAAGTTAAGCTTTGTGTTCTTCAGTTTCTTGTTGTGGTAAACACTGTTTAGACAGCCGTAAGAACATCTTAAACTAAATCGTGACTTGTTGTTGCATCGGACAGAAGGAATTGGGCTTGTGATATCCCTGAAAATGTACGCCAGTCTTCCATTCGCCGCATCAAATTGCTTCACGTTACACTAGATGGCCACTTTGAGCATTTATTTTGAACCTTTTTCTGTCTGCAATAAATGTTTTTGTGCAACGTAGGATTTTGTTGTTTCATTACCTGTTCATTTTTTATAATTCAACTTTAATATTTTAATTTATATTCTTCTATTCTTTCGAATGGAATGCTATATTAGGTTCCATGATAAAGATTGTCTGTCATGAGTGCAATTATCCCCTTTTATTTATAAAAACCCTTTAACACCATATATGCATAATACGTTTTAGGTATTACAATGATACTGTTTGTAATGTAAGGTATATTTTTACATACATCCTACGGAAAATGTATGTTATAAAATTATTATGAGATTTGAGTAACAAGTGCATGTGGAAACACTGCTTGTGTAATGAATTAATTAATTGGTGGAATGTTGAAAAATGAAAAATTTCTAATTTTTATCGGTCTAGAGCTTAACTGAAATATGACAATGGCACCTTTATTAGTTTTGAAACAAAATTGTTTTCATTGTATATCTCATTGAATCTGTTCTTCTTTCTTCTCACCCTGCCTCTTAATTACGTCATGGTTGCTTGTTTTGTGAAAATTTGTAGTGATTTCAATCACACCTACTTATTTTCGGCTAATTAAAAAATGTGCTTAATTATTTTAACCAAAAACAACGATTGTGTAATTCACTGAATAGATTTTATATTATCCTAGTTATTTTCAGTTATTATTATTATTTTTAATAACTCTTAGATTTTAAAAAGTTTTTACTACAGATGTTAAAATGACGGTTATTAGCTTTAATAGGCATACAATACATTTTCTTTCAATCATTATTACATAAAGTTTTGCATATATGTAACACATTTTATGTAAAGTCAGTTAAAATTCTTTACTGGCGTAAATTCCAAAAACCATAGACTAAAAATAAAGTTTTATTGTTAAAAATTATTTGCAAAAACACCAAGATGACACCAGCCATCTTGTAAATGTATAGAGATTCTAGATCAAAATTACAGTAAAGTTACAGAATTTTCCGCAGTTTCCTTGTTATTTAAATATACCGCTACATTTCACTTGAAACGATTATGACCGACAAGATAATTATTCTGTTCATCTAACCCTTAATTACAGACAAATAAATTAATTATTTTAATTAAGGAAATCACATAATAACTGATATCAATGATTTCATAATAATACACCTTCTCTATAACTTTAATTAAATTGCGTAACCTACTTCAAAACAAAATACGCACTCTGTATTAATCCAAATGTCAATATTTTAATTAGCTCTCTAAATTGCTTGTCTTAAACCGAATAATGAATATAAAAGATTATCTGTTAATTCCGCTCCCTTTATAACCTTTTAATTTCTCTGTCTTCGATGTAAAAGAAAAAGGGGAATTAGGTCTTTATTCACATCCATCATTTATTTATATGCGCTAAAAACACGCTTAGTATGGACGCCTTGAAGATGTTAAGATGTGATGACAACATAAATTCCGTCTTTGTTTTCCCAGAAGGCATTAGATTTGCTTTTTGATTAGAAGAACTTCCTTCATTAAAAGTACTCTCTCTAGATTAAGATGTAGTAATTTTATGTTTATAGAAAAATATTAAATATGCTTTGATTCAGTAAATTTCCAAAGAAAGTCTTTTGTTATGAACTGTGTTGATTTAAAATTATATATATTTCTTCTATATAACATAGTTACCAATCATTCCGATTTTTTGAGTACTCATTTTTGTTTATGAACGTTTTCCTCTTATTAGTCAATGATTAGAAAATCGTTGCAAAAGCTATACATACAAGTAAATATTAATAATTTCTATTTAGAAAATAAATAAAAAAAGAAAAGAAAAATTATCCACAAATCGGAACGATTGGCAGCTATGGAATCGTACAATGTGATAATAAAAATATTTTGAATTCTGGGAGTACTTTACAAAATGTGAGATTCATAATTTAAATTATTTTTTTTACCAATGTTTAATTTTTATTACCTATAATAATGCTTTAATAGTTTTCTTTTTACTTTCTTCTAAATTCAGTAGACGAATAAATTAATTTTCTAAAAACTTTCGACTTCCGGTTTTCGATGGATTTACACGTTTTCAGAAATCTAGAAAACGATTTGACAGTTTTAGAAAATATCTGTCTGTATGTGTGATAAAAAATTTGTGGCAACAGTATCTGAGGAAGTACTACACTGAATTTCCTACAAATTGGTATGTAGTTGCACCTTGATATGAATTAGTACCGATTAACGTTTTGTTAAAAATCGGCCAACAGGTGGCGATGGAATCATCTCGCTTTTTCTAAACTTTTGACATAGCGGTGTACAAAATTATAAAATTAAAAATAAATATTTCTGATTATTATAGCCAACCAGGAAAAACATTTTTAGAAACATTGGAACAACGTTCCTCCCTCTGTCCTCCTGGACAAAATTTCTACATATGTATTTTTCAGATAAATAAATAAATAAATAAATAAAAACTCATCAACACCTCTAATACGAATGGTTGAACCACTGATCTATGATAATTTAAAACAAAGTTATAGATTTTTTTTCATTAAAAAAAAAAAAAAAAAGATCTCAGTACGCAAAGTTTGTCTAGAAAAAGACAGAAGAAAGTTTTGTGAGGCCATTACTTACTTGTTTTATGATGTAAACAATTTTAGTATTAAATCATTCAAATCAATCAAGTAAGTTGACTTAAAAAAAAAAAATCGCGAATAGTTATCTTTTTCTCTCAAAGTTAATTAATTTATCTTCGATTAAACTTGAAAAAATCTTTTACTGTATTCAAGAGAAAGATTTTTTTCTACTGATTTTATACAAACGTAACTGATAAACAAAAATTTTACAGCTGCGAAAATTCCTACATTTTTCGCCTGATGAAGGTTGTGTTATAATTTCGACTCGAAACAACAATTCTGCGCTAATACCAATTTTTGGGTGCACTTTACTTTCTTTAAATGAAATATTTATTTAAAACAATTGTTTAAAATTAATCCCCTTTCAGCACATATTTTTCTGCAAAAAATAGAATAAGATTTTAATACATTGTTTTCGCTATGACATTATTTTCAGTTTCGGAAAAATTTTCCTCTTATTATTCAAAAGATTTTTTTAAGAGTATGTAAAACGGATATTGTTCTATGTATATAATGATTTAGTAAGATTTCAAATATAATCAGTAATTAGTACTGTTATTATTATTATTATTATTATTAATCATCATCATAGACGTTTTAAGATAACTAACTTAGAAAATATTAGAACATTGAATGTAAGACACATTTTACCTTTATGCAGGAGGACATCTTGTTTTGCTATGATAAAATTTGCATTTAAAACGTATTTTTAATTTTGAAAATATGTTATTTTTAAAAAACGCGATCAATAGAACACATGCATTATTAAAAACTTAATAATATATGAATAAAACATTCAATTATATAGCTACCATACGGTTTGACTTATTTGAACCTAGAATGTGATGGAATTTCTGATAGTGCCCAAGTTAATCAGTTTCCTGTAAAAAAAGCTAATAAAAGAAAATATAATGTTAGAGAAAGTTATTTACTTTTTTGGAATGGAATAAATGTTGTATGTAAGGTTATCCATTGATTTGTGGGATCGGGATTTATTGTCGGAAGTGTTACTGAGAAAAGAGTTATTTAGAATTGAAAGTGAGCTTGAAGCTCTATAGATTTCTTTTCTGGAGATTTAAGAAGATTTTTGTATGGAGGATTCAAACAAATTTAGTTATTTTTATAAAGATACAAACTAAATAAGAAATCAATATGTTATAATATCGAAATGCTTTCTTATTACTATCAAAAATACCACACCATAATCTTACCATGTTGTATTAAGTACCATAAACCAGGATTACTTTGGCCCAATAGTCAGAAAAAGACGTTTTTCCGGTAGTCAGTCAAAGTATTTAACCCTTTATTTACCGCTTTATAAATAACATAAAAAGTGTACCAGAAACATATATTTTTATTTACTTATTAAGAATATTTTTAAAAAATATATGCAATAAAAAATATGCATATCACCTTATCATAGTAGTTAATGAGATTTTGTTAGGCGGTACTTTAGTTTTTACCATTGGTACATAGAGGGTAAAAAGATATTTGGAACTTAAAAAGTGTAAAAAACTATATACTTTTAATGTTCCTTATATATTTTTACATCCATTACCCTACTACAGTAGGTAATGGAAGTATTTTATTCGGTCCAAAAACTCAAAATCGAATTTTCATCTGATTTACACGATTTAAGATCGCCTCAGTCCAAAAAAGTAGTTTTTGACAATTGGTCAGTGTGTATGTGTGTGTGTGTGCATGTATGTAGTAGGTTCGGAATCTTCTGGCTATCATATCTCTGAAACTATAAAGCTAGAACTACGAAACTTCAGAATTGATACAGGTCTGGTGTACAGATGAATTTTCTAAATTTTGGTGAAAATTGGAAAAACCAGAAGTGGGTCATCGGAAACCGGAAGTGGGACCGGAAGTCCATATCTCAAAAACGGCTCTAACGATTTTCTTCAAATTTGTTATATAAACACTCTATTAGATGTCCTTTTGAATGATATAGTTGGTCAGTTCAGCAAAATTGATAGGCGCTCTGTATAAATAGCTCAATTTCAGGTCCCTCAAGTGCGTTACTTTAAAAATGGCTGTACGGATTTTTTTCAAACTCGTCGTATTAACACCCTTTTAAATATCCTTCTGTATGTAATTATTGTTTTCCGGTCAATAATTGAGCATGCCAAGTTTTTGTAAAAGTTGATATCTCAAAAACGGCTCTAACGATTTTCTTGAAAATTGTTACATAAATCCATTTTAGATATTCTTTCTCGTGTATTACGTGGTTATTACAGAAAAATTAACAGTCATCCTGCTCAGGTAGGTTAATTTTAGATCTCAGAAATTGGTGTTTCAAGAAATAATTCTACCTTTTTTTTTTTTCTCTCTTATTTTTTAACTTGCTATCTAAACTTTGTATTATATGTCTTTACAAGTGTATTAAATTTCTATTACTGGAAAAATAGGTTAGTTTTATGTATTCTGATTATATTATCTCAAAAAAAAAAAAAAAAAAAAAAATGCATATAATGCATGTAATAGTGGGTAATAGAAGTAGTGTGGTTGTTTCAGACCAGGTATTTTTTTTTCTAAGATTTATAGAAGATTCTTGAGGGAATATAGGAATTAATTATAACACATGTGTAGATCGTGAAAAATAACAAGCAAGAACAGCAAAAGCACTCTAACAAATCCTTTTTGAAAGAGGAACGACTGCATGCAGCGTCTAGTGTCATGTAGTGAGATTAAAGTGTGGAGTAAATACCTTTAGCATTTCTTCCATAAATGCGATTTTATACTCTCTTTAAATTAAAATTTCTTTGAAGTATACCCTTAGTAGATAAAGGGTTAAGGGACAATTTTGTTTTTAAAAAATAGAAGGGATTTTAATTAAAAGAGATTTTATGCTTTTGAAGTTTTATATGTAGTTGTAGTTGTGGCACAAAAGACGACATTATAAACACTGTACAGCAATACAAAGTTTTTAACTCTGCAAACTTTTAATTATATAATTTATACTAGAAGTGTAAAAATTAAAATGTAAATAAAAATGTGGTAAAATATAATGTCACGTTAAGGTTTTTTTTTTTTCTCTGATTGTTTAGTTAACCCGGTAGTAGTCGCTAACCCGGCAGCGCCACCTATTACAGATTGCGCACTTTTTATTTAAGTGACACCAATAATTTTAAGAAGTGATGTGATCGACGTTTCTTCGATTTTATTTGCGTTTTATGTATATCAAATGCCACTTCTAAAACTTTTTGGTGGCAGTTGAATAAAAAAATCTGGAAACACTGAAGGATGGGCGGCAAATCGACTAACTAGCGACTACTAACGGGTTAAAAAATATATTTATTTTTTTTTAAAGAAAATCGTTTAAAACTTCGATGCTTTCGGGTCTTCTTTGGTTTAAGCTTACATTGTGGAAAAAATAGCTTCCCAGATAGCTGTGAACTTTGTCAATGAACTACAAATGAGCTATAATATTAAAACAACTTTATTTTTATTGCTTAAATGATTTTTATTACTGCATACCAGTACTATTCTTTCATTTTATCTACTACTATTCTTTCATTTTCTGATGAAAATTCGGATGAGGATGATGAAAGCAGTGTTGACAAATACTCACCTGTTAACAAACCAAGCAAAATTGATTTTAAAGAAATCGATTATGGGATTATTAAATGTGGATGTAACCACTACTCTGGGTTAATAGTGAAGATGCCAGCTAAAGAAGAGCCAGGTCAAACAGTTGATTGCATAAATAGATCAAAAAGACATGTATGGTTCGATAAAAAAGACATAATGTACTTACATCAAACAAAAAATTAAATGTTCCTGGTTTTTTAAAAGTAGAGGGCAATTTCTCTTATGAAAATGATTGAGTATTGTCACGTTTAATTCAATGCAACTTTTTCAGCCAGGAAAATTTTTGATGAAATTAATCCTCTAAAAATGTTTGGTTTGTATGCATTCATTTATCATGAAATTATCGCGAAATTTTCTATTATTTCAGTTTTATTTCAATATTTTGTTAACTCTATGCTCGTTACTCAAGCAACTCTATATGAGGGATACATTAGCCAAATATACCCCCAAATAGCAGCAAAACGTTATGTGAAATGATCTCCTGAACCCGAATATGACCCCCATTTTGTCACATCACCCACCATTTTTTCGTGACGTCACCTCCTACCCCAATTTTTATCACTCTTCGGTAATTTGTGACTATGAATTCAATTTGGAAAATCAATAATAATTATTTTAACTCTTAAAAATAAAAAGAATATAATGTGTAATATGTGATAATAATAATTGAATAATAAAATATAATAAATGTAACTTATGATTTCAGTGGCAAATCACCCCTAAATCTTCCCCTTGTTGCAAATGTTCATGTTATAGAATTTTTCACCACTTTAGACCCTCAGAAGATATTTAACATTTAATATATTTCTTTTCTTCCCTATAAATCAAATTTATATCCATAAAATTACCGAAAAGTCGTAAAAAAAGAGGGTGTCCCCCAAAAAAGGTGGGTGATAGGGCAAAATGGATTTCATATTCGGATTCATGAGGTCATTTTACATAAGAATTTGGTGTTGGGGCAATTTTCATGCAGAGCAGTGTAATCTGAATGATTTTAAATACTTTTAATTAAGTAATTGTGTTAAATATTTTATGAATGTTGCTATAATGTTCAAACCGGAAAAGGTGATAAGAGTAGGTTTCGGGGTTCTAGAATCTGGAATCGTCTACAGGGCTTTCTACTGACCTCTCACTACATGACTGTTGCATTTTGTATAGAAAGAAAACAGTGGTGGGGGAGAGTCAAAAATTCAAGGAAAAAGCATTTAAAAAAAAAAAAAAAAAAAAAAAAAAAAAAAGCATTATCATAAGTGTGAAAAACGTCATTCAACTGACACTGGTCAGAAAATGCGATAAAATCAGTGAAGAAAAATACCGAAAAGTGGGAAGGGTGGCGCTTGGGACTCTGGTATCCTCGACAGAGCTTGCAGTACACCCGTTCTCACTCACGCAGAAATGTTTTTCAAATAAAACAGTTTCTGAAAAAATTTTAAACTGTTGCTTTAAGTACACTCAAAAAAAAAAAAAAAAAAAAAAAAATTACACGCATACCTTAAACTGTAATAATATGTTTATAATAATGTATGGTAGGAGAAAAATAGTGTAGGTGTCATTCCAGAATATTTTAATTACTCACGTCTCATTATTTTGTATTAATTTTATTTTTCTTATCTGTATATTCATTAAATTATTTTGCTATTTTACCATAGAATAATTCTTCCAAAAATATAAAAAGTTTCATTTGAAACGCAAACGATATACAATTCTGAGTCTATTGAGAAACATTTTGAGTGTTCATTTACTGATGAATAAAGTTATGAAAGTATAAAAGAATATTATTGCATAGAATAGAGTTTTGAAATGGCAATTTTATCAGAAAGTGCCGTTGGATAATTTCCAAAACAACTAAGCATTGAGGAATAAAGATGTCGAGTTATTTGATACAAAATGTCAGATGTATGGCCATATTCTGTATCACTCATTTTTTACTCCATTAATTTTGAAAATTTCGTGTCATTTTATTTAAATATTGCTTGAAGATAACATATGAATATCATAATATTTATTGTTTGTTGTATTGTAAAAGATACTAAGAAAAACGTTTTATGTCATGTTGCCAAAAACGTAATAAATGTAATGAAATATTTTGTATTCTTTTTTTTTTTTTTTTTTTTTTTTTTTTTACTGATTATTTCGTAGATTTCGTAAGTTATATGATATTGTTGAAAATTCAAAGTTCAATTGAAGTTTCTTTTATTAAAAGTAAAATTTTTGTCAACTTTTTTACTCCTTAAAAAAATATGCTAGGGAATTTTTAACATTAAAATACTAACGAAATATTAGAGCATGTAGTTCATTATTTCGTTGTAATATATTAACAATCCCAAAAATTGTAATTAATAATAATAATTTGTTTTTAAATGTATAGAGAGAAAACTAAATTATATATTATAAAATAAATAAGAAAATATTAAACTAAAACATAGAAACTAAAATGTAAATCTTATTATCAGAAATACATTATTTTGTTAACTGACATTCCACTTCTTTGAATAATGTAATCATCGGATTCTAGAACGTTTGCTGAAACAACTATTCCTTTGTTTATTGAAAATAAACGTAACCACTGGATTCTAAAACTTCAGAAACGCCGCTATTTCTTTGCATGTTAGAAATAGATTTCTTTTAAAATAATTAATTAAGAAATTCTTGTGCTCTCCTAACTTTCTACAAATTCACTGTGTTTTATTAGACTTAGCGACAACTCATTTGAAATCGTTCATTACAACCATTGGTTAATTATCCATTTTTAATAATTTTCTTTCTTTGGCATTACTGTCCATCTCGTGTCCCAATGATTAGTCTCTGAATGATTTACTTACCCGTCCTGAGTTCAAGTCTCAATTTCGACATTCATCATGGTTAAAAATACATTTTAAGCAATAGCCAGATTAGTCCTAATGTGCAAAATACGAACGGAGGGTGACATACCAAATTATTTATTTATTTACTTTGACGTTTCAGATCAGGATTTAATTGCTGATCTCAGAATTAACAATTTTTGATAATAAATATAGTTAAAACACTTTAAACACACGTAAATATAAATTTATTTAAAAGATGTTAAAAATTTTTTATCCAAAGCTTTTCGCTTTAATAGTAAAGCATCATCAGGGATTTATGATTCGTTTCCATTGCGCAGTTTTAAATGTGTTTTCTTTTTACAGTCAAAAGTTAAGTCTTTTAATAACGTGATATATTTTAAATATCAGCAAAAAACAATATGAATTCCGGTAGAGGTTGGACCAAGGAGTTAAGAAAAGTGAGAGAAGCTGGAACTATTGCATATCATACGAGGTTATTGTAGGAGAAAAAACATCATGAATTAGCAGAAATAAACTATTAACTATTTTATAATATTGTGCCAAATTATTGGTAAAATTGCAGCATCTTTGGAATTTATTGCATTTTTGCATTTAATTATATGAATAGCTTCGGAAATGTAAAGTTCTTGGATATTAGATGGTGCTGTAATAATTTTGGCTTTATCCCATATAGGGTTGGCGTTTGTAATGGCATAGATGAAGTCGACTAGAGTAGAACTATTTGCTTCTTTGATATTTCGTATATGTTCTTGTATTCTTTTATTTAAAGTCCTCTTGGTCTGTCCAATATAATAGAAAAGTTCTTTATTGCTTTCTATGGGAATTTGATAGACTCCTCCAGTGGGTCCATTTAAGTCGCGGTCATGAAGGGTTAATTGTTTAATAGTTATAGGAGAACTGAATGGGATAAAGAAATTAAATTTACGTTGTATATAATGTTTAAAGCTATAGAATTCTTTACAGAAAGGGAGACTATTAGTGTAACGAAATTTTAGAGTTGAATCTAGAGTGGGATTATTAGGTTTAATTAGCATGCGATTTTTTATTCTATTAACTAATCTTATAATACTAGATTTACTATATCCCGCAGCAGTACCTATTTGAATAATATTGTTAATTTGTTGTTTTTCATTAAATTTAAAAGTGGTATAATTTATAGCTCGGGTAATGTAGGAATTAAAAAAAGCATTTTTATAATTAGTAGGATGAGCTGAATCAGCTGGGATCGGTAAAGAGATAAATGTGTTTTTGGAAAAGACGTCAAACCATATAGTTGTATTATTTTCGTTACGATGTATCTTAAGGTCAAGAAACGGAAGCGTACGATTGATCTCAGTTTCAAATGTAAATTTAATCGATGGAAATGGGTTGTTGAGACAATCAATTAAATTAAGGAGTGCATTTTTTGAATAAGGCCAGGAGATAAAAATATCCTCAACATATCGCAAATATATAGTAGGTTTGAGTATGGAAGTTTCAAATACACGTTTTTCTAATTCAATGAGTAATAAATCTGCTAAAATAGGACTAAGAGGGGAACCCATCGGGGCTCCAAAAGTTTGTTTATATATCACTTTATTAAACAAAAAGATATTATTAGCATTAATGAGATCAAAAGCTTCACAAATAAATTTGAGAAAAGGGTTAAATGATGGTGTAGCAGTACATTTATCAAGGATAATGGATTTAACTAAATCTAAAGGAATATTCGGAAATAAGGAAACAACGTCAAGACTGAAAAATTTATCTGTAGGGGTAAATGTAGTATTTAGAATTCTACTTTTAGCTTCCAAACCGGATTTTACAATATGTGGGTCGTTAAGTACTAATGGTTTAAGTAAATTTGCGAGAAATTTTTCTAGAAAAAATGAAGGACTATTGCTTTTGGAAACAATGGGACGAAACGGGTGGTTAATTTTATGAGTTTTAATTTTAAAAAATATTTTAGGAATAGACGGGTATAAAGGAATTTTGATACTTTTTGGAGCAATTAAATCAATATACTTATGAATGAACTTTTGAATTTTACGAGTAAAATTTTCAATAGGATTAGTTTTAATTATAATACAGGCTAAGTCATTAATAGCTGCAAGAGCTTTATCGTGGAAATCGTCTGTATTAAGGGCAACGATTTGTTTAGATTTATCAGCAAGTAATAATCTTACATTTGTGCATTTGATTATATAAAAAGAAAATTGCAGGTATTATTTACCTAAGAAGTTGGTTTGCATTACAGTTATTTCTGAACTTTGATGATTATTTTCAATGTGTCGATATTTTCACGTTTTAAGAATTTACGATATAAACTTAACAAATTCCTTTTACGTTTGAAATGCCTTAAAGATTGCGAAAACCTTAATATAGTACCAAGATCTCTATTGATTAACCATAAATCCTTCCCTCCAGCCTGTAAACATATAATTTTTACTGCACAAATGAAGATGCTAAAAAATGCTATTCGGAACTTAAGAAAATCTATTATAACTCTTGAAACCGAAACTTATTATTGCTTTTTGAAACTTACAAACCTTGCTCAACCAGAAGACCTCGATACTTTCTTGCAAAATATTTTTCTTAGTATGGATAAATTCCAACATCAAATGACTTTAAAATATAATTTAAAAATTAAAAAACTTTTGCATTTACAAAGTACAGTATCTAAAAAGTTTAAAGACTTCAATAAACCGGAAAATATTACTCAATAAAGGTTCGAACTTTGCTCCTAAACCTCGCCTAAATCCTGTAAACGTTATCCCTAAATTTGAAAACATTATAAAAGATATTCCTAAGGAGCATCAGGATCAAGTACGGGCTTCTGCAGTTTTCTCATTAAATAAGCATCTTAACAGCAATAGTGGGTCCAAAAATCAAAATCTTTTTATTTCAAAACAAATTAAAACTAACAAAAATGTAAGATTATTACTTACTGATAAATCTAAACAAATCGTTGCCCTTAATACAGACGATTTCCACGATAAAGCTCTTGCAGCTATTAATGACTTAGCCTGTATTATAATTAAAACTAATCCTATTGAAAATTTTACTCGTAAAATTCAAAAGTTCATTCATAAGTATATTGATTTAATTGCTCCACAAAGTATCAAAGTTCCTTTATACCCGTCTATTCCTAAAATATTTTTTAAAATTAAAACTCATAAAATTAACCACCCGTTTCGTCCCATTGTTTCCAAATGCAATAGTCCTTCATTTTTTCTAGAAAAATTTCTCGCAGATTTACTTAAACCATTAGTACTTAACGACCCACATATTGTAAAATCCGGTTTGGAAGCTAAAAGTAGAATTCTAAATACTACATTTACCCCTACAGATAAATTTTTCAGTCTTGACGTTGTTTCCTTATTTCCGAATATTCCTTTAGATTTAGTTAAATCCATTATCCTTGATAAATGTACTGCTACACCATCACTTAACCCTTTTCTCAAATTTATTTGTGAAGCTTTTGACCTCATTAATGCTAATAATATCTTTTTGTTTAATAAAGTGATATATAAACAAACTTTTGGAGCCCCGATGGGTTCCCCTCTTAGTCCTATTTTAGCAGATTTATTACTCATTGAATTAGAAAAACGCGTATTTGAAACTTCCATACTCAAACCTACTATATATTTGCGATATGTTGAGGATATTTTTATCTCCTGGCCTTATTCAAAAAATGCACTCCTTAATTTAATTGATTGTCTCAACAACCCATTTCCATCGATTAAATTTACATTTGAAACTGAGATCAATCGTACGCTTCCGTTTCTTGACCTTAAGATACATCGTAACGAAAATAATACAACTATATGGTTTAACGTCTTTTCCAAAAACACATTTATCCCTTTACCGATCCCAGCTGATTCAGCTCATCCTACTAATTATAAAAATGCTTTTTTTAATTCCTACATTACCCGAGCTATAAATTATACCACTTTTAAATTTAATGAAAAACAATAAATTAACAATATTATTCAAATAGGTACTGCTGCGGGATATAGTAAATCTAGTATTATAAGATTAGTTAATAGAATAAAAAATCGCATGCTAATTAAACCTAATAATCCCACTCTAGATTCAACTCTAAAATTTCGTTACACTAATAGTCTCCCTTTCTGTAAAGAATTCTATAGCTTTAAACATTATATACAACGTAAATTTAATTTCTTTATCCCATTCAGTTCTCCTATAACTATTAAACAATTAACCCTTCATGACCGCGACTTAAATGGACCCAATGGAGGAGTCTATCAAATTCCCATAGAAAGCAATAAAGAACTTTTCTATTATATTGGACAGACCAAGAGGACTTTAAATAAAAGAATACAAGAACATATACGAAATATCAAAGAAGCAAATAGTTCTACTCTAGTCGACTTCATCTATGCCAACACAAACGCCAACCCTATATGGGATAAAGCCAAAATTATTACAGCACCATCTAATATCCAAGAACTTTACATTTCCGAAGCTATTCATATAATTAAATGCAAAAATGCAATAAATTCCAAAGATGCTGCAATTTTACCAATAATTTGGCACAATATTATAAAATAGTTAATAGTTTATTTCTGCTAATTCATGATGTTTTTTCTCCTACAATAACCTCGTATGATATGCAATAGTTCCAGCTTCTCTCACTTTTCTTAACTCCTTGGTCCAACCTCTACCGGAATTCATATTGTTTTTTGCTGATATTTAAAATATATCACGTTATTAAAAGACTTAACTTTTGACTGTAAAAAGAAAACATATTTAATACTACTGCGCAATGGAAACGAATCATAAATCCCTGATGATGCTTTACTATTAAAGCGAAATCTTTGGATAAAAAAATTTTAACATCTTTTAAATAAATTTATATTTACGTGTGTTTAAAGTGTTTTAAATATATTTAATACAAATGACACGTGTTCAATTTAATTCTTTATTTTTTAGAGATTATTTATAAATTTTTGATAATTTTTGAGGTACAGAGACTGTGGCACAGTTGCAAACTGTAACAGTAATCACTGTAACTGACAGTGATTACTGTTAACTCTTAAACCACGAAAGTTAGTTTAAGGACTCATTGCTTTTTTACCAATGTGTGGATGCAAAGTTCACAGAATGACAGTCAAAAGCAATTGCTTTGTTTAACATTACATATTTAGTAAATGAGCCCAGACAATCAACAGAAGCGGCTAATGTTCCAATATAATTGTTATATTTATTACATGAAAATACAAAAACAGCATTTCTATTTGTGTAAACGATAGATGCAAATTGCAAGTAAACATCTCAGTATCGTAAAGTTCTGGTAAATTAGAATGATTTTGTTTGGTATGTTATTCTTAAATAATCAACCAGCCAAATCCAAGTATATGATATGTCATAAAAATAAAGCATCTCAGGACATGTCCCCTCTTAAAGACTATTATAGTAAAATGTCTTTTTTGTACTAATGAAATTACGTTGTTTAACATTTCATAGTATTTTATAATAATCTATTAATTTAAGAGGAGAAGAAAGATGTTTTGAAGAATGAGGAGAATGCATCTTCAACATTCTTCTAGTAAATGATGTCATTCAACTATTGAATATACACTGCCCAGTCACATTAATGTTCCTATCTGTCACATAACCACAGTCACAGAAAAAGAGTAATGAAAAAATCAGAATAACCACATTTCACACGGCGGATCGCTGACAGATGTGCAGGTAGAGTGTCACTGAGGTTTTGGTAGGTACTACAGGGATGAGGAGCCATGTCGACTTCAGCGACGTGACCAGAAGCACTAAGTCACTAGGTAAGAATCCATAGAGCGAACAACCCGATCGAGGTGGTCCCACTGATTCTGGATTGGCTATGTATCTGGGGAGCTTGGTGGCTAGGAGAATATGATAAACTCATCCAGATACCCTTCGAATCATGAACGTACACTATAAGCTGTATGAGACATCGCATTGCCTTGCTGGTATATGCCATCGTGCCGAGTAAAAACAATCCCCATGTATAGGTGTACATGATTCGCAAAGACAGTTCTTCTGTTGATCTACCATGCCTTCCACAATGATGAGTGCACCCAAGAACTACTACGAAACATCCCCCAAATCATAATGCTTCCTGCTCACGCTTGAACTCTTTCAGCAATTGTTGCAAGATGTTTGCTTTTAGATGTTTCACGCTGTATTCACTAATATTCATCTGTCTGATGGAGCATAAAACTTGATTCCTCTGAAAAAAAACACATGTCACCACTCAGTGTGCGTTCAATTGCACTACTCGCATGCGTACTCCAGTCTTCGTCGCCGAGGAATAACAGTCAGCCTAGTGTTTTAACTGCTACCACGACCTATATGCAGTAACATTCGTTGAACTGTTGTTGAGAACACACTCATTGAAGACCTTCTGTTCATTAAAGTGGTGAATTGATCAACAGTTTCACATCTATTCGCCTGTATGAATTTTTGTAGTTGGCGTTCCCTTCTATCATCTATGACAAGTGGCGCATCACATTTGCTACAACTCTGATTTTTGATAATGCTTTTTTGACATGCACGGTTTGCTTTAACTACGGTGGCACGCGAATAGTTTACAAAATTAGCCGTTAACCCGTTACACACACGTTTCCACCCTTGAACAGCAAGCTGGTGATAATTCCTTTTTGAACGTCGGACAAATAGCCCCGTTTCGACGATAGGGCAACAATTAAAATGTTTCTGTTTTCTTCCGACACCTTTTATAAACTCCCATTGCTAGTGTTGCCCCCTTCTTTCTGTGAATGGTTATTTCAGGTTGATGCCGAAAGTAAATGTTGGTCACATTAAGACTAGATTGTGTATATTGATATATCAGACTTATACAAATCATCAGATTTAGCACTGCGAAAAAATAAATAAGCATAAGGAAGCCAAATAAATCTCATGACAAATATGAAAAGAAAATAAAGAAATCCAAAACTGCTGAAAAAGGCAATTTTGTTTCTTTAGAAGTTTTAGAAATGGATTATATGTCGATTGGCGCATGCTGCAAAAATTTGTTTAAGAGAAGAAAATCTCGCAAAAACGTATAAAGCAATAAACTTTTTTTTTTTTTTTTTTTTTTACAAATTTTACAAAAAAAATAAAATTAAAAAAAATTATATTCGTGTGAAATATAATAATAATAATAATAATAATAATAATAATAATAAAATGATAGCGTAATGTTTTTTTAATTTGTAGTTTTTCGAAACATAAAGAATAGTACGCAAAAAAGTAAATATACTGTGCGAATATTACAGTATATTACACTTCTGAAGAACCACCACAATATTTTCTTAAGCTAATAAAATTAAAATTTTCTAATAGATTTGTAAGAGCTCAAAAAAGGAAAAAAGGAAGGAAGAAAACGGTTTAAATAATTATAAGATGGCACATTGTCACTCTTCTTAAATTCCATCATCGATCAACTGAATATATATCAGTATCTTTGACTTAATACATCTCAGTAGATTTAGCACTGTAAGAAATAAAGAAAAAAAATGTATGGTTAAACCAAATAAATTCTTGGTTTCTTCCTGCATAAGAACAAAAATCACATGACAAATGTGGCAAGAAAATAAAGAATTCTAAAAATGCCGAAGAAGGCATTTTTTCTTTCTCTGAAAGAGTTACTGATGGATTATGTGTCGATTGGTGGTAAGCTTCGGAAATTTGTTTCAGGGAAGAAAAACTCATGAAAACTGATAAAATGTAAACGTGTTTTTCTTAAAATATATATTACTTTTCCTTACAAATGTTAGTAAGAAATTTTAAAAACGCATCGTAATAAAATTAGCAATTTTTTTTTCTTTTTGTGTGCAAAATATAATAATAAAAAAAAAAGGATGATGTAGTGAATTCTTAGAAATCAAGCATGTTATGATACATGACATATTTGAATGCGTAAGAGAAAAGAAGTGCAAGCGAGAAAGGAATCGCAAGTATCTCAGGATACTACGCATCTAAAAAACTACTGTTATATCATTCTTGGGCTAATAAAATTACGGTCTTTTAACATTTCATAGAAATTTTCAATAATTTGGTAAAAACAAAAGATAAAATAGATAAATAAATGATGAAAATGATCTCTTTTTCCTTTATGCTACGACTTATCAACTGAATTTATATCGAGATCTCTCAATTCATATCAGCAGATTTAGAATTACGAGGAGAAAAAAATAAAAGGAAAGATATATAGTAAAACTAAATAAACTCTTGATTTCTTACAGACAAATTCGCATGACAGATATATCAAGAAAATAAAGAATTCTAAAATTACTATAGAAAGCATTTTTCTATCTCTGAAAGTGTTGATGGTGGACTATGTGTCAATTGGTGCATGTAAATGGTAAAATTTGTTCACACATCTTACCTCCCCCTAAAAAAAAAGAAAGAAAGAAAAAGAAACTTTATAACTTTACAAACGAAATAGAAAAAGGGAGTATATTTCTCAACAACTTTTAAAACGAAATTTTCGAAATACAGATGGAAGTTTCACTTCTCTTTAACGAAAACAAAATCTTAAATTCACACCGGAATAAATTTCTCATTTAAGTTTATTTATTTTAACGTTCTATCTGTGCGTTAATATAAATGCATTTAAATGAAAAGTTTATTCTGGTGTGAATGCAGGATTTCGTCTCCGTTAAAAAACTAAAAAAAAAAAAAATAATAAATAAAAAGCGGAACTTTCATCCCTGCGAAATTACTTTTGATTTTCCAAATAAAAATAGAATGCTATTGTAAATTCTTAGAATTTAGACACGGAACTGCAGTAAGTTTTTGGGTGAGAAAGAAACAAACCAAGGTAAGTAAGACAATAAATAAAATTTAAGTAAAAAATCATTTTTTAAAGTAAGAAGCTTTTTATTGTGAAGCCCTAAAAAGCATAAAATAAAATGTATTCTGGCAAAGACATGCTACAAAGAAATGAAAGTTTCAACACTAAGAAAATTTTAGAGAAAAATATAGGTACTTTCCTTTTGCAAGAGATGAAAATTTTTTAATGTTCAAAATATTTTAAAAAGCTTTCGAGACCAATATTCTTAGTTATTAGTTTTTGTAAAATCATTCATTAGGCCAGAAATCGCATATGTCTCGAAAGCTTTTTAAAATATTTTGAACATTAAAAAATTTTCATCTCTTGCAAAAGGAAAGTAACTATATTTTTCTCTAAAATTTTCTTAGTGTTGAAACTTTCATTTCTTTGTAGCATGTCTTTGCCAGAATACATTTTATTTTATGCTTTTTAGGGCTTCACAATAAAAAGCTTCTTACTTTAAAAAATGATTTTTTACTTAAATTTTATTTTGTTCTTTTTAGTTACAAAAAAGGAAAAAGCTTCTTAAGAAAACTAATTAAAATTTCTTAGGATATTTTGTAGACAACGGAAGATTTTCGTTTATCAATTGACATTTTTTTTTTCTATTATTTATCTGCAAAAAAAGTACAATATCATCTTTCGAGGACCGAATCCGTGGCCATCGCGTTATCAGCATGACGCTCTAAACAAAAGTGTAAGAACTGTCAAGAAAAATCATAGAACATTCTAGAAAAATCTAACAAATACTTATACAAAAGAAATATTGTTCTCGAATGCTTTTTAAAATATTTGGAGTATTTAAAATTTTTCATGTTTTGCAAAAGTGAAATATCTATATTTTTCTTTAAACTTTCTTGTTGTTGAAACTTTTATGATTTTATAGCATGTCTCTGTAAGAATAAATTTTAATTTTAGGCTTTTTAAGGCTTCGCAATAATAAAAAACTTTCAGTGTTATTTTTATTTATTTATTTACTTACTTATATTTTTATTTAATTATTTATTTTTATTTTTACTGAAATTTTTATTTTGTGCGTTTAGTAACTCAAAAAGAAGTTTCTTTAAAAAACTATCAAAATTCCTTAGGACACTGTGTAGGCAACGAATGATTTTCTTTTATCAATTGACATAGTTTCTATTAATTATCTGCAAAAAAGTAACACATCGGCTTGCGAGGATCGAACCCACAAGCATCGCGTTATCACCATGACGCTCTAACAAAATGCGCTAACAAGCGACGAAAAAGGTTGTTTAAATTTACGTTAAAGTGGAGACGCCTTGTTTTTCAGAATGACACAAAGACACGATGATAGAAATCCATTTTCAATAAAAAGCTTTTAAAAGAATATATATACATATTTAACTTTATATTTTGTGTTTTTTAGTATCTAAAAAAAGGCTTCTTTAAAAAAAAAACTCTTCAAAAATTCTTAGAATACTGTGTAGACAATAAAAAATGTTCTTTTATCAATTGGCATATTTTCTATTACACATTTCATCAGTAAAATTTAGCACATCGATCCTTCGGGAATGGAACTCACCACCATCGTATTAGCAACTTGACGCTCTAACCAACTGAGCCAGCGAGTGACTATAAAGACTGCTGATATTTACTTTAAAGTTGCGGTGCCTTATTTATTAGCGTGACATGAAGACGCGATAACAAAATACAATTTCAATAAAAAGCTTCTAAAATATGTTTATTTATTTCTTTATTTTTATTTAAGTTTTTATTTTGTGCTTTTTAGTTACTAGATAAAAAGCTATTTAAATGAAATCTTCAAATATTATTAGGATACTCTGTACACAACGAAATATTTTCTTTTATCAATTGACACTTTTTCTATTAATTATTTGCAAAAAATAACATCTCGGCCCGGCGAGGATCGAACACACGACTCTCCCACTATCAACATGACGCTGTAACCAGCTGATTTATTAAAAGATACAATGAGTTGCTTACATTTTTTTTTTTTTTAAATATATATATAATGGAAGCGTATTGGTTTTTTAACGTGACAAAAAGCCGATGACAAATCCAATTTCATATGATAGTAATATATAATATACATATATACATATAAAGCTTCTAAAAATATTTATTTATTTATTTTTTACTTAAAACATTTTATTTTGTGCTTTTTTAATATCTAAAATGTTTTGTGTTTTCCCAATATCTAAATAAATAAATAAAAAAAACTTCTTAAAAAAACTCCTGAAAAAATTCTTAGTGTAAGCAACGAAAAATTTTCTTGTATCAGTAGACATCTTTTCTACTAATTATCTGCAAAAATTAACACGCTGGACCTTCAGGGGATCGAACGCATGACTACCGTGCTACTAACGGGACGCTCTTACCAACTGAGTCACAGAACGACAAACGAAATTGCTTATATTTACTTTAAAATGAAGGCGCCTTGTTTACTAGCGTGACACGAAGACACGATGACCAAGTCAATTTCAATTAAAAACCTTCTAATAATATAACATAAGTTTACAAGTATTTCAGCATGCAAGAAAGGAATCAGCATGCAAGTATCTCAAGATACTAAGCATCTAAAAAACTACTGTTATATCATTCTTGGGCTAATAAAATTACGTTCTTTTAACATTTCATAGAAATTTCCAATAATTTGGTAAAAACAAAAAACAAAATAGATAAATAAATGATGAAAATGATCTCTTTTTCCTTTATGCTACGACTTATCAACTGAATTTATATCGAGATCTCTCAATTCATATCAGCAGATTTAGAATTACGAGGAGAAAAAAAACAACTATCCTTCTGAATAACTGCAATAGTAAATATAATTGTTATCTAGTAAAATTAGATTGTTTTATCATTTAACAGAAAATTTAATAAATCGGTAAAAATAAAAAGGAATGGAAAACAAAATGGCTAAAAGTGGGAAGAGAATGCATCTCCGTCTTTCTTCTAAATGCAATCATTCATCACTTGAATATACAAGGTAAGTCAAAATAAATATAGCGATTACAAACGGCTATAATTATTTAATGGAAAATAATTTATCGATAAGATTAACACAGAATGTAGACAGAACTCCATAATTTTGTATACATACGTCATAGATGTTCCATGTGACTTCTCTTGGTCACACGGACAACATTTAGACGGTTGTCCATTTCACGCCATACCTTCTGAAGCATGTCTGCAGTCACTGACACAAGCGAATTACAAATGCGTACTTTGAGACCTTGCGATATTTATGTATGGGTTTATGTGATTGACAGGGTGTATGTGCTTTCCAAGCCCAAAACAACTGAAGAACTCAAAGTACGCATTTGTAATGCGCTTGCGTCGGTGACTGAACAAATGCTTCAGAATGTACGGCGTGAAATGGACTACCGCCTAGATGTTGTACGTGCGACCAAGGGGAGTCACATAGAACATCTATGACGTATGTATACAAAATTTTGAAGTTCCATCTACATTCTGTGTTAATCTTATCGATAAATTCTTTTCCATTAAATAGTTATAGCTGTTTGTAATCGCTATATTCATTTTGACTTCCACTTTATATCAGTACTCCTGACTTAATACAACTCAGCAGATTGGGCGCTCTGAGGAAAGAGGAAAAAAATATTATGAAACCAAATCTTCATTTCTTCCTGCAAAAGACCAAAAAATCACATGAGGAATGTGGCAAGAAAATAAGGAATTCTAAATATTTCGAAGAGAACATTTTTCTTTCTCTGAAAGAATTACGACGGATTATGTATCGATTGTTGTTAGCTGCGGAAATGTTTCATGAAAAAAAGAAAAAAGAAAACTCATAAAATCTAATACAGATCGAATACTCAAGCTACTTTTCCCAATAAAATTTTACGAAAATTTTTTCTTGCTTAAAATATAATAAGAGAATGATATAATAGATTCTTAGAGTATGGACGCAATGTGAAGCAGTATGTGTTTGTGTGTGTACTATCCCATAAAGGACATTTTCTCCCCAGGACACTTGTAGAATATCCTGTGGATGGAAGGACATCCCAGGAACATTCTCAGAATGTGCTATGAACAAGCGTTCTGTTAGGAATAAACGAAAGTAAATAAGAAAGTAAATAACACAAGTCTACGAAATCAAACTTTCTTTTCTTTTCTTTTTTCTGCACTGTTTCGTGTGTTTCTAATACTTTTTGACACGCTGAATTAAGAAGAATTTGTCTTTTCTTCTTATCACGTAAATAATTTTTACAAAGTAAGGATAAATTCGAATGAATTCACACAGAGGCTATAACACATTCAATATATTTATGTATAAATACAATAAAATAGGCTGTCATTTACAAATTATCTGATGAATGCGTTTCGTTAAATGAAAGTTATGTATAGAGCTTTATCTTTTATGCGCGGTTTGAGAACTTGAGAGGGAGGGAGGGGTTCTCTATGCAGCATCCAACAATAATCTGATTAGATGTTAACACTTCATCAGTATGATACTTCCTTTCCATTTCTTCAATGTTTTGATGAAATAGCTCTCTTGTTATTCACTCTCATGACTTAGATTTTACGGAAAATAATTTAGATCGGAGTTAAAAAAAAGGGCAACTTTAAGCTCATTTCTGTCCAAAGATCCGATTTTCTGTCAAAAGTGTACGTGTTGGAAATTTTTGAATGATTTTTCCTTAATCAACATCCCAAATATAACGGGTGTACCAGAATAAAATAGACTGATATAAATTGGTGTGTAACTAAATTTATTTAAGTGAAACCCAACTTTGTTTTACACATAAACAATATAGATAGAATAATAAACAAAATGCAACATATTAATTTATGTAAATAATCCCCGTTGCTGTTTGCCATTCGATGTAAGCGTCAGGTCTAACTTAGACAACTTTCCATTATTACATCCTTTCTTATTTTCTTTACAGCTCGTTTTAGTTCTGAAATAGGGTTTTTTTACATTTTACTTTATCGCAGTTCATTTGTTGTACGAATTCATCCTAAATTGAGTAGTCCAGTGGATTTAAATCATTTTTTCATCAGAAAAAAAAGATTTTTTTAGTCTACTCTTTTCTGAAGTTGTGTCTTACCCAATTATCAAATTTGATTCTTTTCTGCTTTTGGGTTTCTGTGAGTTTAGGTTATGTTAGTTTTTTGTAGGGTCTTAATCCAATGTCAGTTTTAAGTATTCGCTGTACAGATGGTTTTGATACTTTGAGTTACCTAGGAGGTTTCCTTATGGATATTCTCTTCTTAAGTGTAAGCGACTCTTCACTGTTTGAATCAGATTTTTGGTGCAGACAATGCGTGGACAGCCTGTCGGATGAGAAGTTTTAATATTGCCACTTTTTCTAGTCATATTAGACCACTCAAAAACAGTGGTAAAACTTAAAACACCTTTCAAATCACGAAATATTTTGCTTCTGGATTCTCCACTTTTGAACTTGGAAAGTACCAATTTTTGTACTTCTTTGCTCTTCATACTATCCTGTAGTTGCAATGTAATTTTTGCTTTTGAGTTGTTGCACAGATTTTACTAATGTAATTGGGAATCTGTAAAAAATGTATATGTATATATATAATTTAAAATTTTTATGCATACATACAAATAGTAATAGTCTGTTTTATTCTGGTACACCCGTTACATCAGAAAAACATATCATTTTGAAGAAGAAAAAAATTCATTACAGTCCTGCGTAATATGTTACAATGCAAGTATCTCAGCAGTTTATTACATTTCTGGAAGACTATTCTAATATATTTATATGATTAATAAAATTATGTTGTTTTCACTTTTCGAAAAAATTTCTTATAAATCGGTAAGATTAAAATGAATAAAAATAAAATAGCTAAAAGAATAGGAGAATGCATTACGTCCTTCTTCTAAATGCCGTCATTCATCAACTGAATATGTATTGATATCTCTGACTTAATAAATCTCAGCAGATTTAGCGCTGTGAAAAAAATAGGAAAAAAATATATACAGTGAAACCAAATAAACTCTTGATTTCTTTCTACATAAGAACTAAAATCGCATGACAAATGTGGCAAGGAAATAAAGAATTCTAAAAATGCTGAAGAAGGCATTTTTCTTTCTCTAAAAGATGTTACTGATGGATTGTGTGTCGATTGGTGTGAGCTGCAGAAATTTGTTTCTGGGAAGAAAAACTCATGAAACCTGATAACAGTAAAGATATTTTTTTTTTCTTTTCAATAAGTTACTTTTCTTAACAAATTTTATGAAAAAACTTTCTAAAAAATTTTTTTAAGATATTTTCTCGATTATTCTTTTAGTTTAAAGTTGAAGTAAGATGCTTAATACAGAAAATACTTAGAGTTTGGAAATGGAACGAAAAATTAAATATTTATAAAATAATTATTTACCATATATAAGTTTCATCCACGTACCAGAGAGACTAACATAAATATTTTTTATGATTAGTTACAGTTCATTGCGATATATATAATTAAGATTTCTTTAGTGACCAAAATTTCTATTTTTTTTAAATAAATTTTAAAATATTATTTTTTACCATTTTCAAAATTTTCAAAAGTTAAAAAATATTTATAATTTCGATTATCTGTTAATCTGTCTGCCCGTCCGCTAGTCTATCTTACTGCACTTTAACTTATGGCTTTCTGCACTTTAACTTATGGATTGAAAGCTATAAATGTTATTCAGATTTCATATTGCATATTCCCTGTGTATATAAGTTTATTATTGCATTACTATGTTTATTTAAGTTTACTAACTGACAATTTTACAGCTAGTTTTGGTTTGGGCTTACAAAACATTTCCGATGCATTATGGTCTATAAGAAGTATTTCTTTAAAACATACTTTAATAACTTTATACTGACAACGTAACAAAGTTAATGTGCATTATTCAGATTTTAGGTAAAGAAATCTTTTTTCCAGTAGAATAAAATACCTTTTGCGCAATTCATTTATCTGAAATTTAAATGTGATGTGCAATCGGAAAACATTAACTGATTTAAAAAACATTACATGTACATGCATTATTTTTCTTATTATCAAAAAAGCTATGTTTTCTCTACTATAGCGTTTTAAAGTAATAAACGTTTTATCCCCCCCCCCCCTAATATCCTAATCATTTTAGAGTTAGAAAATCGTTCGTGGTTTTTCTTTTCTTCTGGTTGCTCTACCTTTTACTCTCCCCCATATTTTTGTGTCTATTTTCTGCTTTCGCGGTGGAATGTGAAGCTTCATTAATGCTTCTGATGAAGAAAAATGTACTCTTTCGAAACTTGTTGTACTTGATATTTTTATAGTGTTTTTAAGAAATTTTAATACTGACTATTGTTTGGAATTTACTATTGCGTTCAACATTAGTTGTCAAATCCTTACTCATTTTTAGTTTACTTAAATTTTTAGTCCCTTTTTAGTACTTTCTTCTCTCTCTCTGTATATATGTAATGATAAAAATGAGTCTGGATTACGGATGTGTACGATCATCTTAGTAAAGGAATTAGGAGTCCATTTAGTTAACGAAAGATCCTTTATTAAATCCAAAGCTATGCAGTCGTGGAGATACAGTCTTAGGCCGAGTAGGGAGACATCCTGAGCGGATCCTTCCGGAACACAATGCCGATGGTCGGCGATTATCCAGCCGCGGGACCCCGAAGGGCCGCGAGTCTATTTCAACGCTTTTTACATGATGAAGTGTAAAGTAAACGTGAGTTTATTTGACAAATGATTATTGGAAAAAGCCACAATTTCTCGTGTGTTCCAGCTTAAATACCTTGTATTTGGGCGCGAATATTTAGTCCTCCCCTGCTTAATCATTGGCTATTAAGTTTATGATTGACAGTTTCGTTCTGGCCCGGATCTCCGGGATTAATTAATATGCATTACTTAACCACAAGAAATGGAGAGTTGCACTTACTCAGCATTTTTGTTCTAAAAGTCGTTCAATTTTTCTGACTTTAGCGTTATGATCGTGCATTGTAATAAAACTTACTTTACAGGGGAAACTTTAGCGTTACTTATTTTACAAGTTAATTACTTTACAAGTTAATTACTTTACAAGTTAAGAATTTTAATGGGATTTTCTCCAAGCTATCAGTCAATATTAATTTAAAATAATAATTTAAAATCTTACCTTTCTTTATCCTTTCATATATATATATATATATATATACGAGGAAAGTATTATATTCATGAAAATTTTTGTTTAACTGTTTATGATGGATTTACACGTTTCTAAGATGTCCTGAACTCAATTTGAACATTTTTAGAAATTTTCTGTCTGTGTGCGTGTTAACAAAAATTGTGGATGCTTTATTTCACGAACAACTGTTCAGAATTATTTATCCAAACTTGACATTCACTTGGACTTTGATATAAATTTGTGCTGATCAGCTTTTTGATATTTTGCCCAATACATTATGCATAAATTTGCCCCATATAAGGAATCAGCTTCTGTAATCACCAAACTTCGTATGTGATATGGATATTATACAAAATTAAGCTAATTTAATTTCAGTGCATAATGATCGACGGGTGGCGATGCTGTGGTTATTCCGTTTACGGGAATGCTATATAATAGAGTCGATATCGTATAAATGCATCAAACTTAGTATGTGATATACATATTATGAAAAATCATGCTGATTCATTTTAGTATTATCGTTTTCATATTATTTCTGGTACATTCCAGATAGCTATGTCTCAGTATCTGTTGGTGAGAGTTGCCCAAATTTCATATTTAAAATGCTAATTGTGAGAAACTAAGTTGATTAAGTGTTTCTGCATGTTAACCGGTTGGTGGCTATGTCATACACAATTATACAGAAGAAAGTTTTGTGAGGGCTATGTTATACTAATCTTTTCCCTATTTCCCCCTAATTTTTTTTTCTTATTTTTAAATCTTTTTTGATGAAATATAATAATTAAAATAATAATAGTATTAATAACATTTATTAATATTTAATCCCACACACTATATATATATATATATCATAAAACAAATTACTTGCTATCCAAGCATTTTTTTATATAATTGATTTATTTTTTACAATTCAACTTAGGTAGCAGACCAATGTGTTTATTACCATTAGTTATAAATTGTTTGACTGAAAAATAAATAAATAAATAATACAATAGATTGCAGAGTAAATTAATCCTTTAATACAATGGCTGTCAAACATAGCAACAATTTTATTTTTGTTGCAAATTGATTGATGGACTTTGTCGTATTTACTTTCAGCCTTTTATCAATATTTGCAATGAAGCCATATTTTGTTGCCTTCAATAATAAATAGTATGTTTTTCGTAAGCATTAAAGTTCAGAATGGTTTTATTTTATTTTTTTATTTATTTTATTTTATATATTTATTTTTTAAGATAAAAGAAAAAAATAAGCGAAACATTTTAATAACGAATAACTTTTTTACAATACTTTTCTTTTAATTCGACAAATTGAAAAACGTTCACTTAGCTATCTATCATGTCTTTAATCTCTTATAGTTTGTTTATCATAAACTTGCAGGTGCTGTCCACTTTGCTGGTCTTTTTAGTTAAATTAATTCTCAAAATTAAACATAACTCATCAATATAAAAATCTCATAAAAATAAATAAAATAAAATAAAAGATTAATTGAAATTGGACAAAAGCCTTAGTCTTTTTGTCCATGGCCTCCGCCAGATTGGCAGGGGGGGGGGATTCATAAAATTCTTTCGTTGTGTGTATTGGATACGCATAACCAACCCACACATAAAAAATTGCAATACTGAGTACTTTAGAGCAGAGTTACTATTGTAAATGTGTGTCCCCGACCCCAAGGGGAAGAAGGAGGATTTTTCGGTGCGCGTTGGGTACACATAGCACACCCACATAACGACAAAAATGCTTTTCTGAGATAATTTTGAGTGGAGTTACTCTTGGAAATGCTTTTCTTGTCCCCCCCCCTCCCCCACCCCAAAAAAAGGGGGGAGATAAAGGTTTTACAAAATTCATTTATAATGAGATTTAAGCACACATAACCAATAAATACTCCAAAAAGTCACCTTTCTGTGGTAAATTAGAAGATAATTACAATTGGAAACTTGTTCTTTAAACCTCGACCCCAAAGGGGGGAGAGGTACTTCGTAAAATTCCTTTATGGTGCATGTTGAGTACACATAGCACACACAGATAACAAAAAAATATCGTCCTGCGATAATTTAGACTGAGTTGCGCTTGAAAAAAAAATTTTTTGCCCCTCCTCCACCCTCATAGGGAAAAAGAAGGGTTAATTTTGAAAAACTTCTGCTCAGTTGGTACCCATCAAAACACCAAAATTTGTAAATGCAGCTCTCATATATTTTCCAGGACAATTTTAAATTAAAAAGGGGTCCATCAAATCTGCTGCGTCGTAAATCCACCCTCCCCCCCCAAATAAATAAATAATAAAAAGTAATAACGAATATCGCAAAACACCCAATATTGCTTTTTGGAAATAACCTTTGAAAGACTCACGGACAGTCCCCACACATACCCGCACACACAAAGTAAAAGGAAGATCCCCCCCCCCCTTGTTTCATGAAATTTCAACTTTGGAAATACCTAAAATCTAGCTCGTTCTTTTCCCGATAATTTGCTTAAATTTTACTCTTTTCAAATAAAATTTTGACAAAAGTTGCCCAATATATTTAGCTTTCAACCTATGTAATAAAATTCTTTCTATCTTTCGCGCATGCGCAGTGAAAACATTTTTCGTAAAAATTTTCATATTTTATTAGTTATTTAAGATATTTGTATTCTGACTGTAGTATATTTTTTCAAAAGTAGTGTTTTTTCAATTTATCTGAAAGGGGGAATAATTTTTGTTTAAAACTCTGTATATTATAAATAAAAAAACATGCTGATTTTTTTTTTTTTTTAGTTTTAAAATAAATGCTTATATTTCCGTCATTTAACATGCTATCGTCACACAAGTTCATTCACAAATTGTACTGGGTCTATACTAACATAGCCTAAAGTTACAGATCATTTTCTTCGCTTAACAAGTGATCGCAAACATTATCGATTTTGCTCAATTTGTTACCGACCCCCAATTCTTGTCGTAACCTAATCTTCAATGAAAAACATAAGAAAGACCCAGTTCTTTATATACCCAGTGTTTGAAAACATTTTATTGTGAGATGAGTTATTAAACTGAGAAAAATTGATCGGAAAAACTGACTTTTGAGCAGGAGTTTACGTGTACAGAAAAGTTTTGTCGTTTTAATTTAAAAACCACCGAAATTTTTTTCCTGGACAACATTTATATAATTTTTTCGAATGTATTTGGCAAAGTATCATAAAACAATTGGAAAAAAAAAATCTGGTGCCTTTTTACTTATTCAGAACGACTGGACTCTCCGGTACTCGTAATAAGCTCTAAATATGTAGACTATATAATAATTTTTTGCAAATATTACACCCCGCGACAAAAAGATAGGTATAAAGGGTTTTTCTTTGATTTTTCATAAAATAACATTATCTAAATTGTGCTTATCATTTATTACTATCATAAAATAACACTATTCCCGGACTAATTTTTGTTTTAAGACTAATTTAGCAAAGTTTTAAGACTAAAATTTTTCTAATTTAAGACTGCACTACGCGATAAACAGATAGGAACAAAGGTTTTTTTTTTTTTAATTTTTCATAAAATAACATTATCTAAATTGTGCTGATCATTTATTATCATAACAAAATATTATCATATCAAAAACATATTAAATATTTGAATCATATTCAAAATAATCACACTAAAAGATTAAAAAAAAAAAAAAAAAAAAAAAAAAAAAAAAACTTTGTTACTCTATTTTTGTCGCGGTGTCTTAAATTAGAAAAATTTTAGTCTTAAAATTTTTCTAAATTAGTCTTAAAACAAAATTTAGTTCGGGAATAGTGTTATTTTATGATAATAATAAATGATAAGCACAATTTAGATAATCTTATTTTATGAAAAATCAAAGAACGGGGTTTGTCACGGGGTGTAATTACGTCATATAAAACATCTTATAAAATTTACGAAGAATTTCAAAATTTTATTCTACAAAATCATCAAAAGTAAACTTTTTCATGTGACTATTTACATTAAATACATTTTTAACTAAATTTTACAGGAAAAATGAATTTAATTCTTTTTCTTAGTTACCGAAAGTTAAAGAACAATTTGTAAAGAATATATCAAGAAAATCATAAAAACGGTAGAATTGAAATTTAACTATATATATTTTAATTGTATATTGTGTATAATATAAAGACAGACTTAGGGTTAGGCTTATATGAATATATAATTACTAATATATTGATATATCATGCATGAATTCATGCATTTATAGGCATATCTATACAAATTTTTGTGTGTATTAATGCAATGACATCCCCATTTATAAAATATTTGTCCATATTACATATCCTATTGAAAGCTATCAGTGTTTAGTTTAAAAATATGATACATTCAGTCGGTAACAAAAGTCTCCGAACACTAGCAAAAATTCCAATATAAAAAAAGTACACTTAATACAGTTTTGTTAAATAAATCCTTGTCGAATCCTGTTCTTAGTCAGTCTAAAAACAGGATTCTACAAGGATTTATTTAACAAAACTGTATTGAGTGTACTTTTTTTATATAGGAATTTTTTTCTAATGTTCGGAGACTTTTGTTACCGACTGTATATTGCTAATAATATTTTCAAAGAAGAGGCGTAGCATGTAAAACTTTTTATTTGTCATTTTTTATACCTACTTCATGAATTAAGCAATGATAAGCTTTAAATCCTCAAAATTAATAACTTCCATGCTGGCATGAAAAAAAGTGCAACTTCAGCTTCATTCACGCTAGACTTGTTTTTTGAAGGATATTGTCCTCTTAATATTCGACTAGCTTTTTTAAGGGGGAATGCTGTATGCTGTTTTGTAAAAGAATCGTAAATGCTGACAAAAGACTTCCAGTTAAACCTTTTTCTTATGAGATATGTATGTATATGTTTATAACTAAACTGGGATGTTTTCCAAAGCTTCCATAAATTTTTAATAAAAATAGTCTTTGAAAAAATAAAGTTTTATATTTTGCATCGTTTATAATATTTTAAGACAATGATATTTTTTATCAGTGTAGTGTACATATAGCAGTTGTCAAATATATTGTCCGTTTTTAAAGTTTTTCTCTTTTATAGTTTCAAAGGCAAAAACATCACTAATTTACAGTCGGCTGCAAAATTATTCGAGCACTAGCCAACAATTCCTATATTTAAAAAGTACACTTAAGACTGTTTTGCTAAGTAAATCCTTGTCGAATCATGTTCTTAGACTGATTAAGAACATGACTCGACAAGGATTTATTTAACAAAGCTGTATTAAATGTACTTTTTTTTGGCAAGGATTATTGCTAGTGCTCGAATAATTTTGCAGCCGACTGTATATAAGAATATATTTTCGTATTATTTGCCAGAATTTTACTAAGCAGTCATTTTTCTAAACTCAGTGTAAAAAAACGACAACAGATTGTAAAAATTTGGATGTGAAGTTTAAAATTTTAAATATTAAATAAAATTACTGAAAATTGTTACACATAAAATATTATAAGTATAAGCAGAACAACATAATAATGCGGATTTCAGATTTTAATCACCTCATATAGGCCCTTTCTGCGCATAAGAAACTATAAATATACATCTCTTGGGTAATAATTCGCACATAAATATGTATATGCACATCTTCAACAGATTAAAATTATACATACTGGTTATCCACTAAAGCCCGTTCCCACCCACTGATTTCCTTCAGTTATAGTCATAAAAAGTCTAGGTACAACAGTGTAGCTATGCAATATTTGTTGCACTTGTTTAAAGTGCCACCTAGAGGAAAAAAACTGGCTTAGCGTTCGTATCTGCTAAACAGTACGAGATAAGGTAAAAAAGTGGTATACAAAGTTATAGAGCATCATCGATTTAGCAGAAAAGAAATCTTATAGACACGAATACTAAAATCAGAACGCTTAAAACGTGCATTTGTTCGTTTGCGATTCCCTACATTGTGACGTGAGAAAAAGCTCTCTCAAAAAAAACAAAAAAAAAACAATGAGTTGTTGTAAGATGCCTTTATTTTGCATGTTCCAACTTCTGTTTGTTGTCCGGACGTTTGAAACATCTGGAAACATCTAGACGTTTTACAAAGAAAATTCCATATTTCATTTAAGAGAGATTTTTTTTTTCTCCCATCATATGAGATAACATAGTTTAGATACCGCTTACCAGCCCTATATGCTATAATATTTATATTATTCTTGTATTATTTCATACTATTCTTAGATAATTGTAACACTGCTATTTTTTAAAGTAGAGTATATGTTTAACCCTTTAACTTTCACTACTTAATTTATTTTAAAAATTACTAAACTAAATTTAAAAATGGCTTTTAGACACATAGCTGATCATAAATATTTAAAAAATAAAAAATTAGCATTGTTCCTTTTCGAGAAATTTTCGGTTTGAAACATCTGTAACTAAACCTTATTAAATTCAAATAATATTTAATTTAATAAATAAATTAATCTTTATAAGTAAACATTATCGACAACAAAAACTTGTAAAAGTTGCATAGATCTCTACATTTCAATTTATTCCGGAGTATTTTAACCCTTTGCGGTGCAAGATAATTCGGATCATTTAAATTACACTGCCACCGGAATTTACGAACATAATTAAAATAGAAGAAATTTTAAATTTTCACGTTAAAAAAAGTGCCTTTTCTGCTATGTTATAAATGTAAATTTTTACTAAAAAATTTCCGGGATGAGTTTTTGCACTTGAGAAATAAAATTAGGTGTTCCATCAGCGGGGACACTGCGACTGAAAGGGTTAATTAAACAACTGATAGCTAGTACAGTCCATTGAAATTTATTTTAGGTCTCTACGGTTTAAGTTTCTAGGGCATGACTCTATAATTTTTTTCCTTTGCACAAGCATTTCGATAGAAATGCTGTTCTAGAAACATTCTATATCAAATTTCAGTTTAACCCCATTTATACAATTTATAATATTTAAACGTATATAAAAAATTGTCTTATGTGCATAGACTCTTATGCACATAAGTATTTAGTGTAATTAAGAAAAATTAAAAGAGAATACAAAAAAAAAAAAATAAATAAATAAATAAATAAATAAGGAAAGAAAACTTTATATTCAACTTTGTATCATTCAAAGCGTTTTAAGCAAGCAAATTTTATAAAAGTTGAGAGATGGAGAGATAAATTGATGGACTGAAAAGCTAAGAGGCAGAGAATTTTTGAAATTCAAATTAAGAAGAATATTTAATTTTCAAATTACTTTCTCTTTTTATTATTTTTAAACATATTAATTAACTGTATGAAAATTAAATTAACTTTAAAATTTCACTATTCAAACAGAAGATAAGATTTAAGAATAAGATATCCGATCATAATTAAAACACCAGAATTTGTTTTGTTAGTGTTTGTTTCAAATTATTATTTAGTTATCAAACTTTATGTAGCTTTTCATTTTTAACACGCTTTTATTAGCTTCACCTGTATGTATGTATGTATGTTTGTATGTATGTTTGTATGTTTGTAACCGCTCTGGGAACAAACAAAAATCTATATTGTAAAAAAAAGAATTTCCCTACGTGAACGTTGTAGCAGCGAGGTAAAGCACCGCGCTACGAACCTAATGGTCTAGCGTTCGAGCCCAGTCAGGGGCGATTTTTTAAAAATGGTTTTTGTTTAATTCTAAATTATTTTAATTAAAGATTTAAATGTATGCAAATATTATGGTTGTCACTCACACGATTTTCTCTTACCCTGCATTTTAATACTAAGATAGATATTTTGCGCTTTTTAGTTCACATTTCTACAAAAGCGTGTTCTTTAATTTTTTAAAACTATAATATTATTATATCCTTATTATTACTGTGTTTTATTTGGTGTTTTACTTATTATTCATAATCACGTGGTTCTGTTTTAGTGTGGCTCGGTTCTTTAAGCGTGTCGCTGGGCTTGTTCTTATCCCCCTTGATTGTTGCCTTCTGCCGCAGAAAAAGCACAAGACTAACGGCTGTGTTTGGAGGACTTACAGCTGGTTTAGGATGCCTTTTCACATCGTTCGCCTTACAGATGCATCAGGTAATATATCTACATTTTGTAATAAAGAATATTTTATGTAAAGTGAATAATATTTTTATATCTGCTACATATAAAAACATCAATTTTCTTTTCTATATGTATCTATTATATGCAGCTGTATATCAATTTAACTTAGTGATTAATTTAGAAAGAAATTATAAATGGATGTTTTTAAGGGCCCGCTTCACTCGCCGCCGCCGGAAGCCTAAACTAATGTTATTCTATGGGAAATTTTTCTTTACAAATAACTTATTAACTAATACATATTTTTAAATTCTGTTTTCACATTCTGAAAATTCCCAGCTGTTAAATTGACGGACCTTCTCTAAAAAAATATTTTTTTTAATTTTTTATATTTTATTTTGAAGCTGCAAAATGCGAATTTTAAATATGTGAAATTTTTTCATATTGCAATTTCCGAATAAAATATTAAAATTAAAAAAAATACATTTTTAAAAAAGGTCTGTGTGAGTGTTCACACATATGTTCTTTAAAAGTTTATTTATTTATTCAAATTTAATTTATAACAAAAGGAGGGATTAATATAGGTAATAAAAAAAATCTTTTTAAATTTATGTAATTCAATTAATTAATTATATAGAATTTCCTGTTTTCTTTACAAATCAAAAATGTTTCATTTAATAGCGTTTCTTTGTCTTTTAATAGTTACAAGCACATTGCTCTCTGAATAAAATAAAGCAATTTTTATATCGGGGTTTTTGAAAAGTAATTGTGTTTATACTTCTTCCCCGAAAGAATTAAATCATATTAGCTATAATTATTTTTTTTGAGAATGTAATTCAAAAGTCATTACCAGCGTATTTATAGCATATGTAGCTATTAATAAAATAAAAAAATAGTCATTTCAGTTCACATTTATTATGCTTGTGTTTACATTAAAAGCTATTATTACTTCGAGCAGATCATTATAGTTCTAAAAATAGATTTCTAATGGATTTTCCCAGCCTGCAAGGCGTCTATGAAAACCGTCAGTTTTTGTACGTTGAAATGATTGACACCTGGCGATGCTCTTGAATGCCAAGTCGATCTGATTTTTGTAACGACATTTTTATATTCAAAATTTTGTATTAAAATATTGTAAAGACAAAGAAACAGCTTGGCATTCTTTTGGCTAAATTTTAACGATGCTGTAACGTGGATTAGTAGAGCCAGGTTCTGTTTTCACAAAGGCCGGATCGTAAATACGTGGAAAATAATGTAGAAGTCCTTACATCTAAATAATCATCACACAAATCATTTTTACTGGTTTTTTATTGTTGTAACATTCCAATAATTATGTTCTTAGGCACAAATAATTTTGTATTTCATCACTCTATTGGCAAAGATGATAAAAATTTTCTACCCCAGTTATTTAGACAGAGAGGGAGGAGGAGACCAATAAAAATCACGTCTTACACCAACGGAGTCAAAAGCGAAAAACTTGATGAGATCTGACAGTCTCAGAGTCGTAAAGTGCAACCCCAAAAGGTTGGCATCGTTAAAATTCAGCCAAAAGAATGCCAAGCTGTTTCTTTGTCCCTATAATATTTTAATACAAAATTTTGAATATAAAAATGTCGTTACAAAAGTTAGATCGTCTTGGCATTAAAAAGCATCACCAGGTGTCAATCATCTTCAACGTACGAAAACCGACAGTTTTGATAGACGCCATTCAGGCGGGGAAAAACCATTAGAAATCTATTTTTAGAACTATAATGATTTGCTCGAATTAATAATAGCATTTAATGTAAACACAAGCATAATAAATATGAACTGAAATCACTATTTTTTATTTTATTAATAGCTACTTATGCTAGAAATACGCTGATAACGACTTTTAAATTACATTATCAAAATAAATAATTATAGCTAAAATGATTTAATTCTTTCGGGGAAGAAGTAGAAACACAATTACTTTTCAAAAACCCCGATATAAAAATTGCTTTATTTTATTCCGAGAGCAATGTGTTTGTAACTATTAAAAGACAAAGAAACCGCTATTAAATGAAACATTTTTGATTTGTAAAGAAAACGGGAAATTCTATATAATTAATTAATTTAATTACATAAATTTAAAAAGATTTTTTTATATTACCTATATTAATCCCTCTTTTTGTTATATATTAAATTTGAATAAAAATAAACCTTTAAAGAACATATGTGTGAACACTCACACAGATGCCAACCTTTTGCGGGTTGCACTTTTTACTCTGAGACTGACACAGACTTCCGGTAATCTTGATTTGAAAAGGACGTAATTTCTTCGACCTTCCTCCTCTCCTCCCGACCCATTTACCGTAGGGAATTTGTTTTGTTTATCAGTAATTAACAAGATGTTGTAGATTTATGAAAACGACTCTTACCATGATGCTATTAATAAAAGAACTGCTCCAGTGATTGCTTTCGCTTACTTCACCTGCAAAGTAATTTTATTTCAGCATTTTAAGCAGTTCGTCACGAACTAACTATTGTGGATCTGGGTATGATTTATCAACGTTATAAGGTCCGTCAATTTAACAGTTGGGAATTTTCTGAATGTGAAAACAGAATTTAAAAATATGTATTAGTTAAAAAGTTATTTGTAAAGAAAATTTCCCCATAGAATAACGTTGCCTCGGGCTTCCGGCGACGGTAAGTGAAGAGGGCCGTTAATATCGATCAAGCTTCAGTTATGAGCTCGTTTCTTAGTATGTTATCTGAAAGCTGTAAATGTTGAAGTTTATATCGTTTTCTCATTATCAATAGCTTCATAATATAGATAATTTTAGTAACTGTTTTACTAAAAATTATACTTTAATTTAAAAAATGTTTTGAATAGTTAAAAGCATTTGTGAAATGATTAATAGAGAGTGTTCTTCAGTGTGATACAGTACTATCTAAAACCATGTTTATCTTTCTTCAGACAACAAAGGATGATGATATTAACTATATTATTACTAAAACTTAGATGAAATTTGTCGATTCCTGGTACGAATATATATACATATAGACATAGAGGTAGGAATATTAATAGATAGATATGCATATATATATGAAGTAGGACAGCTTTTTATAAAAGGAATATTGAAACTTTCACACTGAGAAATTTTCGCAAAATTTCGAGAGTTGACCAGTAATTAATGTGGACAGATACCTTCTTAGAGAAAAAAGTCCAGTGAGTGTACTTGTAACAAATGGCTGTAAAATTCAGAGTGTTGACCATTTATTAGAGGTCACTTCATTTCTTCAAAAAATAAAAAAAATAAATAAATCCTAACATATTTACGGACATAACCTTATTTTTACTGTCAGCGACTGGACTGCATTTTACATTCACTGACTGTAATCTAGTGTGCAAATTGTTCATAATATATTTCTCAGAAACATATTCAAATTTGGTAACAACTTCAGTTACTTTTTACGACAATAGATGAGAAGTTATTCAAAATTTTTACGTGTGGCATGTATAGAAACTGTATGTCTTTCATTATTGTTATTATTATTATTATTATTATTATAAATATAATAATTTATAACATTCTACATTAAAACATAGTTGGTATAAAGTAGAATTAAAAATATTATTAAAATCATTGATATCATTGAAAAGGTATTACTTTTTTAAGAGACTTAGTTTGGACTTCTTAATTTTAATTTGTTTTATTTTTTCTGCATTGTAAACTTACAGTTTTTTTTTTTTTTTTTTTAATTAATTAAACAGTATTGCAATTTAATACTAGCTAGATATTTTTCAAGAATGTTTGTATGGTTTCTACTGACACATAATTTTGAGATTTCCTCTTAATACATATGTTTTGACAAAAACAGATGAAATTTATTTTTAAACAGGTTTCTTAACTGCAAAACTTAAGGTATGATTTTCCTTATAGTGTCAAAAAACATTCTCAGTTTTAATGCGATGGATCTTTGAGCCAGAAAAATTTCTTTCAGCTTCGATATCTTTAATGTTTAACCTTCTTTCGCCTTATAATGTTTAGCCTTTGGCACCAGTTTCTTCCTTTTACTATGTTTTTATTAACTTCGATTCTTGTTTGTCTGTCCGGTACAAATCTTGCAATTGGTTTTTAACTAGCTTTCCTACTAGCTAGACGTTTGAAACTTTCAGAATAGCTCAGAACCTGGTGACAACACAACACTTCGAAACTCGATTTTCGGATTTTTTTATTAGTTTTCTTTTAATTAATTAAAATAGGAAAATAATAACCTCATAATAGCTATAAAAATGTCCATTAGAATATTAGCTATATTTTAATTGTTGCCAAAAAAATTTACGAGTTTATTTTCTTTCGACATAAAAATAAATACTTTTAATTAAACGTGAACGTTAAAAAATTGTAAAAAGTTAAATTGTGCATCTCACAAAAAATGACGTCATTATCACATTAAAAATTTTATACGCATTGATAAAGTGCTAATGTAGTTCTACAGGTATGATTCAACAGAAAATTTAAACACGTGGTTTATAAAAAATTTTTAATCTTACATTTTATTTCTTTTACATATACGAATATCATATTTACAGTTTCCGATTGTTTATACGATTTAAAATGTCTTCAACATCATCTTACCATTTTTATAAAAGTATGTCTGTGTACTCCTGTGTGTGCGTGTATTTCTCAAAATTTTCTGGTTGCTATATATTATAAAGGAATGTGCGGGATTCTGAAAAAAAAAATTATAATTAGTGGTATTATGACATAAATTAGTACTGATTAGATCTTAACATTTATAGCTGAAAAGATGATCCTAATATGCTATGGAATCGCAGTACAACCTGTTGAGTGATGGATTCCCAAATGTAATCAGCACCAGTTTAGGTCAGAGTCCAACTAAATACCAAGTTTGGTTAAATTTCGTTCAATGGTGCAGCGTCCATAAAATTTGTGATACACACTGAGAAAAAAAATATACCGCCTTCATCTAAAACGAATAAGGGGTCATTGTCTAAATCCCTTCACTATAAATATAGATTTCCGAACTATGCATATAAAGCGCACCAATAAGCTGAATAGACAAAATGATCGAGAATTATTAGTCTATATATTTCTAGATGGTGGAACAATATTCTGATAATTCTAAATCTTTTGTATCGTGAGAAATTCTCGTTTGGTTTCCTAGAATTTGACCATAAACCAAGATTATAGTTGCTAAAACTCGCCTCTGCCTCTTGTACTCACATTTATTTGTAGAGATTTTTAAATAAGTTTGACCTCGAGAATATAGGCAAACGCTCCAGAATTCTAATAGGGGTTTCTAGAACTCCCTTTCAAAGGGGACTAGAATTTATAAAGATGACATGAAACTATTTCTTCTAGAGCCACAGCTTAGATTCTAGATGTCAGGTACAGAATTTTTTCTCAGTGTACACACAGACAGACATATAAGAAAGCCATATTCTAAAAACAGTTAAATCGTGTTCAGGAAATTTCAAAACGTGTAAATACGTCGAACACTGGAGTTCGAAATTAAATGAATCCAATACTTCCTTCGTATACATATATAAAAGAAAATAAAAATATTTTTGTCGATATAAAAAATTAGGCGAAGGCTTTTAACGTGAATGCCCTTCTCTCAAAATTTTAACAAGGAATACTAAATATAAATTCATTTCCATGAAGTTCAGACAGCCTTTTTGCATATAAACCTTTATATTATTCTACATCTTTCAATATAAAATCTAAATAAAAGAAATATATTTTCTGTTAATCTCGAAATTGCTCCAAATAATTTTGAAAACATAAGCCTGGCTTAATTTATTCAAACCATAGCAGAATTTATGGCGCATATATTCGTCATATACATTATCTGGTTTTATTTACTGCCAGAAGCTATTACAAATTTCCGTAATAAAATAGCTTGTATCATCTCTATGAGAACGTCAGTTAAAATAAATTAACTTAAGCAATATCTCATGTGACGTTAACGGAGGAGAAAATATGAAACCTTATAAAATACTATTTATAAATTGGTTAAGCTAGATTTTTCTCTGGAATATATTCAGCCATTGATTTATATAGATAAGGAACCTGATATGTTTCATGAAGCTTAATTTATTAAGACTATCAACGTAAATGTTTCAGAATTTTTTATTTCTAAATATATTTCATGTGGTAATTCATATGGAGATGTCTGATCTTTTCAGAAGGAAAAGAAACAAGAAAGAAAAAAAAAAAGAAAAGAAAAGAAAAGAAAAGAAAAAGACTTATCACATTAAAAAGAAGAAAAAATTAAAGCAATTGGTAAAAAACTTGAAGACTGTTAAAAAAGAAGTGTTTAAAAATGAGTAAATGGGAATAATAATTTTTAAATGAATAAATTTGTTTCGAAAATTAAACTAGTTGGCATAGGCGAACTCTGCTCATTTCCCCATCATATATATGTTCACATAAATTTCTAGTACAAGACATATTATAATCCTATTTAGAGAAATGAATTTGACCAAACGCTTGACACAGTGACAAAATGAAATCCCCACCTAATAGGCTATCCACCGTTCACTTCGATATATTTATCTTATTTTAATCTATTAATTTATTTTATTAGAGTCAATTTCGTAGTTTAGTTTTCATGCAACTATTTTCAATACAACAATCCTAAAAATACATATTTGTATGGAATATCGCCCAATTTTGCTATGTTGATAAAATCTTAAATTACGAATAACTTACGAAAATTTCCTATTAGAATTGTAGTCAATTATGTTCAAACAATTATCATAAATGTTATTTTCAAGTTGTCTGACATATTTATGATCCTCAAGATGGATGTTTTTGCTCAATTATTCCTTATTCTGCCATGTTAAGTAAATCGTAAATTCAAAAGAACTTAAGAAGTTTTTAAATAAAAAAATTCATAGCTGAATTTCAAAAATTCAAGCCAGTATCCCAAAAGATATTTTAAAAGTATTGTGGTATCTTTACGAGAAAAATATCCCTTAAAATCGACGTTTATGCGAAATTTTGCTCTTTTCTGCCATATTAAGTAAATCATAAATTTCTAATGAATTACGAAATTTTTAAATTGGAAAATTCATAGTCATGGATGTTTAAACCAGTATTTTATGTAATATTTTAAAAGTAGTCTGACAACTTTACGACGAAAATATCTCTCAAAAGGGACATTTATGAGAAATTTTGCCGTATTCTACCATGTTAAGAAATACGTAAATTTCGAATAATTTGTGACATTTTCAAAGTAAGATGTTTATAGTTAATAATCGCGGCATCAAAACTGACATTTAAAAGCTGTTCTTACATCTTTACGATAAAAATATTTCTTTTATGCACGTTTAAGTGAAATTTTGCTCTATTCTCCCATGTTAAGAAAATCGTAAATTTCGAATAGCTTCTGAAGTTTTTTAATTAGAACGTTGAAAATTAATAGGGTTCTTTCCAGTGTCATAAGTAATATTTTGAAACTGATCCGACCTCTCTGCGATCATTTGTTCGTGAGATATCGTGTACGCATACTAACGGACTAATGGACTAACAAACTAACAGACACCCTACACACAGACACCATACCCATTTTGATATTTTTGGATTCCTCACCCGAAAACGTGTAAAAAAGTTTAAAAAAGAAAAAAAAAAAAAAAAAAGAAAGAAAGAAAGAAAAGGTTGAAAATTTTCACGATTACCTAAGTTCTCCATACCTATAGTATGATGAGGAACAAAAATGCTTGTCTCATCTATGAAATATCGCAAATTTTCAAATTAATATCTGTTCACTTCATAATGTATTATAAATATGCTGATCTAAATAAAATTCTTTCATAGAATTTCTACAAATTGAAACAAAAAAAGATCAAACACAAAATTTACTAGCTCAGAACTTCCAGAACTATATTTCGTGGCGGTTTTTTACTGGTTTGCAAAAGAATGTATGAATGAGAATCTATGTTTGGTATATTGGGATTCACGACGGTCGATGCCAGTTTTTGAGCATGTTAATTTATTCAATAATAAATACATGGAGTTTTTTAATTTAAATATATTTGCTTCGGGGTTGTGGCAACTCAAATTTGGTACAGGTTTGCTCATTTTTGAGTGTTTTTGCTCTTTTATTGATTGATTTATTTATTTTTCAGTGAAGTGAAATGACCCAAATAAATTTTAATAAATTTACCAATAATGAATTTTTACTTCCTCTTACCCATATGGTACAGCAAGTATTGCTTTTGGGTCAAATTTTCGAAATTGAGTTTTAGTTATATTTACCCGTTTTGAGGTCTACTGAATCCAAAAATCATGTTTTTAGAGGTTGGCCTGTGTGTGTGTCTGTCTGTGTGTGTCTGTCTGTTATCAGCATATCTCAAATACAAATTATAGCAGATAGTTCAAAATTGGTATTCTAAAAGTGTATCATATAGGGATGCTACACTAAACTCTTCGTTGAATTCAAGCAAATGGTTCGTGTACAGGGACAACTAAGAGAATTCAAATACATTACGTCTATGGGGGAAATCGCAGGTAAATAGAGTTTAACATCTGTTGACTGTTGACTGCACAAAACCAAATGAAACGAATATATATTTTTTGTATGAGTAAAAACATGTTTCATATAGAATGTGGTATATAAATCCTTCATTGTTAGTTTACAGGGCTACACAAAAGAACTAGATTATAATACGACAATACTTGAAAATTCATGGAAGTGTACTTTGGGTTGTGTCGAGTGTTATTAATATAGGATTATATTTAGGTGCACCATGTGATGTGTACATAATTTTCAAAAGATATAAAGGGCTGCTGATATTTAAGCCATAACATTCTTTTTTATTTGCAAGGGGAAGAGCTTTACTATAATTTTTTACCCTGTCCAGGAAAGCTGCTCAAGAACTAAAATTAAGTTCTCATAGCCATATGATAAATAATGTATTTTTAAGCTAAATATTCATCACTTGGTTTTTTGTATATTTACACGTATATTTGCACGTTTTGAGGCTTCCTGAATACTGATGTCATGTTTCATAGTTTGATCTTGTCTGTGTCTGTTAGAGTAAACTAGCAGGCTTTGCCCGCTTCGCTGGTCACTAAATTTAAAGGAAACTCTTTTCTATATAGCTTTATAAAAATAAAATAAAATAAATTACTGAAACTGTTCAAAAGCTCGCTTCAGGTCCCTAGTGCCTTCGGCAGCGATTTGGTCATCCACTGCAACTCGGGCGCTTGTCCCTATTACCTGCGACAATGGTTTACCAATGAGCTTCCATTTAGGTGCTTATTATATAACAGTTTCGAAATAGATAGTATCGAAAAAATTGGAGTTGCCCTTTTATATTTGAATCCCAGTTACATGTGAACAACACTATACGTGCTGCACATAATATTTGCTTTTACGTTATTTCCTATGTTTATTTTGTTTATCCAATCAACCATAAAATGACAGCAATTTCACGCCAAATATTACAACATGCTGTGACCGGCTACGTCTGTCGCATGAGACAATTAATTTTTTGTGTTTATATATAAATCATGGTTTGTAAACTTGATAGTACAGCCTTAATATAGTTCTCTTTGGCGACTTTTGAATTTTTGTCACCATTTTTGACTTTTAATCCATTGTAACAATAAGACTTAATCCCTTGTAACAATATGCTATGAGCGCTATTTCTGCCGTATTTTAGACAACTGATCTTTTTATTTTTATATTTATTTCCCATTAAACATATTTTTATTTTTATTTATTTATTTAAATATTAATTTGAATTATTCAAATATTTCTGTTCGACAGCGTGCAAGTGCAGTAACACACAGAGGCTCATTTGTTTGTATGATAAATTAGCATAGTGATTATTATATAAAAAAATAAATAAATAGGTAAACATTATCGTGCTACACAACTTTATTATGTCGCTCCATTGGTGGCTTTTGAATTTTTTTCACCATATTAGCGATTGAATCTTTTTTTTTTTTTTTTTGTATGAAAATGGGAAGACTGCTTTGCTAATAATTTTATCAAACTCTTTTTATATATAAGAATCTTTCATATTCTGCTTATATTTTTAATGGTTTTTAGGTTTAAAATAGTGCTTGTTGAAATAAATTTCCTATGTTTCAAACTGCATTTTTTCTGTACATTTTAATAAATCATTAATAATAATTAATAAATCATTAATAAGTACGTAAATAAATCATTTACGTTTTTATATATTTGATGCGCTACTTAGATTAAAATGGCTGTTGCTATATTAAACTTCTTGTCGAAAAACGTTCGGTGCTCTTCAACACCAAAATTTAAAAAATCGCCCAGCAGGATCTATTAATGAAACTGATAAAATAAAAATATGGTTGATAGAGTTTAAATAATCTATTTAAAAAAACTTTTAAAACCCAAATTATTAATGTATCGTATCACATACATAGTAATAATAGATTGATCATTGGGGAGAAAAAAGGGATTCCTTTTCACTCGGGAAAAGACGGCGATTTTACCAAAATATGGCAGTCTCTCCCCGAGTGAATACACACGGGAGTACACACGAATATTTTAGCAAATAAAATTCATGAATAATTTATTTACTAAAGGTGAATGAAAAACTCCAGATATAGTTTAAAATTCATTTTTCTTCTTTTCCTTTTTTTTTTTCAATACCACATAATGGCTGATTCCAAAGCTTTTTTTTCGGCATCAAAAATCTTTGTACGATAATATGGGGATGATAGATCTATATATATTATTATATCTATGATCACATAAATCTTTTCGAAGTTACAATAAAACTTAATTTGAAAAAAAAAAAAAAAAAAAACATGTAACTTTTTTGTCTATTAACCAAAAAATTTGATGAAATTTGAAATGCAAGTTAGTCTTGTGGAGTACAGGCTGTATATTATATTTTTGTGTTCGTGAGAGAAAATTTAAAAGGATTTGAAAACTGCAATTTTTAATCCCACTTCAAAAACATGTGACTTAATGTGAAGCAGATTTTTTTTTTTTTTTTTTCTCCTAACGGTTTCCATACAATCTTCTGCTGTTGCCACCTAAAATTCATACTTTAGTTAATTTAAAAAACTCTAATTGTCCGATTGATAAGCTGTTTAATGCATCGGATTCACAAATTTTTTCCCTTTCATTTGGTATCTTATTTGTAACGATACGACTGATATTTCTAATTTATTTTCTAATCTTTCTGATTTATTTTCCTCATTTTAAATTAATGTATGTTTTTATTATTATTATTATTATTATTATTATTATTATTATTCTGTCGAAAAAAAAATTGGCAACAATTAAATTATGGATAAAATTTAAATGGCTTATTTATCAGAAATTAGAAGGTTATTATTTTCACATTTTAATTAATTAAGAAAAACTAATAAAAAATTCGAAAATCTGACTTCGATGTGCACAGTGACCCTTCGGGGGCCACCTTTGTGTTAAATCTCGTGACTGCCCGAGCTACCGTTTTCGAGAACAGTGATATATATATACAAATATTGCTCACTTAATAGTATAAGATTAAAAGCAAATAATTTCTGGCGATCCAAATGATGTATTTTGAAGTTAACACATTTATTACTAGAAAAGCAGATTCAAGATTAATAAGTTTCAAGGAATGATGCTTGTGAAAGTTGTCTGAATAGTTTTAAATAAACTTTTAAACTTAATAACGAATTTGAATTCTATATACATGTAGATACAATAATGAAACGGGAAGTTGAGGATGGCGGCAGCCCCCTCACATAGAATTATTTGTCAAATAAAGCTGCTCCGAAGCCTAATTTGAATTGTCTTAACATAGGTTTACAGAACAGCACTCACCGTTATCTTAAGTCTTAACATCCAATCTGTACTTTTAGTATTAAATTTCAGGGTAAGAGAAAGTGGTGTGAGTGACACACCAGATTATTTTCTTTCTTACAAATGTACAAAAATATTTGATAACTTATGGGTGGTACATGATATTATTTCGGGATTTCGTTTGTGTGAGTGAGTGCTTGTATATGCAAGTATGTGATGTGTAAGTAAAATGGATATTTGTATACTTCATTGAAACAGACTAATTTTTAGGATACATTAAGTTGAAAATATTACCTGAGATACAGTACTGAAAAAAAAAAAAAAGTTACATTTCATTTGATTAAATTTAGATTTCTTCGCATTTCGTACATTATGAAAAAAAAAAAAAAACCTTTATAATTCATCAATTTTTATAGGGCTTTTGTGTGCATTAAAAAAAAAAAAAAAAAAAAAAAAAATCTATGAAGCAAGGATTGAAAAGAAATTCCATTTATCCGTAAAAATCTCAAAATAATTTAAAACTATAAGTCTAGAATTTATTCAAGCGATAATAAAAACCATTGAGTACGTATTCTTTGCAGGAATTATTTGGTTTAATTTACGTCTCGTAACTATCAAAAATTTTGTAATAAAACAACCTTTATCAATCCAATAACAGCGACGGTGAAAATAAATCATTCTGAATAATATTTCATATGGCTCAAGCAGGAGATATATTAAACTTTATAAGGCAAATATATTTTATTTAGCCATTTTCCCGACATATTAGCTTTTAAAAGTAATAAAACTGTTAACCGAGCAAAAAGTTTGTCTGACTGGTAATCATTTGACTAACACTTTAATATAACATTTCACAGTTCAGAAATTCGACTTAAAGTATTTTTAATCGAAATATTTTCAAAAAACTAATTTATTGTTATTCTTTAATTTGATTTTTAGTAGTATGTTTTTAGATTGAATCTTTTAGCTAGAAATTTGTTTAGGTGGCAAGTCATGCATTTTTATTTAACATATTTTACAAATTAAATTTTAATAGGAAAAACATACACTGAGAAAAAATTCTGTAACTGGCATCTAGAATCTAAATTGTGGCTCTAGAAAAAATAGTTCCATGTCATCCTTATAAATACTAGTCCCCTTGGAAAGCGAGTTCTAGAAGTCCCTATTATAATTCTAGAACGTTTGCCTATATTATCGAGGGCAAAGTTATTTAAAAATCTCTGCAAATAAATGAGGCTGCAAGAGGCGAGTTTCTGGAACTACAGGTATAATCTTGGTTTATTACCTAATTCTAGAAAATCAAGCGAGAATTTCTTGTAATACAAAAGATTCAGAATATTCAGAATATTGTTTAACCATCTAGAAATGTGTACGCTAGAAATCCACTATCATTTCGTCTATTCTGTTTATTGGCGTGCCTTATGCGCATAGCTCGGAAATCTATATTTCTAGTTAAGGGATTTAGAAAATGGCCACTTATTCATTCTAGAGGAAGGTGATATTTTTTTTTTCTCAGTGTAGGCAGTTTCGCATAAGATAAAATAAAGGAAGCACTACTGGTTTCGAAAGAACGTGGCCATTTTTCTTCAGATGCGAAAAACACGTGCTATTACCGATGCAAAAGCAGCATCGTGCTTTCAAAACCGGTACTTCTTCCCCTTATTTTATGGTGTGTGAAGAAGTTTTCATGTTTAAATATTTATTATACATCAGTTCTTTAATGCATAATTACTTAAATAAAAGGGTTTAAAATATTATCCACTTTAATTATATTTCACGGCATTTTAAAGTAATACCAGGAATTTATTTATTTATTACTTTAAACTATACAGGGAGTTCCAAAAGTCTCCTCCTTCCTAACTCGAAAATGAGTCGGAATTGTGAAAAATGGCGAAACACGTGTTCAAAGAATTCGAGAGGGACCTCTTTGGTGAAAAAATATGAGCCCGGGGGTGCCGCTAGGGAGGGCAACTTTAAAATTTCAAATGGAGAGGTATGTCTTGTGATACATCCCTGGAGACGTCTCTTCAAAACAATGAATTTGATGTAAATAGTTTTGCCCTACGATGATTATTAAAGGAGCTACATGAGATTTTATACTTTTGAAATGTGAATTTTATACTTATGTATCCCCTTTAATAAGCATTGAAGGACAAAACTGTTTATATCGAATTCACTGTCTTGAAGAGACGTTTCCAGGGATGCATCACAAGACATACTTTGCCCAAAAATGTTTGGGCCTGAACAAGGGGGTAGTTAGTAGTAGTAGTGCCGCTGGGGAGGGCAACTTTAAAATTTCTAACAGGAAAGTATGTCTTGTGACGCATTTCTGGAAACGTCTCTTCAAGACAATGAATTTGATGTAAATAGTTTTGAATTGCAATGATTATTAAAGGGTATGTATAAATGGTATGTATAAGGGTGATGTATAAAATCCACATTTCAAAAGTCTAAAAATTCATGTATCTCCTTTAATAATCATCGTAAGGCAAAACTATTTATATCAAATTCATTGTTTTGAAGAGACGTTTCAAGGGATGTATCACAAGACATACCTTCCTAACTGAAATTTCAATGTTGCCCCCCATAGCTGACCTCTTGCCTCCCCCGGGCCAAACTTTTTACACCAAAATAGGTCCCTCACGAATTCATTGAACATGTGTTTCGTCACTTTTCATAATTCCGACTCATTTTCGAGTTAGGAGGTGGGTGTGGGACTCTTGAAACTCCCTGTATGCATAAGAAAAAAGTACTGAATCCGTGATAATTGTGGATCTTCGGTTTATGGTGGATTTACAAGTTTTGAGATTTTCTGAATACGACTTGCCCAATTTTAGAAATTATCTGCATGTGTGAATGTGTACGTGTGTATGAAAACGTTGTGTACTCTGTATCCCACGAACCAATGTACGAAATTTAATCAAACTTCGTAATTAATTTGGACCTTAAAATAAACTGCTGTTGATTAAATTTGAGATCAATAACTCAACAGGTGACGCTGTCAGCCCATTTTTTTTTCATAGTTTCAAAAATGGCAGTTTATATTACCGGGTGTCCCGGAAGTCTGTTGACATTTTAAAATTTCATAAAAAATGAAAGAATTGTTAAAATTGAACGTGATTTGTAAAAAAGTTATTCTCGTGTTTTTTTTTTTTTTTTTTTTTTTTGTGAAGAAAAATGAATAGTTAAATTTTTCGTCGATAGAGGGTGATGAACGTGAGCAAATCGCACATTTCCATGAAAAACTATATTTATTTGTATGCAAATGTTTACAGGAATATGAGTCCTATTCTATGTATCCGCCATCTCCAGAAATTACAGTTTGCAAACGAGCTACAACACCGCTAACTGCGGCTCCAGTAGACTGTTCTTACCTGAAGAAAGACATCTTCACCAATAGCGCTTTATACACCAAGCAGCATCGCAATTAAAACTTCTTGTATGCCGCAAATAGGAGGGCAAAATAAGAAATAAGCTGTGTTAATCGTAAAACCTTCCATTTCATAGGACTCTACTTTGCATATTTCTTGTTACGTACCCAAGCAGCGGCCTCTGTCGACGAAAAATTTAACTTTTTTTTTTTCCTTTACCAGAAACAATCCTCTTTCACAAGAATAATTTTTTCGCAAACCGCGTTCAATTTAACCGATTCCTTTAAATTTTATAAGTTTTTAAAATGTCTACAGACTTATGTCTACAGACCCCGGTATGCTTTTGGATGAAATTTCGTATAAATGTGCATAATGGGAATTACTTTTAAATTTTCAATGTAAATAATATATATATACATATAAGGGTGATAGTTAACCAGGAAAAAAATAGTGTGAATGTAGGGGCATATCTTTCCCCCTAGGGTGGAAGTACCCTCCGGGGATGCACATTTTTAATACTTATATCATTCAAAAGAACTCGTCAATACATTTAAAAGAAATGGTTCAATCATAGATCTGTGGTGATTTAAAACAAATTTATAGATTGTTTTCATGGAAAAAAGAGCATTTTCTTGGGTGTTCATAAAAATTTTACTTTTTTCTGGAAATTAATTTTTCATTTCAAAATCGACTTATACTTCTCTGAGATGCAAATCGTCTGCATTCATTATCGGAAATAATGTTAACAGATAATGATTTTAATAATTAATTTGCATTGCATGGATTTGTATAATAAAAAACAGAAGAAAGAATCATAGTGGCCACAACATGTTTCATAACAACCGTGTCATAAAAACCGATTGATCAGTTCATGAATATCGATCAGTAATAAAAGCAGATTTTGATCATTCTTTTGTAATTGGATTTGTTGTCAAGGTTGACTAAAATTAATTTCTAGTAAAAAGCGTAAATTATTTTAAAGCATAAAAATTTACTCTTTTTCAATTCTCTTGATAATTGTAATAAAATAAAATAAAATAAAATAAAATAATTATTTAAATATTCTCAGAATTTTAACAATTTTTTTTTTTTTTTTTTTTTTTTTTTTGCGTGCAGTGCTCTCTAACGACAAAAATTTTAATTATTATTTTGTATATTAAAAAAAAAAAAAAAAAAAATCCTTATAGGAGAATAACTTTTAATTAACATACAATTTTCTTCTTCTTTGTCTTTTTTCTTTTTTATGATTTTTTAAAGTATTTATGAATTTGTGAGCCAGGTAGTATTTCTTTTGAAACACTCTTTTATGATGTTACAGTGAAATCCTGTTAATTAATTTTTTTTTAAATTTCTTATCTTAATTTGAGCATTTTGAATTTTATTTTGATAATAAGACTAAATTTAAGTGCACAATATTCTTCATAGCACATATTGATTATAGACAATATACAGAGCTACCTATATTATGCTAATCTTTCTTTTCTATTGAATGTAATAGATGAAAGTGCTTTACTACAATTTACTATGTCGACGACAACTGCTCAGAAAGCAATTTTGATTTTTTATGCGCATACTGTAAACAAAGTACTTTTTAAATTTTTAACTTAGATTTTTTTTTTTTTTTTTTTTTTTTTTTTTTTTTAGAATATCACGTTTTGAGGTCCCCTGATTACGAAAATCCAATTTTTGCGGTCGATCTGTGTGTATATATGTTATTAGCTTAACTTAAAAACAAATAACATCAGGAAATTCAAATTTGATATTTTGAAATCCGTATTAAATTTCCACTTAAAAATTTTATCAAGATTGGCCAGTTTAAAGGCAAATTAATAGCAGCTTTGATTTTTTTTTTTCTTTTTTTTAAATAATTGTATGCACTATAACTGAACGGGGTGTTGACGGGGGAGGTCCCCCCCCCCCCTCACACAGAATTATATGTCAAATAAAACTGTTCCTAAACCTCCTTTAGATTATTTTAAAAGTACATTGAACTTTAATATCTTACGCTATTAATCTTAAGACTTAGCAGTCTATCTTTATAGTATTGAAATGCAGGGTAAGAGAAAGTCGTGTGAGTGACACACCAGATTATTTTTAATTATATAATGTAAGTTTCATTTTATAGTCAACGGTAAATTATTACTTTTTTGGTAGCCATAAAAGACTTTTACTTCAACTGGCAGTGTTATACCATTGGTTTTGAATAATTTAAATATTATTTTAATTTTTCTTTTTTCAAACTGCGGATATTAAATTATTATCCACTTCGATTTTCAGAAGTATTAGTCATAACAATATCTAAATCCTAGAATTAATATGAAATTTATCTTATTATTTAAGATACTGGTAAAACGTACTTAATGTTATTTTGATGAAATCGGCTTTATAAAAGAAACCTTATATTGCTATATGAATGCATGATTCTTATATATTTATTCCTTAATTCTTATTATTATAAATTTCATTACATTTGTTTTTATTATTTTTAACAATTTGAGGTTTTAGTTAGTCATTTATATAAAATACATATATTTTTTTCAAGTATGGGAACACTTTTAAAATTTGTTTAAAATTATCATCATTTTTTTTCCTTTAATAAATTTGTATTCGAATAAAAATAATTACTTTATGCTAAGAATATATACTTATTAAATTAAAAAATTTAATATATTAGCTTTATTTATATTAACAATTATTACTTTAGAAATTTAAAACTTATGCATTCAGTTAATCATAACATTCTTTGTGAGATTTTTCGTACCTGTAAACTTTGTTCAAAAGATTTTCTAATAACTTAATATTTTTTTCTAAGCTTTATATTTTCTTCTTACCATTACTGATAAATGTCAATTAACAAAACTTCTTTTTCTGTCTTTTCCACCAGGTTTTTCTAAGCTACGGTTTTGTGATGTCCCTGGGATTAAGTTTAGCTCGAGTCACTTCTTCTTTGATGATTGGTCAGTATTTTAAGCGCCGGAGAGAAAAAGTGGAGGCAATAGTGACATCAGGAGTTGGATGTGGGATTGTGATATTTTCCTTCTGTTTTCCTAAAATTATAAGGTTAGATCACTTATATATATACAATATATTAATATACTCACCAAATTTCACAAACACCAGGAGCTCCACTAGGTACACTCTACAAAATTTCAGAAAATTGGGAGAGTTTGTTGCAAAATTATACGGTTAGCTCTCTTCTTCGAGAATAAAGTCCATTTTATATTTGGAAGAAATTGCTGTAAAATTCAGAGTAATGATTATTTATTAAAAGTTCACTTTTGTTCTCTGAGAAAAAAGTCATGTTATCTTTATGGGCCTAACTTTATTTTTACGATCAGTAATTGAAACTCTGTTTGTCATTAGCTGATCGTAATCCGTGATAGAATTTGTTGCAAAATTATACAGTTAGCTCTCTTCTTCAAGAATAAAGTCCATTTTATATTTGGAAGAAATTGCTGTAAAATTCAGAGTGTTGATTATTTATTAAAAACATATTTATTAAAATTTTATTTTTCCGACTGAGTGAAAATAATGCCTGGACCGGGAGTCGAACCCCGATCTTTGACTTACAAGATCAAGGCTCAACCAATTGAGCTATCCAGGCCGACAACCGGTCAGCGTTACTCATATATTTATTTCGATAAATATGGTTTTCTTCCAATCAGTTGATTGTGGATTTTAATAAAAAATTGTATTTCTTTCCCATTGTTTAATGGTGTTTTCCATTACCTGCGGCTTATTTCTGTCGAGCTATCTATATGATAGACCAGATATTTCTGCCAAAAAGGTTGTCTGAGTGAGTAATGCTGACCGGTTGTCGGCCTGGATAGCTCAATTGGTTGAGCATTGACTTTGTAAGTCAAAGATCCGGGGTTCGACTCCCGGTCCAGGCATTATTTCCACTCAGTCGGAAAAATAAAATTTCAATAAATATGGTTTTCTTCCAATCAGTTGATTGTGGATTTTAATAAAAAATTGTATTTATTAAAAGTTCACTTTTGTTCTCCGAGAAAAAAGTCATGTTATCTTTATGGGCCTAACTTTATTTTTACGATGAGTAATTGAAACTCTGTTTGTCATTAGCTGATCGTAATCCATGATAAAATTTCTTAGAGTGTATAAACCACATACAGTATCCGCCGCTTAATAAATTCACTGGCTAATGAAATTAGCCGTTTAATATAATCAATTTGTCAGGACCGGAATTAAATCAATACAATCTATTTTAAAACAGCAATCCATTCATTATCTCTCTTTGTGGAAAAATTTACACTTGCAGCATAGTTACAAATTAAACATGTCCCATGAGTTGTCTCAGTAACTTCAATTATTAAAAGACAATTTCTAATCTTTATTTTGAAATTATTCAGAAGCAAGAAGTTTAAGCGTAAAGATTTTAAATTTAAAAGAAAAGCGTACACTTTCGGCTAAGTAATGACGATTTTCCTAAAAGAAAAGCGCATCGGAAATTGGAATGTGTTATTTTTTTTTTTTTTTTGTATTGAAAGAACAATTATCCATTATCTTTCAAAAAATAATTAATATTGTTTATTTATTCCATTATTCGTTACCTTTTGAAATTCCTTTCCAAATTCAGGAAAGTAATACTTTCTTCTTGTGTGCAGAATTGTTCGCCGGATATAAAAATTAGCCACTTAATAAAATCACTTTGTCTCATAACAAATGTGATTTTAATAAACGGCGGATATTGTATTTGTTTTCAGATATATCTTATATTTTTATACAATAACTTAACGTAAAGATAAAAATTAAATAACGATATGTGTTTCAGATTATGTTAGTACTTTCTAGGCATCATCATTTACTGTAGATATTGACATATTTAAACATATAGATATATTTACTATAGATATTGATATATTTATACTAATATCGATATATTTACAATAAATATTGACTTTTCACGAGATTTTACTTTTTTTTTCTTTAAATGAATTGCCGATATTTCATTTCTTAAACAAAAGATCAAAGAATTTAATTTAGAACCTGGGTCCTATTTTCGACTTATTTTTACGTATTTGTACGTTCTTAAATTTAGTAACAGAAAATTTCCTATTATGCAAAATGCAATGTGGATTTTTGACCGAAAATGGTGAATGCGCCTTTTTCTCTTGCTATGTAAATTAGGTTCTGGCCATAACGAATGACTATCTATGTATATATGAATGCTGTTGGAGTCGCCAAATGATTTAATAAATGGTCGAATCTGAATATCTATAAACAACCTCATCGAGGTACCTTGCATGGACATTTGGCCTTAACTACTATATACCAAACTACTATATACCATCGAATACCCATGACAACAATATGTCATGTTTTGTCACGAGACTCAAATTATTATCCAACATTTTTTATATAATTTTTATATTTTTGAATAAAATGGTATCTTTTAACACGAGAATTTTAAATAAAGTAGAATGGTACTCACATTCATGATTTCCTGGCCATAAAAATTTTGAATATATACTAAATCATCTTCCAATTTCATTGCAACTGGCTATATAAACGGAACTATGCGAACTTACCATTAATATTTCCAAAAATATCGCGAATATTAGAATTACATTCTTCTTTATTACCTTCGATCGATGTTTTAGATTTTGAATATTATTTCAAGTTGAATCTGTACTTTTCAAGTTTGAAGAAGAATAGTTTTCAATATTTGAGATAAAATGAGATTTCAATACTTGAATCGCTCTTTTTTCCGAAATAACGATTTCGAAATTTCTATCCTCGGTACACGATTTAGATTTAGATCCCAATGGATGGAATCATGCAACTTGTAAGAACAGATCATGCAACAACTCTAATAATTGATGCTATATTTTATTCAGTTTTGAAATAAACCTCATTTATTACATTCTGGCTCCTTACTTAAAAGAGAACCAATGAATAATAAAGTATAGATTCATACATGCATATACAGTGAAACTTGAATAATTCGAACTTGTTTAATTCGAAATTTTGGATAATTCGAATATTTTACACGGTCCCTTGAATTTTGTATTAAAATAATGTTAAAAAATCGTGGATAATTCGAATTCTATTTTGGATAATTCGAATTTTTCATACGATTACCTTTAAAATATTACAGTAAAATTTGTTCCCGAGATTTTACTCATCTGAAGTACATTATCAATTTTTATAGTCTTTCAAAAGAAGGATAAGGAAATACAATAGAAGCCCCTAGCTAGTGCACCAGAAGATATGATGCATATGTATGAACTTCGAGGTTTTTGTGAATTGAAAGTCATGTGTAATGTAGAAGATTCTATTTTTGTATCAGGTCATATGCTATGACACAAAGATTCTACTTAAAAAAGAAATAAAAAATATTTGACTATTTTTTTTAAAAAGTGTTGGATAATTAAGGTCGTAAAAAATATTGATTTAAGGGGGGGGGGGGTGAAAGGGGTAATGTAGCGGTATTCTTGGATATAAAGTTTATGTGTTAAATCTCTGATCGTAGAGTTTTAACTTTTTAATTTATCACTTTTTTTGACAAAATAGTACATGTAATTCGAACTTTTGGATATTTCGAATTTTTTTCTGGTCCCTTCAACTTCGAATTATCCAAGTTCTACTGTATAAGAAAATTCTTATTAGTTAGATATATTCAAGTAGATATTAACAAAAGACTCTACGAAAATCAATTTTAAATAATTTTATTTATAATTTTGGTAGCGTTTATCAAAGAATAGCGACATAGCCAATGTTAACGCCACAATGTACGAATGACATAAAAGACAAATTTGTTGTCAAAAATATTATTATATACCTATTTTTTTTCTATCTTTTATTTATATTTAAAAAATGAAATATTTTTTTTATAAAAAATATCGTTAAAAATCCTTTTAAAATTCAATATCCACGCATTCAAAGCAAAATCTTTGTTGTGTGCTTGATAAACCTAGATTATAGCTCAACAGTCGATTTTGCAGTTATTCTGTACCAGCACATATTTTAGTGTGCTATGTCATGTTGTTTCTTTTACTTTGTTGTATTGTTTGTTTGTCTGTTTAGATAGATTGTTTAGATGAAAAAATATTATTCATTCAGAAACTAAGTTTGATGATGAAGAGTTGCTACCGAAGTAGAGCACTTAACAAATTCACAATCCTTTCAAGTAAAATGGCCGCAATTGCGTTGATATGACAATAAATCCAGTTAAATCTTGCTGACATGAAATATTTTATTTACTTTTAATTGTGACGAAATATTCCACTGTTAATATCTAATTATAGCTTGACAAAGAAATCATTCTTTTTACAAAATTTTCATGATAAAAAGTTGTTATACGAGTAAAAAAGTTGTTATACGAAGTGGACTGGGACAAGGGGAGTCTTTACACGTTGGGAGTCAACGACAAACTTAAATCTCAAAGCAACCAAGAGCAACAACCAGTTTTTCAGGTAACCTGCAATCCATGTAATTTTTAAAAATATATTGGCGACCCTGAATTTAGCCAAAAATATCGTTGAAAGATCCTGGGAAAACGAAAGATGTACGTTAGAAATCTAACCTCAGGAATTTTATTCACGATTGTAGTTTATACTTATTATGGTTTCACAAGATTTTGTGCCGATAGAAACTGCATAATTTCCTTTTCAAGAGTGCATCTGTTTTTTGCCAAAAGTGACAACGCCAGCGAAGACTTATTCTATTCCATTTTTCTGAGATGAAAAGATTGACTATCCCAGCTCATTGTAAGAGGATAGCTTCTTCTCTTATTTTTTTTTATTTATTGCAAGAAACAAAGAGAGATTAATTTAGATATTTCCCCAGTTCAGAAACCGCAAATGACTTGATTTTAAATGCAATAAATATTTTTAGAATCGCTCTTCATAAAGATGGGGGATTGAATTAAATTTTGAGAGATAATATGTAATTTTGAATATGTGATTTTCGATATCACACATGTTGCAATCATGCCAATTTTTATCAAATGATGAAAAATTAGTGCTTGAAATTTTTTACCTGAAATGTGGGTTTTTCAGTTTTAGGGTATTTATTTTTATTGTTTCATTTGTTTATTTTTAATCTTTTAACACCAGCTTTCGGAATATTTAAGTTGATTGATGAAAAAACGCTCTTGATTAAATTAAAGATTTAAATTAATTTCTGAAATAAAGCTCTTCCACTTTTGTAGAAAATAACACAAATAAAATAAAAACTTGCAAACTTTTTTTTTTTTTTTTTTTTTTTTTTAAGTCTAACTTAAGATTTTTGTACTGTTTTCTCATTAAAGCATTGATACATGCACATCCACATCTATACATGCAATAAAAACACGTATAAAATTGTGCAGTTATATATGTTTGCCTACCAACTTATAATTTTGGACCCCTAAATCATAATCCCCCATAGTCCTTTTGAACTACTAAATTTTCATACATTATTCAACTTGATTTTAATTGGAATATCTGCGCAAAAAGCAATTTCATATGCGATGAATGAAAAATCATAAAACGGCTATCCAAATTACTAAATTATAAATAATTGCACATAAATGAAATTTTGTGGAATTATTTATAGAACTGTCATCGACTATCAGTGAAAAAAAAAGAAAATATTCCAAGAAAAGGCTTAAAGATTCTACCCGCAAATTGATTGACTGTCCTCAAATAAGAACGCTAAGTATTAATGCATTAATAAAACTAAAATGGCTCGAAAAAGCAGAATAGAATGAAATGCCTAACAAGCAAAATATTTCACTTTGCCGCTACAATAAAATAAATTAATTATTATTTATCGAAACAATAAATCAAAATACATATTTGGTTTGTTTTTTAGTGTTGCCATCAACTATCAGTGAAAAGAAGAAATCATTTTGAGAAATCACAAATAATATACACGCTAATTTATTGACTATCCTAAAATGGGGACGCTTCGTTCGAATAGGTTGATAAAACTAAAACGACTCGAAAAAACAGAATAGAATGAAATGCCCATAAAGTAAAATATTTCATTTTGCTGCTACAATAAAATAAAATAAAAATAATTATCATTTATCGAAACAATAAAACAAAATACATAATTTGATTAATTTTTCTTTATTCTTACAGCATTCTTGGTTGGAGACTGGGATTGCATGCAATTACTGGTATGGCTGTTGCTCCATTTTTCATCGGGATCTGCTATCGTTCAGCTTCCCTCTATCATCCCCAGAGAAGAGCCATTCTTCACCTCAAGAATCAGAGAAAGAAGATTAAAGATAAATCTGGGGTGTCAGATAAACCACCTTTCTTCGACTGGACACCCTTGAGAAACGGATGCATATTAGTCAGCATGCTATCCGCGGGACTATGTGGAGTTGGACTTTATTCACCATTCTTTCATTTGGTACGTAGCATTTATAACAGTAAAAATTTTTAAACAATTCAATAGAGTAAAAAAAAAAAAAAAAAAAAAAAAAACTTATAATAATGTTAAGATTTGCTTTTAAATAAAAAATAAACAGCTATATATAAATTTTGTACAGATAAGACTTTATATCTATTGAAATTTATATCTATTATTTTTCATATCTAAATCTTAAAAAAAAAAAAAAAAAAAAAAGAACATGTAAATTTCTTTATTGTTTTAAAGGCTTTTAAAAAACAATTTGCTTTCTCCAAAAAACGTTTTTATATAACGAACAAGTTATTCAGCTTAGTATAATTTCTGAATTGAAAATGATGTTTTTTAAAATAGCCCATTGGAGTTTTGTAGCATGAAACACCAATAATTAGTTTTTAATTTCTAATCTTATCTGTTATTAATATTTTTATTTTGTCATTAAAAGTCATTAAAGGTGCATTATCATCTTGAATTGAAATGCTGTTTGTGTAAAAGTCTGAGATACCTTCAAAAATTGTCGATCAGGCGCCACTTTTATAATGGCCGTGTTTTATTTCGAGTTAACTGATCCCTTGAGCATGAAAATTTGCCCGACTCTTTGAACAGTTATGCATCTCCGTACCATAATGTACGGAGAATGTGTCATTGTTTTAAGAAAGCAGTTTTCATTAAGTCAGTCCCATTTTTACCGTCCTAGTAGTTTTTTTCATCAGCTCGAAATAAATTGAACTTGACTCATCAGATAAACTCAGTTCAGCCCGATAATTAACTGCTAAATTTTTAACATTTTTGGTCAATTGATGTCTTGTTTGTTTTAGTATTTTTCATTAATAATGGTTTTTGCAGATCTTCTGGTTTTTCACCTGCCTTGTTTCATTGCTTCCGGACTATTTTTGAAGAAATTACTTTGCTGTACACTTTTTAAAAATCTTTTTAAAGTTTTGAACATCATACAAATCGATATTTTAAACATTTGCTTTTTAACTTGCGGTCTTCTCGCTTGGATGAGCAACGTGGACGCCTAAAGCCAAATTTCCAGTTTAATCAGCCAAAAAAATGTATGTCTTGCTAAAAAACATCTTACCAATATTTCGTTTACATTTAATTATTTTACTATCTCACGTATTAAAGTATTATTTTTTTTCATTCTAAATTGAATACTTTTTGTGGCATCGTTAATTGCCTTATCCTTGCCATTTTTTAAATACTTCCTAAAATTACAATTTTTCTGACAATTGCACTTTCTTTTTAAAACTGGGCTCAATCCTAAAGTATACGTGGAGGACGACATAATGAAATCGGTTCGAAAATTTGTTTTTTAAACGATGAAACTGGCGGTTGCAGAAAGAGAAAAGGAAAATGTCCAAGAGCGGCTCTTTTTTTTTTTTTTTAATTCCTTAGTGTATTTATACTTTTAAGATTTCCTCAAGACAATTTTAGAAATTTTATAAAATGTCCATGTGTGTATGAGTGTGTGATAAAAATTTTCCACCGATTCTAACTCGAGAATTATTGCGCAGAATTTCAAAGTTATACTAGTTACTTACACTTTATTATACATTAGTGTCTATAAACTTAAGGTACATATCATGTGGCGCTCTCCTCTTGTTCTATCATAATTTTTTACTGAGGTAGAATAGGACAAAATTACGTAGAAATGTAAACGAATCGTTGTGAAATAATATCTTTATATATATCTACATATACCGGGTGATGCAAAAGAGACAGAAAAATAACTAGAATGTTCTGGCTACCACATGACTTTCTTCTATGTTTTCCTATGCAAATTCACTCAGTAAAAATAATTTATTAAAATCATTATTTAATAAAATTATCTTCCATGATAATGCAGCACGATTTCCATATTAGAGAAGTAGTATAACACAAAAAATCCAAAAAAAGTTCATTTTATTCTTAATATTACATTTTTTTTTCTTTGTTAAAAATGAAAAAAAAAAAAATCGATAACTTCATTTTCAATTATCGCAGATTGATGGTTCAACCATTCATTTTAAAGGTATTGGCGAGCTCTTTGAAAGATACCCATCAGGAAATTTTATTTCCCTCGACGGGGGGACTCCTCCCCCAGGGGCAGAGGCGATGCTCCTACATATACAAAAAAATTTCTCCAGTTCATTATCTCTGTTATATATAATTCTTGTAAATGTCATAATGATTATTAAAAAATAATTCTCTTTATGCCCATTTATACAAAATTGTGTCCTATACCACCACGTTAAAAATTTAGAAAAAGCGTGATGGCTGTTGGACAATTTTTACCAAAAGTTGATAGGCACTAATTTATGTCAAGGTGTAACTACATACCAATTTGTATGAAATTCTGTGTAGTAGTTTCTGAGATACAGTTCCCACAAAATTTTGTCACACACAGACAGGCAGACATTTTCTAAAAATGGTGAAATCGTGTTCTACATCTCTCAAAACGTGTGAATCCATCAAAAATCCGAGGTCGAAAATTTTTCGGAATCCAATACTTTCTTCTACTAAATATAGACGAAAGTAAAAAAAAATACATTATTAAAAAAGTACTGACTGTAGATGTATGCGTTTTTTTTTTCTTTTTTTTTTTCTTTTTTTTCTTTTTTTTTTTTTATGTACAAAAAAGCATGGAAATTTTTTTCATATATAAGAAAAAGAATTACTTACGTTTTTCAATAATATATCGCGTTGCATTCTCAGTATCCTCTCACATTTTAAACAGATTCTCCCGATGAAATGACGCCACGTTGTGAATATTGGAGCTTTTATTCTTACAAGATTTTCCAATATGCAATATCTGACGGTCATTCTAAAAAATGACAGTCGTCACATTTAGCATTTATAGTCCTAATTACGTTGTTGAATGTGCTGTGACACTGTAAAAAATAAAATTAAATTAAAGTAATATCTGGGGAAGAAAATTTAAACTAATTTGCTAATAAATCTATTATTCTTAAAAAAAAAAAAAAAAAAAAAAATACCATGCCTTCTGCGCATATTAGTGAAAGTCGCATAGTGTCGCAATACTTTTTGAATAATACATGTTTTATTTTTTCTATGACTTTTAGATCACCCTGTATATATGTTCCGATTATCTGCAGATGTAGGTAAAGGGCGAGATTAAGAGAAAGGATTTTTACAACAAGAAACAAAAACAAATGAGAGCTTTTTAAAAAAAGAAAAAAAAAAATGCAAAAACATACGAAACAACTATGTTGTTATTCATTTATTTATTTATTTACTAGCAGCCTACGCCCGCTTCGCGGGTCACTATACTTAAATAAATTTTTAAAAAAATTGGATCAGTATTTATTTTTTACATCACATTATAAATAAAAACTAAAAAAAAAATTACCTTGAAATTACTCCAAACTTCGCTTCGGGTATCCGCTGCATGCTTGCGAACCATCTCATTATGAACCGTACAATTTTTAGTTCCCGCCTTTTTTTTCACACCAATAATTTTTTAGAGTAATTTTTGTCTTATTTAATCGTAACAACATTTGGAGAGAATTACTCTAAAAATATAGTGGTGTGAGAAAAGGGGCGTTTTTTCAGGGGGCGTTAACAATTGTACGGTTATTAATGAGATAGTTGGCAAGTATGCCGCTGTCTACGGCAGCCCAGTTCCCGCCCACACTTCATCGAGGTCTTAGGTTTCCACTGCCTGCAGAAAGGTCTTTTCCGGGCACTTCAATTTGGGTATTTATCGACAGGTGGATCTGGTAGTATTTAAGAACTATGATTTTAAAGATGACTGCATCTCAGCATTTATTAAATATTTTAGTTTTGGAACCATGTACTTTATAGCCCCCGCTATTTACACTATATTACGATTTGATTCCGTCCAATATAATAAAATAAAATAAAAATTAGATTTTCTTTTAAAAGGAATTAAATACATAAAAACAAATGAATTTTAATCAGTTTAATCCTTTCTACTATGTACTAATACGTTTTTCTAATAAACCCTATCAATTAAAGAAAAAAAAATTCTTTTGAAGGAGTTGATTTTAAAAAAATGAAAAATAAAAAGTTGTTATACTATAAAAATTATACATAAACATAACTGGTATAAATATGTTTTTTAATTCAAAATTTAATATACTTATTTTTTTCTACTGCATTACCATTTGATTTTCAATAAATATTATTAAAAAAAAAAAAAAAAAAAAAAAAAAGATTTTGCCTTCAAATGAATGTATTAAATAAAAAATAGCGTAATAGTCGTTGCTAAGATACGCAGACGAATACAATAAAAGAATAAATTTATGAAAAATGAAACATAGAAGCCAATATTTAAAATCGAAAAAAATTATAGTAATTATTTAAAAAATCCAAATTCGAAATTCGAAAAAATCTCGATGAGGTGCACACCTGCAGGTCCCAAGTACCCATATGTGAAATTTTGTAGCTCTGCGTTCGGTAGTGAGAGTACCAGAGCGCAGATAGACACACAGATACTTCTCTTTATTTAAATAGATTTATTTATTTATTTACTGTACAGTACATTACGCTAACAGGTATGCTAACATTTTAATTCATATAGGAGTGCTATTAGTACCCGCCTATTCATTTTTTCCACACTTCTTTTCTTTATGTTTTTTTTTCTTTTTAATTTATTATTAAATCGTAATTACATATTACAGATAATTTCTCTACTAATAAATTGGTGTGTAAAATGGGCGGGTACTAATAGTGCTCCTAAATAAATTAAAATGTTGGTATGTCTGCGGTACTGTTTAATATTGTGCATAAATTATCTTACAGATTGTACCTTGGCTTCATCGTGAATACACTTTTTTATTTATGGTTTTTACATCCTGTAGCGTATGAATTACAAATATTTTTACTAATTGTGAATATTTTTATATTTGTATTATGTTGTATTTACAATACACTTACGTTTTTTAGCTGCAATATTTTTTATGTCATTTACCTCTCATTTGCAGTCTTTTTGCGGCTTATCCGCAAAACTCGTGCACTTAATTCTGCGGATAATCAAAAGTATACAGTCGTAGGAGTCAATCAGGATACATTTTTCGCGCATATAGAAGCATCGTTCTCCTTATCCTTATTTCCTGGGAACAATCACCTTTCTCCAAAAATGTAAATTTCCTCTACGAGTTTTTTTTTTTTTTTCTTTCAAAAGATCGCGCCAATACCTTAAATACAAATGGTTGAACCATAGTACAGTCGGTAACAAAAGTATCCGAACATTTGCGCATACGCAAAAATCGTTCTTTTAAATCGTTATGCGAAACCATGGCATACCTCTTATAGGGCGTTCAGCAATACGAACCATTGGCAAAGAAAAGGAGCTATAGGAAACAAGAAAAGGAAGGTTGAGATTGAATGGGCTTAATTTCATACTAGAGCTATACAGCGCTAGAGTAGATACTACACACATGGACTACGCATAATTACAGCAGGTTACAAAAGTGTCGGAACACTTGCAAAAATTCCTATATAAAAAAAGTGCACTTAATACTGTTTTGTTAAATAAATCCTTGTCGAATCATGTTCTTAGACTGAATAAGAACATGATTCGACAAGGATTTATTTAACAAAACAGTATTAACTCTACCTTTTTTACATAGGGATTTTTGCTAGTGTTCGGATACTTTTGTTACCGACTGTATCTGTCATAATTTAAAAAATATTACAAAATTATCTATTTTGTTTCATTTACTGAAACAAAAAAAGGGTATATCCTAAGATGCAGGGATGAAAGTTCTTCGACTTTCGGCGGAACTCTTCCACCAGAAACTTTTTACAATAATCTGTATCCTATTTAATCAAAGGATATTAGAGTAAAAATACGCTCATCTTTTCTAAATAAAAATAGTGCTGCCGATAACGATAACCACTTTCATCCCTGAAGATGTCATTCACAGGGCATAAAATTTTCTCTTGTTATTTAGGGTGTACTTATCAGAGATGAAAATCATCTGCTCTCAGTAAGGGAAATAAGTTTAATAAATAATTCTGTACTGATAAGTATAAAGTATTTAAGTCCAAAAATGTCGATTTTGAGTTAAGTACTTAGTCAGACTCAGAAAAAAATTCTCTATCGATTGGTATAAAGGATTTAAATCCATGTCATTTAGTCTTTGAGAAAATTCAATGGTAAAAATAAAGATTAATTAGCCTTAATCTTTGATATAAAATATTTAATTCAATTTCTTCCCTTTATTAAATGAAGGTTGACAATCACTGAATGGTATAAAGGATATAAATCAACGTAATCCCCCTTTTCCTAATCGATTCTTCTGATTAGTTTTTAGTTAGTTTAACATTATTTTTCGTCTACTGAAAAATCAAGAATATGGACTTAAATCCTTTATATTTATCAGTACAAAATTGTACTGCATGAATTTATATAGTGAAATGTAGAAGGAAATTTTGTGGTGGCCACAGCATAATTTTTTTTTTCCATTCTTTAGGGCTCGAATGCTCTATTTAAATCACAAGCAAATTGAATTAATTAAATATTGCCCTAATACAGAATTTCTATAATTACTTCTGTTATTTATCAATTTCTATTCTTACTTTTTTTCATGTTGTTTAATCGAATTTGTAAACAACCTTTAAGTCGAACATTAGACAAAGCATGATGAAATGAAATTGTAACATCCAAGCTGATAAAAATCTAGTGTAAAATTTCCTTTGTGACTTGTGAAAAGACTTTATTGTTAAGGTTCTAGAACTACTTCAAGTGATAAATGAAGATAAAATCTCTTCTTTTTCTCAATCCAGTTTATTCATAAGATCTTTTTTTTTCGCTCTTGGGGGAACTTCTTGCACCCCAAGTAACATTATTATGCATGACATACCACTTTCTGTGGCAATTCTTCTTGCGCATTGCACATGCATGGGACATTAGTTAAAAATCTAATTTATCAAAAACTTTTCAAGGAACATACCGTATTCATTGTTGCAGTTCATATCGATTACTTGTGTTACATCGATTCATCATAGTCAGAGAAACGTGATAGATTTGATATCGAGAAGCCTTTCTTCTATTTATAAAACACCCCTCAGCCCCTTTCATATGTATAAGTCAAAAATAAAATGCTTCAGAAATTCTCAAATGCTTTTTGGCAACATTCCGAGTCAAGGGTCTTTACGCATTACACAGCATTTTAACAAACTGTTTGACGATTGTACAATGAAACAACTGTTTTTACTCTTTTGTATACGCAATTGATATTTTGTCAAAGAAAAAAAAATAATTGTAAATAAAGGCAGAGTAACACATACACTTGACTGTCAAACAGTACTTATTAATGGTGAAATTTTATTCATAAAATTTATAAAATATACAGTTGATGTTTAACTCATATACAATTTAAATTACAAGATGTATATTATTCAGATTCACTTATTCATACATATCTTTTCCATTTACATATGATTGCGATAAATATTATAAGTATTTCTTTAGAATATTTATGTCTTGAAAATTTCCCCTTTGAATTTATTTTTATCTTACTAATACTAATATATTATGGAAGGAAAGTTTTTTAATCATGAAAACATTCAACTATGAGATTTTAGTTTATCTACATGTTTTGAGGTCTCCTGACTTTATTTTTTTCTATTTTTGCGATAATGTATGTATGTGTTTAAGTGTGCGTATGTGTGTGAATAAACACTTTTGCATCTAAACATTTTATTCGATTGTGCTAAAAATTGGTTGGTATGTTATAGTCAAAATAAATTTTATCCTATTAAATGTGCTTAAAAAATAATCTTGAATATGCATATGTTCATCCAAACCAAACCTAGGCACAATAAAAATCCCAAGCTACCAATTAAAATAAACAGTTGCTCCTCATTCCCAAGTGGTGATCTAAGTACATTAAAACACCATTTGAAAATAGGGTTAAATGGAGCGGAGTAGGTTGAACGCTGCACTAGATACACGCAGTGGGGAACTCATTTGAAAATAGATGTTTGATACTTCATTAATTACTAAATAAATCGAGAATCTCGGCTTTAAGCGATTTAACCCATATCGTGCCAAGCATTGAAAAAATATTTTTTTTTTCTTTATAAAATCTTAACTATATGTTTCTTTAAGCCTATGCGTACACACAAAATCAAAAAACTTACCAACCTTTCATTAGCTTAATCGGTACAGGCTGTCCTAAAAATAAGACAATGGTTTAGGACTGTCGGAAATATAAGGAAAACAGACCATCTAGATATATTTTTTCATATAATTGTTTTACCAGTAAAAAAGTGTAGAATATTACCTCAATAAATTTATATGTCCGTCATTATTGAACGTAAAACCTTTTTAAGTAATAATGTATTGAAAATATAAGGAATAAATCTTCAAAAATCGTCATTTTAAAAATTAAAAAATATATATATTAAACAATAATTTAAACTAACGATAAAGAGAAATATGTATTTATTGGACTTTTAAATAATATATCACCTTTAATTTGAATTAAAATATTCAAAATAATTTATATAAATACCACTTATGCATGGTGTCCTATTTTTAAGACGATGGTGAAATATAGGTTAAATGATTTTGTGAGATACCGCCTGCTGCGATATCCTCAAAATATAATAGTTTACTTCTTAGATTAAAGATAAAATGCAAAAGATTTGTATAAAATTCAATTTGTCTTTTAATTTAAAAAGAGGAATTAGCTACTCGCTGGTGAAATAATAGTATCGTGTAACCTCAAAGAAATTGGTTTGAAAAATTTTCTAGAGCAACATGTGTATTATATGTTTGCGCGTTTCTAACTCCTGTAATAGAGGTCATCCGTATAGTGGATATATGTTTACCCGCTTCGCAGGTCATTATATTTAAATGAATTTTCAAAAAATTTGAATTACTATATATATATATAAATATTAATTTTAAAATATAAACTAAAAAAAAACTGAAGTTGGTCAGAACCCTGTTTCAGGCGGTTACATATCATTTTGGACTTTTAATTTTTTTAAACTTATTAATTTGACACTAATTGTATTATGTAGTCCCGTCAGTTAGCGTTACATCTGGTAGCGCTAACTGCCAGCAACAATACAGCTTTTTAACAATACATTCTGTCTCTTAATTTACTCTAAATGGAATCGTACGAGGTACCTTCCAAACGTTTTTTTTTTTTTTTTTTTTTTTTTTCGTTTAGCGGTTTATGGAAAGATGGTCAGTTGGTTGGTTGATTGGATTTTACGTCGTACTATTGCTGCGCAAATGGGCAATTGGCGACGGCCTGGGACTCACCCCTAGAGAAAGGAAAGATAGTCAGAAATATTTAGAATCAAATTTTAAATAGTGTGATACATAATATGTAACTTATGTATGATTTTTTCATGTACTGGATAGTCAAATTAATATTTTTCAACTTCATCTAGACCAAAAACATTAATTATTTAATACTGCAATACGTATTTTGTAGAGGCTATTTTGTTGTTATAAACCAAATTTTTATTAGAAGTAAACAATCACTTTTGTTATGACAACAGAAAGATATTATTAACAAATTTATAAACTTTTAACAGAATTTATTTGTATTTCTTTGTAATATATATATATATATATATATAAACTTTATATTAATTTTTGTATATTTGTAATTATAAATAATTTTTGTTAGAAAAACGTAATGTGTTTTTTTTAATTGCGCAAAAAAACTATTTTTGATAATCTAAACGAATTTTCTATTGACACATTTGAACAGAAAACATTTAAACAGAAATTTTTATTGTACCAAACAAATTTTTATTTATGCAACAAAATTTTTTTTTCTTTGTATATATATACAACCCGCGACAAAAAGATAGGTACAAAGGGTTTTTTCTTTGATGTTTCATAAAATAACATTATCTAAATTGTGCTTATCATTTATTATTATCATAAAATAACACTATACCTGGACTAAGTTTTGTTTTAAGACTAATTTAGAAAAAAATTAAGACTAAAATTTTTCTAATTTAAAACTCCACACCGCGACAAAAAGATAGGAACAAAGGTTTTTTTTTACTTTCCGAACACTATAGTGAGGAAAGTATTGTAATCATGTCAAAAATCCGAATTCGAGATTTTGATGTTTCTATACGTTTCGAGGTCCAACGAGTCCGTTTTCACTATTTTTACGATGATGTATGTATGTGTGTGTGTATGTATGTGTGTATGTATGTGTGTATGTATGTGTGTATGTCTGTGAGTGAACACGCTAGCATCTAAACGCTTTGTTCGAATAAGCTGAAAGTTGGTACGTATATTGTAAGTCACCATAGTACGAACCCTATAGATTTTGGTGAATCTAGCACTTATAGTTTTTTTACAGGGACACAAAGAAAAATTCTTTATCATTATGGCCAAGGGACCAAAATCTTAAAAGTGCGATAGCATCTAAACGCCTTATTCAATTGAGCAAAAACTTTATACACATATTATAGGTCACAGATACTCAATCTGTATAGATTTTGGAGACTCTAGCACTTATAGTTTTTTTACAGGGACACAAAGAAAAATTCTTTGCCAAATTTTTAAAAGTGCGATAGCATCTAAACGCCTTATTCAATTGAGCAAAAACTTTATACACATATTATAGGTCACAGATACTCAATCTGTATAGATTTTGGTGAATCTAGCACTTACAGTTTTTTTACAGGGAGACAAAGAAAAATTCTTTATCTTTATGGCCTATGAGACCAGCGATAGCATCTAAACGCCTTATTCAATTGAGCTGAAAATTTGTATGAATATTATAAATCACTGTTGCACTAACTATAAGCATTTTGGTGAATCTAGCATTTATAGATTTTTACAGGGACACAACGAAAAATTCTTTATCCTTATGATCTAAGGGCTCGAAGTTCAGTAGCATTAAATAAAACCTCGTGTGATATATGGAGAAAAATACTCAAACACTCTGTTATGGTTTTCTCTTTTTTGTTTGTTTAGCAACTCCTCTTTCTTTATTTTATCTACAAAACTGTTAGTTACTCAATGTTCGGAAAGTCGAGTGGAGTCACTCCAGATTTTTTTTTTAATTTTTGAATATGATTATTTTGAATATGATTCAAATATTTAATATGTTTTTGATATGATAATATTTTTATAATAAATGATCAGCACAATTTAGATAATGTTATTTTATGAAAAATTTAAAAAAAAAAAACCTTTGGTTTTACCTTTTTGTCGCTTTGTGTAGTCTTAAATTAGAAAAATTTTAGTCTTAAAACTTTTCTAAATTAGTCTTAAAACAAAAATTAGTCCGGGAATAGTGTTATTTTATGATAATAATAAATGATAAGCACAATTTAGATTATGTTATTTTATGAAAAATCAAAGCAAAAACCCTTTGTACCTACCTTTTTGTCGTGGGGTGTATATATATATATATATATATATATATATTACATTTTCCCCTAGCAGTTTTGCACAAACTATTTTCTTTCCTTTCTCCAGCTTCATATTACCGAATTCAAATATACAGTCCTAGTCCAAAAGTGAAAAACTTCGCATCTTTCAAAATTCTAAACTACTACTTATATGATATCTCCTTATTTAACTTTGTTACTTTCCGAACACTATAGTGAGGAAAGTATTGTAATCATGTCAAAAATCTGAATTCGAGATTTTGATGTTTCTATACGTTTTGAGGTCCCCTGAGTCCGTTTTCACTATTTTTACGATGATGTATGTATGTGTGTGTGTATGTGTGTATGTGTGTATGTGTGTATGTCTGTGAGTGAACACGCTAGCGTCTAAACGCTTTGTTCGATTAACCTGAAAGTTGGTACGCATATTGTAAGTCACCATAGTACGAACCCTATAGATTTTGGTGAATCTAGCACTTATAGTTTTTTTACAGGGACACAAAGAAAAATTATTTATCATTATGGCCTATGGGAGCAAAATCTTAAAAGTGCGATAGCATCTAAACGCCTTATTTAATTGAGCAAACATTTTATACACATATTATAGATCACAAATACTCAATCTGTATAGATTTTGGAGAATCTAGCACTTATAGTTTTTTTACAGGGACACAAAGAAAAATTCTTTATCATTATGCCTATGGGGCCAAATTTTTAAAAATGTGATAGCGTCTAAACGCCTTATTAATCCGAGCAAAAAATTTGTACACATGTTATAGATCACAGTTGAACTAACTGTATAGATTTTGGTGAATCTAGCACTAACAGTTTTTTTACAGGGACACAAAGAAAAATTCTTTATCATTATGGCCTATGGGACTAAATTTTTAAATGTACGATAGCATCTAAACGCCTCATTGAATTCAGCTGAAAATTTATATGAGTATTATAAATCACTGTTGCACTAACTATAAGCATTTTGGTGAATCTAGCATTTATAGGTTTTTACAGGGACACAACGAAAATTTCTTTATCATTATGATCTTTGAGCTCAAAGTTCAGTAGCGTTAAATAAAACAACGTGTAATAGATGGAGAAAAATACTCGAACACTCTATTATGGTTTTCTCTCTTTTGTTTGTTTAACAACTACTCTTTCTTTACTTTATCTACAAAACTGTTAATTACTCAATGTTCGGGAAGTCGAGTGGAGTCACTCCAGATTTTTTTTCCTAATACTCTATATTCGTTCCATGCCAATTTCTAAAAAATAAATAAAAGTCTATAATTACAACTTCAAAGAAAAATTTACTTTTCCACCACTGAGATTTTTTATTTGTCTGAAAGGGTACGTTAATAAAAATATTATATTATTAGTCAGAGTATAAAGTATACTATAATTAGTTATAGTACAAGTTGTTTGGAGAGGTTGTTTGAGTTTAACGTTGCACTAGTACTGCGCTATTAGTTATAGTAATATATAACCAATAATAACTAGTAACACATAAATTACGCTTAATTACGTACTTTTTGTATGTAGTATCATAGCCTCCTAAACTAGATGCCTGTCGCTTTGCTCGGAAACTTGGCAACAGTTGAAGCGGTAGATAGCGCCATTTTGTACAGATTGTACATCCAACTGACATCCAACTTCGCAACTTCCGTTAAACTCGTTCTACATATTGACAAATTACTTTCAAATCGCTGATAACATTTTACACCAATCTTCATTTATTTTAACCCAATACTTCTATACTCAACCTGACACTTTCACCGAAATCATCGTCATCTAGCACTGGACTCAGTTGGTGACTCTGAAAGTTCCAACACAACACTTCTATGCTCACCTCGACGCTGTCATCGGAACTACCACTATCTAACCGTAGCCTTCGAAACTAAATGCCTTTCGCGTGACTCGAAAATTTGGCAACAGTTGAAGCGGTAGACAACGCCACCTGGTACAGATAGCTTGACTTTTTTATTCAACTGTCACCAATAATTTTAAGAAGTGATATGGGATACATGTAATTGACGTTTCTTATATTCTATTCGCCTTTATGTATATCATATCCTACTTTAAAAAAATTTTGGTGGCTGTTGAACAAAAAAAGTCGAGCAATCTGTACCAGGTGTTGCTGTCTACCACTTCGACTGCTGCCAAGTTTCTGAGCCACGCGACAGGCATCTAGTTTAGGAGGCTATGGTAGTATATACAAAGTGGGGAAGCCATCCCTTCACGGACGATCAAAATTGTGATTGTATGCCTCTGGACCACCCCAGGGGTGAATCCAAGACCGTCGCCAATAGCTCACAGCGTTGCTCTAGTGCGATATTAAACCTAGTCAGTCACTCAAATCAGTCACTCAACCAGTATATTCGTACACGTAAATTTTATATGAATTTTAAAATAGATTTGCATAATTTCTTAATATTTTTAAAAATTATTTTGGGTTTCGCATTATCGATGTATTTAAACGATAACAACAATAAAAAAATCATAGTTTAACACATTTCATCCTGTTAGGCAATTATTAGTTGTCCTTCGTCCGTCATTTCTCTTATCAGTTTATATAATTTAGGATTGATTCATAGAATATATATATGTAAATATGTAGAATCATGAATCAATTGTAAGAAAATGACCATATCAGCCTTCGCGCTGACGGTCTCAACAGCTTTTCATGGCAGACAGATCCCAACTGACTTCCGTTCGTCCTCTCGTCGAAAGATGAGCATCAGAGACAGCGCCATCTGTTAACTGTACAAGGAATGCGAGCTTTCCACATAACTCCCCACAGCGCTCTGCTATCCTGATGTACGGTGTCCTCACCGTCGAATCAACCTAGGATACTAAAGGATATGTGCAAAATACAATTAAAAGAAAAAAAAAACGAAAAAGAGAAACATACATTACATTAATTATGTACATTAAAAGCATAAAGATCAGTCTTTTTTTTTCAAAGTTTTGGGATTTTTGACTCGTTCGTAACCCACAATTTCATGTTGTCTGCAGAAGTACTAGTGTGAATAGAACCTTCGTGATCACCTATCTTCTCGACTTCATATCAGTCTTTGGTCTTTACGCGTACAACTTTATAGGGACCTAAGAATTTTGGTTTAAGTTTCATGCCAGTTCCAAACTGAGTTCGCTGGATGGCAACTAGATCATTAATTTTATATACATGGGCTTTCTTTCTCTTCTTGTTGTAACATCTGCGATTTTCTTCTTGAATCTTAAGGATGTTTTTTCTTGCCTCTTCACGAATGGTGTTAAGATTATCAAGCATGGAATTTATCGTTTCCTCTTCGAGGAGTTCTAGTATTATCTTATCTTCTTTCCTTCTCATTGTTACACCAGTGAGTAATTCAAAAGGAGTTCTTTTGGTACTTTTTGATACGGTGGAATTAACTTGTACCACTTATTCGGGTCATCTATAGATAATTTGGATAATACAGGTATGATTGTTCGATGAAGTCTCTCGATTTGACCGTTTCCTCTTGAGATTCCCGTTGTGATGGTGCCATGTTCGATTCCCTCTGAATCACAGTAATCTGTAAAGTCCTTCGATGTGAACGCTGGTCCACGATCAGATATTATTCTTGCGGGGTTACCAAAAATAGCAGCTTGTTGTTTTAATTTTTGCAAGGCGTCTGCTGAAGAAGTTGATTTCACGGGATATAGCCACGAAAATTTACTAAATCCGTCTATAACGGTAAAAATGTGATTATAGTTTTTATTAGTGGTCGGTAATGGACCCACAAAATTGATGTGATAAGTAGATAATGGTATATCTTCTTTCAGGATAGGGTTCAAAAAACCTTCTCCTTTTCCCTGTTTCTTATTTATGAGTATACATTCTACACAATTTTTTACAACATTATCTACACATTTTTTCATATTAGAAAAATAATAGTCTCTTTTTACTAACTCTTCAGTTTTATTAACCGAAAAATGTCCTAAGGCATGACATTTCTTTACGACCTCAATTTGCATGGTCTCTGGGACAATTAGTACATCCCTATCATTTAACACTTTATATAAAATATTATTTTTTAACACATATTCGTCATTTTGGTTCTGTTGTAAAAGAGATTCATGGTTTTGATAAACTCGTCATTTTCTTGAGCAGTAGCAATACGATGAGTGAGAGTATCAGTAGTTACAGTCATTGCAGGGTGTCTGCTAAGTGCGTCTACATGCTGCATTCGTTTACCAGGACGATGTTCTACTTCATAATCGAATTCCTGTAGCAGGAAAGACCACCTGGCTACCTTAGGTGTCAATTCACGTTTATCTAAAGTTTTAGTGAACGCTTAATAGTCAGTATAAATTTTTAATTTACTACCTAATAAATAGTTCCTAAATTTTTTAAGGGGCTCGACTATCGCTAACACTTCTAACTCATAACTACAGTATTTTTCTTCTTGTACTTTTACTCATATAATGAATAGGATAGTATTGCTCATCGTCATCTTGTTGTAATAAGATAGCACCGAATCCTAATTTAGATGCATCTGTATGAACTTCTAATTTAAAGCCTTGTTTAAAAAGGTGCAACACCGATGTATTAGATAAAATGTCTTTCAGCTTTTGAAAAGCCAATTTCTGCTCTTGCTCGAATTTAAATGGAGTGGAAGCACGTAATAAGTCACTGAGTGGTCTTGCTATGTTGGCATAAGAACGAATAAATTTTCTAAAGTAACCCGTTACACCTAAGAAACTCTGCACTTCCCTAGCATTACGGGGTTCTGGGAAATTTTGGACTGCAAGAGTTTTTTCTACCGAGGGTTTAATCGTGCCATTCTCAATTATGTGACCTAAGAAATCGATCTTTCGTTTCAAAAACTGACTTTCTTTAAATTTAACTCTAGACCAAATTTTGAGGCCGTTTCTAACACACGTTTTAATTTATCTAACCCTTCATTCTCATCTTTAGATGGAATAATTATATCATCTAAATAAATAATTACAGTACCATCTTTTAATAGGTCTTTAAACACATAATTTACATATCTCTGAAATACTAAGGGACTATTACATAATCCATAGGAAACTTTTAGAAACTCGTACTGGGCATTATCGGTCACAAAAGCTGTATATTTCCTGCTTTTTTCCTCTACATCAACTTGTAAAAACGCATTCTTTAAATCTAGTGTCGAAAAGACTTTACCCTCCCCTAATCTATCAAATAAATCCTCAATATTTGGCAACGGGTATTCATCGAGGCAACGGGTATTCACGATAATCACAGCGTAACCTTATTCCTCCATCTTTTTTCCTACACACCACTATTGGCGAAGCGTAATTTGACGTACTTTCTCTAATTATACCATCTTTTAACCACTGGTCAATTTGCTTATCTACTTCTGATTTCTCTACAAATGATAATCTACGAGAACGTAAACATACTGGTGTATCATCAGATAAAATAATGGACATTTTTAAATCAGTACTTTTTGTTTTAACTGGCTTATAATTTTTTATTAACTCGCTTAATCTCTCTTTTAACGACTTATCTAAAATGTGACTGACATCGAATTTTGTTTCTTCTGAATAGTTGCACACATTTGAAAAAAAAGTATCTATCTCATTTTCCCTTCGATCGAATAAACAAAAAGAACACTCACTTGCTTCAACGAGATCGCTTTCCCCCGAACTCAGAAAATTCCCCCCCCCCCATGTCGGTGGAATTCGAAACATCTGTCTCCTCTTTATTTTGTTGTTTCAGAATATGAAGGATATTACCAGGCAGAATTAAGTCACATGACAAATTGTTGCATAAAGCACCGATTACATTTAATGAATCATGATTAGGTAAAGATATTTTAAATTCAGTTAGATTTGCATCTTTCTTTTCATTAAAACAGCTAAGAAGTGTGGTTGAAGAAATAACATTTTTAGTCTGTGGAATGCTGTTTTTATTTACAACTAAAATGGAAGAACCTGTATCTTTTAACCCTTTAAGTGGAATATCATCCACTAAAATATCAACATATTCAAGCTCATTAACAATTAGGTTAATCGGACTTGCTTCGGATTGAACTACTGAATTCGTTGGAAGATTTTCACGGAATTCTTTTCTTTCTGCAACACGTTTAGGACAGACTCTAGCGAAATGAAATGTTTTCCCTTTTGCACCACAAATGTAACACGTTCTTTCATGCTTTTCGTGAGTTTGATTAGGCACCAAATTTCTTATTATGGGATCTTTATTATTATACTGTGCCTTTCTAAAAGGAGTTTTGTTTACAAACCGCTTATTCTCTGAACTTTCGTTTCGCATATTATTAGTTTCAATTAACGATTTCCCTCTAGAAGAGTAGAATAAATCACACTCCCGACCTAATTCGTTGGGTTTAAAACAATTTTGACCTTCTCGAACACTGATATGTTCCTTAGTTCTAGAATCCAACGTTTCATATAACTTATCAGAAACTATAAGATCACACAATTGCTTAACATCGTTAACGCCTCTCAATCTACAATAGTAATCAAAAGAAGCACTTAGACGGGAAGCAAACTGGACATGTGATTCTGACGAATTCCGAAGCGCATTTTTAAAATTACTTAAACATTCACGCGGCGTTGGTTGAAATTGTCTTAAAATTAATTACTTAACTTTTTCATAATCGATAATTTCTTCGGTGGTTACGTACGCAAGAACCTGATTACATTTATCTCCCAATAAATTAATTAATATTTCCGATTTAAATTTAGACGGTACATTTTTTGGAATGAATGCTTTTTCAAGGGATTGAAAAAATAAGTGCAAAGCTTCCGGTTTCTCAGGTACTGAAATGGTTAAAGTTCTTATGCTTCTAATTAAATTCTCTAAACACTGCGAGGTAGTTTCCGAATTTGGTTGCTCTGCATTATTACTAGAATTATTTGCTGCAGCTTGTAATTTTAAATTCTGTAACTCTAATTTTTATTTATAACTGGGATAATTTAATTCTTTCTATCTCAATTTTGGTTTGTTCTTCTAAAGATTTCAACTTTTGCTCTTCTACTAACATTTTAATAACGCCTCTAACAAATTCTAAATCATTTTTATAAATGTCAGAACTCTCAATTAAAGTTTTGATTTCAAATACCTTAGCTTCTGCCGGAACAGTTAGGCCTAATTCTTCAGCAATTGTTTTTAAATCGGCCTTTCTAATACCTTGTAACACGTTTTGGGCCATTATAACTCCAAATAATTACTTATACCAAAAAATATTTCAGTATTTCTACCAAATTAATATCATACTTAAATAGAAACAAAACAATATGAGAATATTTTTCTTAAAAATGATTCTATGTTTTTTGTTCTCAAATCAAAATTATCACGATTTTTAAATAAGAACATTCAGAACAATCTATATTACTCAACAGAATATTTAGAACAACTTATATATTTCTCAGTTATTATTATACACACATAATATCACCATTATTGTTCTCTATTTAATAATTGTTATCACTTTCGTTTTTAAAATAATATTGTTATAATATTGTTAAAATAATATTGCAAACAATAATAAGCAAAATTATAAAAGATTATTCAGAATCATATTTTTTAATCATAATTATTACTTCTATTCATTCTTCTCAAGTGATATTTTTATTTCATCTTAAACATACAAAATGAAATCGGAACTGTTGTTCTTAAAAATATTTCTCCATTAATTTCTATAATTCAAAACTAAATTCTTCATGCTTTATTTTATGCAATAATAAATATATAAAAGTTACCTTTTACAACTTGTTGGCGTTGCTATAATATCGCGGAAGAGTCCCCACTTGTAGAATCTTGGCTGGGCGTCTAGGGGTGGGGCAATGATGAGATGCGACTTAGATAACTAAACATTTATTACGTAACATACACAACACAGTTTACACAAAGATAAAATGATAATAGCAGAATTTGTATCATTAACCAACTGCTGGTTTCGAGGCTTAACACACAGAACTAAGAAGTTCACTTCATCAGAATAACTATCACAAAGTAACATATGAGCACTCACTCGCTCTTATAATTCACAATAGTACCTATGCGCACTATTTTAAATGTGTGAGATTGGGGTATTGAGCCCTCCATGGCTCTACCAAACTATTAAGAGCACTTCAAGCTCTAATTAGAAGAAAATGACCATATCAGCCTTCGCGCTGACGGTCTCAACAGCTTTTCATGGCAAACAGATCCCAACTGACTTCCGTTCGTCCTCTCGTCGAAAGATGAGCATCAGAGACAGCGCCATCTGTTGACTGTACAAGGAATGCGTCCCACAAAGCTTTCCCCATAACTTCCCACAATCATCTTTTGCATCAGAATATCTACAGCATAATGTTTTAAAAATCCAAAAATAATTAAAAAAGAAAGGAAAAAAAAAAGAAAAAGAAAGAAAATGACATATTTTTTAATTTAACTATTTATTACCAACGAGGTAAATAAAGTAGAGAGATAAATGGTAACCCTGACATGTTCTAACATGAGTCATGTGACATGAACCCTCTATGCGTTGGTTCCCTTGATAACAACTTATTTTCAATAAATTTCTATGGCAACTGTTTGGAGTTTGTTCTTGGCAAAAGTCATAACCGCCAATGTTTTTGTTTACTTATGTAGTTTAATATTCTTTTATTCTAAATCATTTTGATTTTTATTTTACTTCTTTTTTGTTTCGTGTAGTTGAAATTTAACCAACAAAATGCTTAAAAGTAGTTGAAAAATTATTATTTGTTGTTAAATTTAGTTCTTTAAAAGTTTAACTTTTATTTTATAAACACTTTTAAATTTTGTTTGGAAACGATGAAAAAAAAAAAAAGGTATTTTATTGTTTATTAAAATTTGAAATATGTGAAAAATAATTTAAAAAACAATTTATATCGGTTATAGGACTGTTGTGTTATCTAATAAAATTTATAATTTGCCGAACTGAAATTTTAAATGCCAAATAGCGATAAAGGGCCAAACATAGCAACCTATCGGTTCATATCACGTGATTTATCTTGAACGACGGAAAGCTAATCCTTCATCCATTGAATCAGCACTCTAATTTATTTATCTCGTTTTTTATTACACCGAAGTTCGTTAAGTACAATTTGAAGTTTTTGCCACTGTTTATTTAAGGATTTTTACTCACTAAATATAAAATAAGTTAAAGTATCAAAAGGTTAACACAATTGTGAATTCCGTTAATATGTAAATAAGATAACGCAAATGATACAGTGTTGCCAGAACTGGCAGATTTTTTATTCAATAATCACCAATAATTTTGAGAAGTGATATTTGATATACATACTAGACTATCAATCGTCAAAGTGATTAGGCAAACGTTACAATTAAAAATTATTGGTGATTATATGAATAAAAAATCCGCCAGATCTGGCAACACTGAACCCTAACAGCACATCTTCTCCAAATCACATCCTCAGGATGTCCTATGGATGAAAAGAAAATATGTTGACATCCTATGGACATCTTCCGGGCGTTGTTAGGGAATATGTTTACATTAGAATATTATATTTTTCCCTTTTGCATTACCTTTCCTTTGTATTTTATTCGCTTCAAACTACGGGTAAAATTTTATTATATTTTTCTCAATACATTGTTACGGTTATGATGTAATTTTTTTCTGTTAAATGTCCACTTTTTAATTATCGTAATAGTTCCGCATCATGGCTAAGCTTTAATGTTCTTTATCTCAATATATTTTTATAGCTATCACGTAAAATTCTTGAGCCTGGTAACTCATACTGGAATTCTGATCATTATGAAATTAACGACATATTTTTTATGAAGATTTTTTATTACATAACATGAAAGAAAAATTCCAAATACCCAAATAAACTTTTTCTTCTCTATTATATTTTTAAGGAAAACTCTATATAGTAATCTAACTATTTTTTATCTTCAAAAAAGGCATCGAAATTAATGATCACAAATTTTATATAATATTTTAATTAACACAATTGCTTTCATTTTTACCATGTTTTTTACTTCAATTCTTGTTTGTTTGTTTGTTTGTATGTTTGTTTGTTTGCTTGTAAGTTTGTTTGTTTGTTTGTCTGGAACAAATCTTGCAATCTATTTTTAACTAACTTTCTTACTAGGTAGACATTTGAAACTTTCACAGTAGCTCAGAAACCGGTGACAACACAATATTTCGAAGTCAGATTTTCGAATTTTCGAATAGTTTTCTTTTAATTAATTAAAATATGAAAATAATAAGCTCTTAATAGCAATAAAATAGCCATTAAAATATTAGCTATAATTTTATTGTTGCCAAAAACAAATTCCGAGTTCGTTTTCTTTCGACATAAAAATAAATACATTTAATTCAACGTGAACGTTAAAAAATTATAAAAAGTTAAATTAGGCATCTCAGAAAATTTGACGTCATTATCACTATTTCACCACGTCGTTGACGTCATTATCGTCATTTTTAAAACAAACTTTTTTTTTTTCCCACTATTATATTATTTCACTGAACTGAGGCCGCGTGCTTGAATATTGTTTTTTATCCTCGAGTATTTTATTAATGATTCATCAGAAAATTTAAAAACATGGTATATAAAAAGTTTTTGTTATCTTATAATTATTATTTTCTAGATATGTGAACAAAATTTTCGTCTTTTAATTTCTTAAATGATTTTTTTTTTTTTTAAAGAATAAAAATGTACGGAAAACAAATATTACATTTAATAACACGGGTTATTTGCCTCCTTTATTATTTTTTTCTGGAGATTTATCAACGTCATAATGGTGGATTATTGATAATGATAGATTCTGAGACGCCTTCTGTTTTTGTACCTGACAATAACATGTGACGCTGATGCATTTGTTTATATCGGTAATAGTTATGGATCCGACATAAATATATCCGCTATAATTACTGTAGAAGCAAAAATAATTGTTTGTAATTCCGATGTTTTAAAATAGATTCATAATATATATCAAACTGTCATCAGAGTTAATTTCTTATAAATTTATTTCAGAGTTTCGGTTCAAAATTTTAACATATAATAAATAGTATTTTGATGGATTATATAGCGAAATGAATTTTTTTTCTCAAGGAGTGGTAATAATTACAGTACTTTACATTTTTACGTAGGTCTTGAAATGTCATGAACCCTTAAATTATTTGAATCAATGTCAGAATAGGTTTTAAGAATATTGTGCAAAGTAAGAATAAATTGATAAATATATTCTATAACAAAAAAAAAAGTGACTCACCAAGAAGGAGTGGGGACAAAAATTGGTAGATGGGTTGGAATGGGTGGTCCGAATGGGACAAAAATTGGTAGATGTGATGTACATGTGAAGAAAAACAATTGATTACAGTTTCAGAAAATTTGAATGATTTAATCAAGAGAAAGGGCCTCACAAAGTAAACAAGTCAATAACGCGTTGGTCCACTTCTGGCCCTTATGTACGCAGTTATTCGGCTTGGTATTAATTGATAGAGTTGGCAGATGGGCTTCTGTGAAGTATCATCCTAATCCTGTCCAATTGGTGCGTTAGATTGGTAAAATCCCGAGCTGGTTGTAGGACCCTTTTTATGATGCTCCAAACAACCTCAGTGAAAGAGAGATTCGGGGAATGAGCTCAACCTCATTTCACTGAGCCGCCTATTAAGGGTATTTGAAGTCACTGAAGTACCAGTTGCACGTAGGATCGACGATAATGATGAATTGGTGCTTGATTCCATCAAAACCTGTATGTATGCCAATACGATAATGATGAATTGGTGCTTGATTCCATCAAAACCTGTATGTATGCCAATTTGTGTCCAGTTTGCATTACTCCTTCTTGGTGCGTCACTTTTTTTGTTACAAAGTGTAATAGTCATTTCCTGTAAGACAATGTAATGATAGTTTCATAGCCTGTATTATTTACTTGTACATACACATGTATTTTTCCATCACAGATATTTTTCTATAGGAATCAATTGTTGCTTGAGCTTAAATATGAATTTAAATTTCATTATGTTAAATATATGCGTATAGATAATGTTAGGCAATAAAAAATTTTATTTTTTTGTGGTGGCTCTTTATCAACATCTAATTTCTTAAATATAAAGATATATATACTAATTGCTCATCATGTGATAGCTTATTGTAAAGTTTTACTAAACGTGAAGATATTTAGGAGAATTGAAAAAAAAAAAAAAAAAAAAAAGCAAATTTGCTAGTGTTGGACACTATACAGGACACTTTTTAATTTAAACTGCATCTCACCCATACGGTGCAGTTACCTAGCTGAAGTACATCATATGTCTTCGCGAAGTCTCAGATATGAACGTTAATTCACCTTGTGTCAGTGTGAAGAACAATTCTGTATCACAAAACTTCAAGTTTCAGACTTTGTTAGAGGCAAATATTATGAATTGTGCAGTCTGTTTACAAAGCAGTAAATTGACTGAAAAATCTAGTGTTATTTCAGGTAGGGGTGTTGAACTGATTTCTACCAACAGATAGTTGCGATTGATTTATTCTCCACTAGCAGGCTACGGCCGCTTCGCAGGTCACTAAATTTAAATGAATTTTCAAAACAATTGAATCACTATTTATTTTTTATATCACATTTGGGGCTCTGCAACATAATTAAAAATTCCTTTTAAGGTCAAAAAGTCAATATAACATATTACAAATTAAATAAAATATTTCTTCCGTTTTGCACTCATCTTACAAAAATGCTCTATGGTCTTATGGGACGATTCTCAATAATGAATCAACAAATGCTTACAAATTTAATGGATTATGTATGGGAAATAAGTACGCTGCAATTTGAAAATTACAGCTCCCAGAACTCCAAAACTGATAATTTTTAAAAAGTTATTCACTATTCTTTAATATTAGACTGTTTTTTGTTTCATATTATACACTTATTTTAACATAAATGCAATCGAATGATATCGCGTTGTGAAATTTTGCAACATAATATCTTTAAATCTAATAACTTGATGTATATAGTGTCCTCACAAACAATGAACAGTTTTTGAGCTCTTTTAAAAGAATATAACATCTATGCAGTATCTTTAAAAAAATTCATCAGTTTTTACTATAAAAAAATAAATAAATAAATGGCTGACTTTCAACACAAAAGTAGTTAAATCCAGACCAATCAAAAATAGGAGTGGTCGGCTCGAATGTGTTCCGCAAACAAACTCTTTGCTTTATGTATGTATAGAGAAGATGGCGATTCGAGTAAGTTGGAATAACAACGCAATTTTTGTAAAACTTGAATAATGATAATTTTTTCAATATTGTTTATTTTCATTAATAATTTCAAAATAAAGTACTTTTACAACAATTATTCATGATATTTTGTAAAAATACTATCCTATTTCATATTTCCCTTCGGGTATTCTATGTTGCCCTTCATAACTATTCCATCTCACCCATTTGGTCCATATTACCCGAAAATAGCTTTTTCTTAACTAAAAATTTTGCATGTAAACTCAATATTTGTAACATAAAACCATAGAAAGACATTAACAAAACTGAAAGTTTGCTATAGTAAAATCCCCAGTAATCCTGCATTTTTTTTTTTTTTTTTTCTTTTTTTTTGTGAATTCAAGTACAAATGATATTCTAATTTTACTTACTTTCCTCTACACATATAAGCGAGCTTCACCTGCTAGCGTGTGCCACAATTAGCGTGAGTTCTCAAAAATGCGTACCAATTATTTAATTTGCATGAATTCTCATCATCAAAATTAAAAAAAAAAAAAAAAAAAAAAAAAAAAAAAACTTTAAAATTGGCGAAAACCAGGCTCCAGGTATCTAATGCCTTCAGGAGTTTCACTTCCGTTTTTCCGTTCTTAATGTGTCACTATATTTTCATCAGTCAGAAAAAAATTTAAAAAAAGGAATATATATATATATATATATACAGTCTAACCTCTTTAACGTGAACACTGTTAACGTGAATTAGTTTTAACACTAACTGTTTCCACAATCCCCGTCAAAATGAAGATTTGTTTAGTTATATGAAGATTAGTTACTAATAGCATGAACTACTGATAACATGAACAAATTTTTTATTCCCCTTGAGATTTACGTTAACAGGGTTCGACTGTATATAAAATATTCTTTTTTAATCGGTGAGAACTTCGCTCCGGGTCTCCACTGCCTGCGGCAGCATGCATGTACTTCGTATTATTATCATACCTTCGAAAATATGTGAAATCAATTCCTTAGATTTTAAAACATTAAAATACGAATTTTCAAAGTCATAGACCTATTTTTTTTTTTTTTTTACTTTTTAATTCTTTAACCTCCCCATGCCCCACCCCGATATAGCTCCCTAAAAATTTTACATTTTCGAAACTATGCGCAATCTATTCGTTACCCTTAAAAACACGAATTTTTAAAGCTGTAGTTAAAATTAAATTTTTTAATTGTTGTAATTAAAAATTATTATATTATATTATTATTATTTAAATTATTTACATTATCATAATTTAATTATTATATTATTATAATTTAAATACCTTCACAGAGAACCTACACCTAGTACTCTACCTAGGTTTAAGACCCTAGTGTATTCAATCGGACTTAATCCCATCACAATCACTCCCAGAAAATTCTAACGCTCTAACGCAAATTTTATTAAAAATAAATTATTTAAAAAATACAGTTTATTTATTTATTATTATTATTTAAGATTTTAGATATTGATATTATATCTATACATAAAAAAAATAAATTGTGGAAGACTCAAGAACCATAATTATTATTCACCAGTGACGCTGTGGTGAGGGACTAAAAAGTCATGTACGACGTCTAACTCTTTGCGATTCATAAATAAAAATTCTATACAAAATTAGTAATTTACATGTGTATACAAATTAGTAATCTATCTACATATGTCTTTTATGAGTTCAAAAATTATTTGAAATTGTAAAATGCTTAACATGTTCTGTCTGTTTTGAATATGATATTATTATTATTATTATTTTAATGTAAAATTTAATGATTTATATATACACCGTGACCAATAAGTCCTCATACACTTTCAAATTGTTATTACAGTAACACAAAATAAATCATACAAAAATTTTTGCATTAAATTAAAGTAGCAATCATTCAGTATCTTTACAATAATTGCTTTGGAATAATTTTGCCTTTTAGTTTCTTAACGAGCTTAAGTCTCTTTTCAAATCCATCACATGTGGCACGCACGGCTTCCATTGGCATTTCTTGCTATATTAGGTTGATTTCTTTAGAAATCGACCTATTGCAATCACTTCGTTTATCTATCTATCTATCTATCTATCTATCTATCTATCTATAATGAAAATTTTGTCATCATGATAACTCCCGAAATAATACTCGAAATCGAACCAACTTTGGACAGTGAACTAATCTTATAAATATCTTGGATGAGTTCGTTAACCAAGTTGCTCCGACTTTTTGTTTTCAAGTGGCAGCCACTTGAAAATTTCAAACCGACATTGTAAAAAGCATATTTAAAGCAAGATTTTCTTGAATTTTGTTGTAAATACAGGTCACATGAGGGTCTCAATGATGTTTATTAATGAAGTTTATCCACGATTTTCAATAAAGTGGCAGATATTTTAAGTTAAGCGGGACCACTTGAAATCAGGCTACCACTTGAAAATTTAAAATCCCTATAACTTCCGAAATAATACTCCAAATCGAACCAAATTTGAACAGTGTCTTAACTTATATTATAAATAACTTAGATGAGTTTGTTAACCAAGTTGCTCCGCCATTTTCTTTTTAAGCGGAGACCACTTGAAAATTTCAAATTCAAATTGTAACAAGCGTTTTCCGAATTTTTTTTAATTTTGATGTATACATAGATTACACAAGTGTCTCAAATAACTTTATTAATGAACTTTATCCGCCATTTTTAATAAAGTGGCGGATACCTTAAGTTAAGCGGGACCACTTGAAATTAGGCCACCACTTGAAAATTTAAAACCATGATAACTTCCGAAATAATACTCCAAATGGAACCAAATTTGAACAGTGTCTTAACTTATGTTATAAATATCTTAGATGAGTTTGTTAACCAAGTTGCTCCGCCATTTAGTTTTCAACTTGAGACCACTTGAAAATTTCAAATTTAAATTGTAAAAAGCGTATTCCGAAATTGTTTGAATTTTGATGTAAATACAGACCACATAAGGATCTCAATGAAGTTTATTAATAAACTATATCCACCATTTTCAATAAAGTGGCAGATATTTTAAGTTAAGCGGGACCACTTGAAATCAGGCTACCACTTGAAAATTTAAAATCCCTATAACTTCCGAAATAATACTCCAAATCGAACCAAATTTGAACAGTGTCTTAACTTATATTATAAATAACTTAGATGAGTTTGTTAACCAAGTTGCTCCGCCATTTTCTTTTTAAGCGGAGACCACTTGAAAATTTCAAATTCAAATTGTAACAAGCGTTTTCCGAATTTTTTTTAATTTTGATGTATACATAGATTACACAAGTGTCTCAAATAACTTTATTAATGAACTTTATCCGCCATTTTTAATAAAGTGGCGGATACCTTAAGTTAAGCGGGACCACTTGAAATTAGGCCACCACTTGAAAATTTAAAACCATGATAACTTCCGAAATAATACTCCAAATGGAACCAAATTTGAACAGTGTCTTAACTTATGTTATAAATATCTTAGATGAGTTTGTTAACCAAGTTGCTCCGCCATTTAGTTTTCAACTTGAGACCACTTGAAAATTTCAAATTTAAATTGTAAAAAGCGTATTCCGAAATTGTTTGAATTTTGATGTAAATACAGACCACATAAGGATCTCAATGAAGTTTATTAATAAACTATATCCGCCATTTTTAATAAAGTGGCAGATATCTTAAGTTAAGCGGGACCACTTGAAATCAGGCTACCACTTGAAAATTTTAAATCCCTATAACTTCTGAAAGAATACTCCAAATCGAATCAAATTTGAATAGTGTCTTAACTTATCTTATAAACATCTTGGATGAGTTTGTTAACCAAGTTGCTCCGCCATTTTGTTTTCAAGTGGAGACCACTTGAAAATTTCAAATTCAAATTGTAAAAAGCGTATTCCGAAATTGTTTGAATTTTGATGTAAATACAGACCACTTAAGGATCTCAATGAAGTTTATTATTAAACTATATCCGCCATTTTTAATAAACTGGCAGATATCTTAAGTTAAGGACACTTGAAGTCAGGCTCCCACTTGAAAATTTAAAATCACGATAACTTCTGAAATAATACTTCAAATCGAACCAAATTTGGACAGTGATATTATCATATAATTATCTTGAATGTTTTCACTGGGTAACTTGTCCCGACATCTTGTGTCTATGTTCCAGCCACTTGAAATCACACTGCCACTTGAAAATATGCCATCACGATAACTTTTAAAATACTAAACTGATTCAAATAAAAGCTGGTTAGTGAACTTTTGGTTCAAATATCTATGATAAGTTCACTGGATGACTTGATCCGCAATTTTATTTTCAAGTGGCGGCCACTTGAAAATTTGTCATTATAGTAACTTTTGTAAGACAGAATCAATTCACTTCAAATTTGGGTAGTGGATTTATCATTCAAATATCTCAGATAAGTTCGCTAGGCATCTCACTCCACTTTTTTTTACAAGTGGTGCCACCTGAAAATTTCTTATGATTATAATTTTTGAAATTCTGTACAAATATATTGTATGATTTCGATGGGCAAGTTGTTTTGCTATTTTGTTTTACAAATCGCAGCCACTTAGACTGCCACTTGAAAATTTGCCATAATAATAACTTTTGAAACATGGCACTGATTTAAACCACAGTTGGACAGTAACCTATGCTTCAAATATCTTCGATGCGTCTGCTGGAACTTTAGAAATACTTAATCAAGTCAAATCAAAGTTGAAAAATGGATTTATTATTCAAACAACAAAAAATTAGAAAATTCACGTAACTCATGAACTAATCACGTTATTGCGTCCATCTTTGATATATCGATAATAAGTATTTTCTCGCCAAAAATCGCCAAAAAAGTCGCCATAAGGGAAAAGTCGCCAAATTTGGCGCCAAATCCATTACATGCGTTACTGGATCTTTTTAATGCGCTTTTAAGGTAAAATTAGACTATTTTAATGCTAAAACAAATTAGAAATGCAGGAAACTAACATTTTATCAACTTACTAAGCCTCTTTGAAAGAATTTCTACAAAAAAAAAAAAAAAAAAAAAAAAATTCAAATTTGCAACGATATCTTAGATGAGCAACTTTCTCTGCCATTTTTATCGAAGTGGCAGCCACTTAATTTTTCAACACAATGACTTTTGAGATTTTGAATTAATTCGAACTATGTGTGTACAGTAGACTTATCTCACAAATGCATTTCATATATTTGTCAACTTAACCCACCATTTTTTTTTCCTAGCGCCGGCCACTTGAAAATTTTAAATTCACATAAAAGTGTATTTATGAACAGATTTGCTTAAAACTCCATATGTGCATAGCCTACATCAATATTTCTACCACGTGCATTAATAATTTGTAGCCGCCATTTTGAAACAAAATGACGGCTACTTGATAAGGAAAAAGAAATCAACCTACCCTTCCGAAAATGCCGGAAGGTCTTGTTTTTTGAATTACATTTTTGAATTTGCTCAAATGGGTGTTTTTATAGTCATTCAATTGAGAGAGCATATATGACTACACAAAATAATCCAGCGGGTTCAGATTCGGGGAGTTGGGAGGCCATTCGTTTTTTGGCAAAAAGTCAGCTAAATTTTGACTGCACCACTCCTGAACCACACGTGTTGTATGAGAAGGGGCACCATCTTGTTGGAAGCAAAAATATTCCGCCCCATACATTCTCTGGACTTCTGGGAGTAACAATTTTTCCAAAACCTCAGTTTTATAATATCGGGCATCCCTTATCAATGGAGACTAATAGGAGTTTTCCTCTTTTGGAAATAGAGGCCCCAAACCGTCAGAGACGAAGCATTTTGAAAATGCGGAACGTAATGCTGGCTCTCAGGGATGTTATCAATCGAAACTGACCATACTCTGTCATTTTGGGGATTGATAGTTTGCTGTAAAATGAATAGTTTGTCTTCTGAAAAGACAAATTCATCGCCAGCGTGCCAAACGAGAATTGCTTCCACCCTTTGCTCCCTTTTCATCTTAGCAGACTTCGGAACTCCGTGCATTTTACGTTTTCTATAAGCCTTGCATCCAAGATCTATTTTTAGGATCTTTAACATTGATCCCTTCTATATTTTGAGTTCTCGTGCTAGTTTTCTAGCAGATCTTAGTCCGTTTCGTCGTATCATTTCCCTGACCCTTTTCACAGCCTCTTTTGTGCGGGCGGACCTCGGTCTGTCAGATCTTTTTCTGTCATTGACAGGGGACGTCTCATTATACCTTCTGATAGTTCTGTAAATAAAATCTCTCTTCAGCCCCACGGCTTTGAAGTCTCTGAAAATTTCAACCGGCTGCTCTCATTTGATAACTTCATTTATCGCAATCTCTCTCAATTTCTTTAGGCTTAGAAAAATTATAATTAGTACAAAATTTACACTTGCAATAGCTTTATACCTTACACTAAATTGCTTGCAAAATAATTGGGACTACAGTAACCCATATGTACAACTTTTTAACGTGCTTCAAAAGTTGTATGAGAACTTATTGGTCACGGTGTATATATAAACCTAAAGTCAAAGATAGTATCATATTTCTAAACTTGAAGGCGAAAAAAAAAAAAAAAATAGTATTTTGTAACCACCACAAGACTTTCTTCTATATAATCTTATACAAATTCCTGCAGTTCAAATTAGTTATTAAATTGTTATTTATTTATTTTCCATGATTAATGCTGACGATTTTCATCCCAGAAACGTATAACACAAATTGTCGAAAAAAAGTCAGATGAAATTGGATTTTTTTTTTGTAAAAAAAAAAAAAAAAAAAAAAAAAAAAAAAAAATCGATAACTTTGTTTTAAATTATGACAGGCTTCAACCATTCGTTTTAAAGGTATTGTCGAGTTCTTTCAAAAGACACTCATACTGAAAATTTGCACCCCACGATTCTTCTACATACACACACATTTTTCCCCTTGTTTACAACTACTTTTATCAATATTTCTATTAATTTTATAAACATACATTAAATTTACTTTCACTATGTACAGTTATACGAAATTTTATTCATGTTAAAAATTTATTTAAAAGAAAAAATGGTATCACGGCGCCACCTGTAGGCGATTAATCCCCAAATGCAATCAGCACCAGTTCAGATCGGGTTCCAACTAAATACCAAGATTAGTTAAATTTAGATCATTGGTTCGTGAGATAAAGCGTCCACAAAATTTGTGATACACACACACAGACACATAGACAAACAAACATGTTCTAAAAATAGTCAAATCATGTTCAAGACATCTCAAAACATGTAAATCCGACAAAAAATGGAGTTCGAAAATTTTCTGAATCCAATATTTTCTTGTATATATATAGAAGCAAATAAAAATTGGTTTATTGAAGAAAATTAGTATTAATTTATTAAAGGTAACTATTATTATTACTTTTTTTTTTTTTTTTTAATGCACAAAAACAATTTTCAGTGGACAAGCGACATTGAAATTAAATATTTTTGTTTTACATTATCTAGCTTCTTATATCATGTATTTCCATACACTAAATCAGTTTTATATAATAAGCATGTTTTAAAAGATAATAATTATAAGATTAAAAAAAAAAAAAAAACTTTTTATATACCATGTTTTTATAATTTCTGTTGAATCATAGCTATAGAAGTACATTATCACTTTATCAATGTGTATACAATTTTAAAGTGATAATGACGTCAATTTTTGTGAGATGCCTAATTTCACTTTTTACAATTTTTTAACATTCACGTTTAATTAAATGTATTTATTATGTCGAGAGAAAATAAATTTGTATTTTTTTTCTGGCAACAATTAAATTATAGCTAATATTTTAATGGCTATTTTTAAAGCTATTAGGAGGTTATGTTCATAGAACTACATTAGCACTTTATCAATGTGCATAAATTTTTTAAAGTAATAATGACGTCAATTTTTGTGAGATGCTTAATTTAACTTTTTACAATTTATTTAACGTTCACGTTTAATTAAATGTATTTATTTTTATGTCGAAACAAAATGAACTCGTATTTTTTTTTTTTTTTTTTTTTTTTTGGCAACAATTAAATTATAGCTAACATTTCAATGGCTATTTTTTAAAACTATTAGGAGGTTATTATTTTCATATTTTAATTAATTAAAAGAAAACTGATCAAAAATTTGAAAATCGGGCTTCGAAGAATTGTGTTGTCATTGGTTTCTGAGCTATTGTGAAAGTTTCAAATGTAGGGAAGTTAGTAGGGAAGTTAGTTAAAAATCGATTGCAATATTTGTACCGGACAAACAAACAAGAATAGAAGTTAATAAAAACGTGGTAAAATGTAATTGTAGAGATCTCGATGGGTTCCTTTTTTTCGGAAAAATTACACAAAATATAATGCGTATAATGTAATGCAATGTATAATATAATGCGTATAATATAATGCAAAATATAAGTCAAAATGCTATGTGCGATTTCTAAATCAATTTATATCACAAATTGTTTTATTACGCGTTTCTTGTAAGTAACTGAACACATCTGTTTATTTAATTTTTTGTATCTCAATTACAAAATCAGTTACAGATAGTGTAAAATCTGAAAGTGTAAAATCTGAAGAGTAAAATTTGAATTTTTTATGAATTTTCCTCATGTTACTGATTTTGGAAGTTGTTAACGAAGGCAATAATTTCTTACAAGGAAACATTCAAAAGTGTCGTCTTAAAAAAATATTTAAAAAAAAAAAAAAAAAAAAAAAAAAAAAGTGATTCTACTCTTCAAAAAACACCAGAAAGTGAAAAAATTATCGGCTGAAATAAATTACCGCGGCCGCAAAATTTATCAAAATTAAATATTTTTGGCGATTTAGCGCTGTTAGGCAATACGTTCGCTAGCACCGAGATTGCCGTGTACGAACAGAACCGTGTTTGGCTTCTCAAAATCAACCGCCTAACAGTGTGAAATCGCTAAATGTGCTTAATTTTGATAATTTTTTTGTGGTCGCTGTAATTCACCTCAGACGATAATTTTTTCACTTTTTGGTGTTTTATGAAGAGTAGGATCACATATATTTTTTTCAATATTTTTTGAAGACGGCTCCTTTTGAATGTTTCCTTGTTTCAAAATAAACACCCAGTTTTGTGGCAACCCTAATAGTACTTTTCTCCAAATGACATCTTTGGGATATCCTATTGATAAATGGCATCTTATGGATATCCTTAGGATATACTATGGATATGTGTGATGTAAGGGAAATATATTGATTAGCACTCTAACAATTTTTTTTTTTAATTTTTTTATTTGATGAATACAAATTCACATGGAATATTGGCTATTCTCGAAATTTCAACACCCCCCCCCCCCAAATATATATATATATATATATATATATATATATATAATAAATAAATAAATTTAAAGTTTAAAATTTTATAAAAACCTTTTAAAAAATATTTGAAGAACTATCAAGTAATATTATTTTAAAAGTATTATACAGTTCCATACATTTTGTAATAACTACTGGATATTTTTAATTGATTTGATTTTGACAATTTTTATCATTCTTTATAGTCTTATCAGAAAATAGCTTTGAATAAATATTTAAGATCATATTTTGATAAAATTTTGTCCTTTTTATTTCAAAACGTCTAGTAATACATTTAATTTACGAAATATATTTATTTTTCAACCTAGTCGGAAGATGACGGACAGATTTGAAGTTAATAAAAAGGATTGAGGCTATCCATAAAAGATCTAATTTTCAAAATGGACTTTATAGACAGCAAAAGCAGAAATATAATTCAACATATTTCTCTGAAAAAATGTATTTCACAATAAATAAAAGTCAAAATGAGTCCAAAATTTCAATTTATTTATTGTTTGTTTATGTACATTTAAGATATTTCGGAGATACTGAAAATAATTATTTATTTTCAATTTGATTTATTCTATACTAGAGAGCTTTGCCAACTTCGCTGGTCACTATGTTTAAATAAATCACTTATAAATATAAAATTCCAAAAATATGAACTCTAAAACGAAATTCCGTTGAATTCGTTCTAAATCTCGGTAGAGGTCATCGTTATTTTTGACAGCGTCTTCCCTGCCCACAAGATGCCAGGATCGGGCCTTCACTCCTGCGCATCAATATGTAATAGCAAAGCGAATGAAAATAACTATTCCAAAATTTCAAAAGATTAATCTTAATATAAATAAAAGTCATAATATGTGGGTGTGTAGGTATGCATTGTATCACCTCCCAAACCACTGAACTTATTTCAACCAAACTTGACACAGTTATTGCTTATGACCATAGCTGAAGTACAGTGTTTGACATTTCCAGCGCATGCGCAATGGGAGAAAATGAGAAAAAAAAAACTCTCTTGCAAACCATATCTTTATGTAATTTCTGCAGTAATAATGCCGCTATAAACTTCAAATTTGATATGTAGACTACTTCTAATGTATATATTCTCTCTAAGAATATTAGGTCATTGCAAAAGTTCGTGCGGACACGTATCATTTTATTGCCTCCAAAGACGAGAGCTTCTATCGCCGTGGTATACATTTGTTACCCGAAAAATGGGCAAAGGTTGTAGTAAGTAATGGAGAGTATAGAGTTCTAACAGATGACGTCACGAGCATGTTTGCTGAGGGACAGTTGACCCCACTGACCCATTTTATCATTGCGGAATAGTGTTACAAATTTATTGTTACACAGTGTTGTAAATGTATTTATAAAAGCATAACAAAATTCGACTACTACGCTTCCAAAGGCATGGAAAAATTAGCGTTGTCCTTCAGCAAAGTACGGTTGCTAAGAAGAAAGTCACGTGGTTGTTAGAACTCTATTTTGATTAAAGATTGTCATTTTATTTGATGTATTTTTATGAAATGAAGCAATAAAAAACCGCACAAATTTATGCAAAGACCCAATAAATTTTCAAAAATTCGAAATTTAAAAAAATGAGGATATGATAATAAAATAGTTCTAAAATTATGCTTTCGCCAAATTTTCATGAATGTGATATTCACATTTTACTAAAAATACATCAAAATAACGTAGTGTCTTAAGATAATTAAAATTAAATAATTTTTATAACATGTTAGGAAGACGTCACTTTCAGAAAATCTGATATACGAAGTACTGTCGTCTTTGGAAATGATGTCATTTCTCTGAAATCATTCTGTGGAAAACGTGCATTTTTTACTAGTGATAGAATTAGTAGTAAGAAATGATAATCTTAACTCCAAATTATAACACAAAATCAGAAGGCTTTTGCATGTTACAGATAAATATTTTATTCGTCTGCATAACAAAAACAAGCTGTTTTCTTAGACAACGTTAAAAAAATAATAATAAATTTCCTCATTCTGTTTTTATGAAGCATTCATTACCCAAACTTCCATCAACAGTTAACTTAAATAATCATAATAACAATTAAGCGTGTCCGTGTACTTGCTTGAAGATGAATTTCAAAATTATTATTTTTAAAGGAACAATTTATTAACTCCTATAAATAATCGTTAATTGCTTTGCATACAAAATAATGTTAAGGATTATTACTTACGTATTATTAATTTTGACTGCTAAATTAGAGTTATTTTTCGCTAATTATATTGGTAAAAACTATGTTAAATGAATGATAATTAGGGTACAAACATGAGCATGAATTTTTAAATATGATTTCGTTAATTATATTAATAATAATTACGCTAAATTATCAATAATTATATGTTCTTACGTTCATTTTACCAACGTAGTCTGTGTTTACTCTTCATCTAAACGTGAATACAACGTAGTGGAACACAGCCCCCCTCTTATGAAGAGATAAATATAGCATTACTAAAAGTCGTGACTTTCATAACTTATTATAATACAAGTTGAATCATTTATCTAAAAAACAATGACCATGGATGTCGACACATAGAGGCAAGGAGGGACACTTGCTGCCATTAATATCTTAAAATTTTGTTTAAATTTTAAACTATGTCTAACTATATGTTTAATATATAATATTCACTACATATTATATGATAATATGATTAAGTTACATGTAATCTACCACATAAAATTTATTTGTCAGAGCTAATTGGAGCCAAATCGATCCAACTCACTGGACAGGTTGGCTTTATAATATATATATATATATATATATATATATATATATATAAACATTTTTAAAAAGAATGCTTTTTTATTGGCGTCATAAAAAGTAGTAAATAAGGCAAAATTCTCTGTACTCAAACTAATTAAAAGATCAAAAGCATGAAAAAGTATGTTATTATATACAAAGATGTAGTCATCAATGAATGCTTTTGATGTTTGTCATCAATGAACGTTTTTGATCTTTTAATTGGTTTGAGTACAGAAAATTTTGCCTTATTTACTACTTTTTAGGACACTGATAAAAAGCGTTCTTTTTAAAAAAGCTATTTTTTTTTTTTTTTTTCAAATTAAAACTAAAAAACCGAAATTAAAATTTAAAACCGAAATGAAGAAGGGCATGAAGGTTTTGAAATCCTGCAAATACTGTAAAATTTTCTGATATTCTGAATTTATGGGTCACTCACTGATCACCCAGGGGTCACTCACTGGTTACTCACAAGTCATTCCCTGGTCACCCAAGGGCCACTCACTGGTTACTCACAAGTCATTCACTGGTCACTCACTGGTCACCCAAGGGTCACTCATAGTCGCCCATGGTCACTCATATTCCTAGGGGTGACCCTTGAGTCAAAATTTAGCAGAAAATTCGCTCGATGACAGACAGAATGACAGAATGGCAGACAACCCGGGTGAATAAAAAAGCATTCTAAAAAGAATCAACATGACTGTTTACGATTCGGGTTGATTTAAAAGAAACTGTAAAATCTTTGTAAATAAAATATCTTAAATTTTGATAAAACTTTATTCCAAACGTTATCACGATATTTAAGGGGTTACATATGTTTCGAAAGTAAAAAAAAAAAAAAAGAAAAAAAAACATATTTTCTCTCTCTCTCTCTCTCTCTCTCTCTTTTTTTTTTTTTTTTAATATAGCAAATGTTGTATATATATATTTTAATTCAAAATTTCGATAATGTAAAAGACCAATCTTTTTCAATTAATTTTTAAAATCCTTCGTTTAAACACGAGCTTGAAGAACTGTGCAAGATATCAATAAGATTGTTACATTAGTTTTTCAGAAATCGCTTCCACAGCTTTTCTAAAGCTTCTTCGGAAACCAGAAACCATCTGCTGAATTTTCCAAAAAAATTTTATGAAAATTTTATAAAATATCGTTTAAACGTTACTCAATTATATGCTCAAATTTTGAATAAAAACATTTTATTTATTACGTTAAAAATAAATAAATAAATAAATAGAGAATATGTGGTCTTTTTTACCATGTTTTTATTAACTTCGATTCTTGTTTGTTTGGTTGCCCAGTACAAATCTTGCAACCGATTTTTAACTAACTTCCCGACTAGCTAGATATTAGAAACTTTCAGGACAGTTCAAAACACGGTGACAATACATTCTTTAAATAATTTTAGTCAACTTTTTCAGGTCCCTACTGCCTTCGGCATCGTTTATATGATTCGACAGAAAATTTATTTAACTAACTTCCCGACTAGCTAGACATTTGAAACTTTCTGAATAGTTCAGAACACGGTGGAAATGTATTTTTTATATATTTTTAACCAACTGCTTCGGAAACCTGTTACCTTCGGCAGCGTTACCAGTATAAAGCTTGCAATCGATTTTTCACTAACTTACCGGTAGATAGCCATTCGAAACTTTTATAATAACTCAAAACACGATAGCAATGAATTTTTTTAATACTTTTATCCAATTTACTCGGGTTCCCATTGCCTTCAGTAGCGTTTATATGATTCAACAGAAAATTTAAAAACATGGTATATAAAAAGTTCTTTTTATCTTGCAATTATTTTAACTTTCGAAATCATGAAACCCATTAAATGGCTTACTATATTCTGCATGAAGTTTGTACATATGTGACCCATCTCTGTAAGCTATAGATGTCCGATTTTGACCATAAAATAACATTAAAAGGTTTTTTCTACATTACTGCGCTACGTAACCCATTAGAAGAGTTACTATAACACTATGCTCATTTTTCTAAATCTAAGCAAGTTAACATCGCTGTTATAGAAAAAATAGTTCCAAGTAAAGTATCAGTCAAAGATTTATTTCAAAGAATATAAAGGAATGGTATAATTTGCGAAACGAATTATAAATTTTGAACTGACATATTAATAACCAAAAATATAAGATTAATATAGTAACTATTGTCATTAATAAAAAGAAATTATTAATAACATTTTGTTATCAAAAACAGACATTAATCCTAAAAGATCGTGAAGATTAACAGCATACACTCGATGAATTTTCTAAATTTCCCCTAAGACGCAAGAAATATTACCAATAACGATTCTTAATGTTTCATCGATATATCAAAGTCAAAGAATCGTGATCGATCTTAAAAATGAATAGTCTTTTTCTCTGTTTTCCCTCAAAAATATATTATATTTTTCAACTTTTATTCATTCCATATTTATAGCTCTTAAAAAATTGCTGAAAACTCTCAAATGTTTTTGGCAATTCTCCCAGTTAAAGGTTTTTATGTTATGGTATACCCTTTCCTTACAGACTTACCTACCATTGATATAAATAAAGTGATAAAAAAGTGCATTTTCTTGGACTTTTTTTTTTTTTTTTTTTTTTTTTTTAAATCCTAACGTAACTCATCTTGTCAAATAGCTCTTACTTCAAAAGAGATAGATTTCCGGAAATCTTTAATATCACTCTAACATCTTTGACATATTACTTGCGGTGACAATAAAATATGAAGATCGTTTCGAGAAGATGGGGAAAGGAAGGCATGTTTTTGTCTGTTAGAGTAGTGATAACATGTTGTAATAGAGAATAACATAGTTTAACTGGGAAAGTCGTCTCGGTTTTAAAAGTTCATTTTTTGAAATAAAAAAATATATATCATGTATTTTTTCAATAGATTTTTGTCTAATACAGTCGAACCTCGTTAACGTGAACACACTTAACGTGAATTGTTTCCACAATTCCCGGCAAAATGAAGATTTGTTTCTGAGCTACTGATAGCATGAACTACTGATAACATGAACAAGTTTTTTTTTATTCCCCTTGAGATTCAAGTTAACGAGTTTCGACTGTATTTAAAACATAAAATGTATATGATATAAATAAACATTTCTTCGAAATTCTCGGGAAAATATTGATAAATGTAGAACTAAATGAAAATACAGAGTATCCAAAGTGACACCATTTTGTAAAACTTTTTTGTAAAAACAATGCATAATATATACAATGGTTGCCGCGGTCACTTTTTAGAATACCACTTTTTTTTTTATAAAAAATTTAGTAAGCATTTGCAGTAATTATCGTTAATTGAATAATATGTAGATAGCTTCAGAAAAATAGCGATATTGAATAAAATGACTCCGCTGAACTCCAGGTATAATATGTGACTACATTCCTATGGTTTTTCTTTTATTACTTTTGTATACGATTTCAAGACTGTAATTAATTAAAATAAATTTTATTGAATTTCTTATCATGGAAACTTAGTAAACTGCAATCAAATTGAATTTCAACTTAATTAATATCAGATTCTGAGCCTTACAATATTGCATTGTTAATAAGGATCCTTATCTTATCAATTTCCTTCTTAGTCAGATCCTAAATTATCAGTCATATTAACCATCTAAAAATTAATATATACAACATAAAAAAAAAAAAAAAAAATTACAGTATTTTCGAGTAGGAAGAGAATTAAGAGTAACCGAAATCTCTGTATATTCAAACGTTTCGTATGAATCCATTACAGAAATTTTCTTTTGTCTCTCTTATTAATGTATGATATTGTAGAATACAAGGCAGAACCTTATAGATTATGCCTTATAACTGACAACACCGGAGAGTACGGCATAGTCGTCCGGCCTTCAGTTGCCAAATGCAGGTTCGAAACAGGCATAAAAATTCATAATGATTCAGAATCCACCTTTAAACAATAAATATAGGTCTAATTAACCCTAATGTTCACCCTAAATGAAGACCGTTTCGCGATACTTATTGCAAAAAACTAAACATTGTAATAAAATTACTTTCGTAGTGTATCTAAATTATGTTTGAATGTTTCCGAAATACCCTTGGGGGTAACTCTTAAATTAGGGTTGCACCCTAATGTGCAACCCTAAGTGGAGACCATTTCGCGACACTTATTGCAAAAAACTAAACATTGTAATAAAATTACTTTCGTAGTGGATCTAAATTATGTTTGAATGACCCTGAAATACCCTTTGGGGTAACTCCTAAATAATCACAAATAGTCTACTGCACAGCTCTAGTACAACGCTGATCCAACATCGTACCTACTGAACCAACCGTGCAATAAAGACGTGCGAAAATTTGTATTCTGGAATACACGAGATAAAAGCTCTTCTAATATAACATAGATCTCAAGAATATGTACAACAACAGCATAATTTTATCATTTTCCCGCGAGTCTTAAAACTTATTAAGCAATATATATATACATTTTTTTTAAATATAAGAGTTTTGGGGGGATTAATATTTACACGCTTTATTTTCATTACTCTTTTTCTGTAACATTGGTGAAAAAGCAATGCAGTACCTAAAAATATTTGGTTATCTAAATGTAAAAGCAAAAAGCAAAGTTTTTGAGCAAACAAAGTCAGTTGAATCTTGTTATGAGAATCATGCATCTGCACTGCGTATTGACATCATTGAAAGAGGCTGGGAGTTTTATTCTTTAAAAACTCTGTTGTACACGAGAATTTGGGTATTGAATTTGGAAATCTCCTTTTTTGAAAACTATTCCGGAAAAAACAGAAAAATTAAGTAAAATTAACAGTTGTTTAGCTTCTAAAATCTCGGTAACAACCTATATCCATACACAAATGTGGTTAAGAACATTTTTGGTTTAAGATAAAAATTATATAAAATGATGTTGCAGCTTGAAAAAATTTCAAATTTTATAAATGCACTGGTCACATACCTCAGTGGTGTATAATAATGCACTTATGGGTAATATGGAAGTCCTATTAAAAAAAAAAAAAAAAAAAAAAAAAAAAAAAAAAAAAGTCATTTAAATCGATTAATTTCAACTATGAGATGTATAACGTGGCGTATCGATCTATCCAATGACAATTATTCTTCTTTCAATTCCTATACTTTCTGTTAATCGGAGTAAGTTGATGTGCTTCACCGTAGGCATAATTAATTAAAAAAGTCAGTAATATATATATATTTCAATGTATTAATGAGCTCGTATTTCAGAAGGATAAAATTATTTTCCCGTCTTTAAAAAAAAAAAAAAAAAAAAAAAAAAACTGCATTTTAATTTTGCGATTTAAAAGATCTGCTATGACTGCGGTAGAAAAAGACGTCATTATACACATTGTTTAAATAATTATGAAGAAGAGATTTTTCCTTTATTTAAACATACTGCTAGATCTTTTTCTATATTTCAAGTGTTATTCTCGTTAATTCTTAGTTTAGAAAATATTTAAAAATTGCAAGTTGTATATTTGACTTAATTTAAAATTATTATCCTTTACAAGTCCTAAGTAGATATCTTTCAACTATTGCATTATTTATTAATATCAATTGATTACTTCATGATTTCCTTGAATTGAATATATACCTTTTCTTCTATTAAAATTTATTTTTTCCAATTTTTTTTCAAAATCTATTTTATATAATTCCATAAAATTGTAAATTATAAACAATTTTTATAAATTTATTGTTTGTTATAGAAACATTTTTCAATATATTCCAGCTATATAAATAAAAAAAAATTATTTAGAAATGTCACTATTGAATATACTTTATCTAAATCGTGTAGCAAACTTTGCGGCTGTTTTCATTATTATTATTTCTTTCTTTCTTTTTCTTTTTTTTTACTGTTTTTTATTTTAAAAAGTACGCGAGTAAATAAAAATAATTTCAAAAACACAATTTGTTTTATGAGGGTAAATCTTAGCATTATTAACCACAATATTCAAATTTTTCAATTTTGTCGAAAATGTGTAATTGGGCACAACTTGAGGGCGTTACGATGAAAATTGCGACTCATCTAACATATATTCGTTAACGACAATCAATGTTCTTTAAAAATCACTTTGCCTATATATAACAGATATTTATTCCAAATTTCCTTAAATATAGGAATTTCTGAAAATATATGATAAATTTTTTAATACAAAAATCAATAGCCATGCATTTTTTTTTTTTTTTTTTTTTTTTTAAGATATTGCAGTAAAATGCACAGAAAAAAAAAATCGCTAAGCGAGATAAATTTCTACCGATATTTAATATCCTATAAAAAAATATATCTTTCTATGAAAATAAATACAAAAGAAAATTGAATTCTTTTGTAGATATCCTTAAAACCGTCTTAGCAGTTATCTCGGCAGTTATAAGCAGAAATCAATAGCAGAACAATAAAATCTGAGTTTTTAGTGCAGAGAAATGGCTATTTTTATACTCTCTGGTAGTCGAAATGAAACCATTAAAGGAATCGGATCAAAGATTGTGGAGTATTTTCAACTTTTCGGAGACTATTTCAAGTGGAAAATATATTTATAAAATTTCATTAAAGTGGTTTTTATTTTAATTTTGATGAGTGATGATACAAAAGGTTCCTTTTTATTTCGAAAATTCAATAGTATTTAAATTATTAAGTAATTTCAATTTTATGTAAAAAGTTGCTATAAAAGATAACAAATGGTTAATAGATGATACAGTAGTGTCAATAAAGACATTTTTACTAACTAGCTTTAATATTGCACGTTTAATAAAACAAAGTATACAGAGTGTTTCAAAAATCTGGGATTCCTAAACTGTCTCGAATGGAAAATAATGTCGCTAAAGTCACTGATTTGAAACTCTTCGGGCTTTTACATTGACTACCAGTGGTGAATCAATCCGTTGAATGTGCTAAATTGAAAAGTTTCGTGATTTCGAATAATTTATCAAGTAAGCAAATATTAATGTGTCCACAAAGAAATTTACTTGACACATACTTAAATGTTTCGAAAGGAAACTGTACTTTTTTGTCTTTTTGTAAGTTTATATTAATATTTTAAAACGAATAAAAAAAAATTCCAATTTATTGTATTCGGTGATTTTTTTTTCAAATCGGAATATTTCGATACACTGTAAAAAAAAAAAAAAAAAAAAAAAAAAAAGTACGCTAATTTTTCAGCAAAAATTGGTTTTGGCATATCCTGCTGTTAAACAGAATAATTGGCAGCAGAACCAGAAACATCTGTAAAATAATCTCTCTTTACAGATGTTTCTGCTGTAAATTATTCTATTTAACAGCAAAATGTTCTGGCAAAAATGGATGCCAGCACACACTGCTGTAAAGTTCAGAGCAATATTTTTGCAGTATATTTTCCTGATGTTATTCATACACAAATATTAGGGACCAAAGTAATCTGCTTTTAAAACCTTTTCGCCAGATTTCATTTCCCTGTTTAATTCAATTATATCAAAATAGGTATGGTTCTAATTTAGAGCATTTTAGTATTTGTGCGTTACGCTACGTTCCTCAAGGACAAGCAGCTCATCTCTATGTTAGCTCATCGTAAGTTTACTTACGAACTTTTTACTTCCATTACCCTACTACCGTAGGTAATGGAAGTATTGTATTCGGTCTGAAAATTCGATATCGGGTTTTCACCAGATTTACACGTTTTAAGGTCCCCTGAGTCCAAAAAAGTGGTTTTTGGCAATTGGTCAGTGTGTATGTATGTGTGTGTGTATGTATGTATGTATGTGGAGAAACTTCTGGCTATTCTAGCTCAGAAACTAATGAAGATAGATCTACGAAACTTTAGAATTGAAATATGTCTGGTGTACAGATGAAATTTCCAAATTTTAGTGAAAATTGAAAAACCGGAAGTGGGACATCGGAAACCGGAAGTGGGACCGTAAGTCCGTATCTCGAAAACGGCTCTAACGATTTTCTTCAAACTTGCTATATAAACACTCTATTAGATGTCCTTTCGAATGATATAGTTGGTTAGTTCAGGAAAATTGATAGGCGTCCTGTATAAATTGCTCAAGTTCAGGCCTTGCAAAGGCGTTCCTTTAAAAACGGTTGTACGGATTTTTTTCAAACTCGCCATTTTAACTTACTTTTAAATATGCTTTTGTATGTAATTATTGTTTTCCTGTCAATAATTGAGTTTAACCGGAAGTGGGACATCGGAAACCGGAAGTGGGACCGTAAGTCCGTATCTCAAAAACGGCTCTAACGATTTTCTTCAAACTTGCTATATAAACACTCTATTAGATGTCCTTTCGAATGCTATAGTTGGTTAGTTCAGGAAAATTGATAGGCGTCCTGTATAAATTGCTCAAGTTCAGGCCTCGCAAAGGCGTTCCTTTAAAAACGGTTGTACGGATTTTTTTCAAACTCGCCATTTTAACTCACTTTTAAATATGTTTTTGTATATAATTATTTTTTTCCGGTCAATAATTGATTTTTTGTAAAAGTTCGAAACGGCTCAAAAACGGCTCTAACGATTTTCTCTTTAGGCCACTTTTATGTTTTCTGATCACATTATCTCATAAAAATGAATATAATACATGTAATAGCGGGTAATGGAAGTCGTGTGGTTGTTTCACACCAGATTTTTTTTTTTTTATTATTATTACGTGTTCAACAAAATTTCTCACAAATGAATTAAACACATCCGAAGCTCCGATGCGCTTTCCTTTGAGGAAAATCACCATTATTTTGCTAAAAGTTCACGCCTTTCTTTAAAATTTAAAATCTTTTCTTTTAAACGCCTTGCTTCTTAGTTATTTCATAATAAGAATTAGAAACTGTCTTTAAATAGTTAAAAATTAAATAAAAAAATCACTTTTTGAATTAAATCAAATTTGTAACTTATTACCATGCTTTGAATAATACATTCCTTGAAATTGTTCCTAAGATAAATGATAGGGCTTGTTTAATTCCTGCAAATGTAAAATTTAATGTTGTAAAATTTTCGACAAAGAGAGAGAACGGAGGGATTTCTGTATTTAATTTCTTTTTTATTTAAAAAATAAAAATTCACAACTTGCTCAGGGTGCATAAACGATATTTTTGCTTCTGTCGAGAATTTTTTAGTTTATAAACCGGCGATGCTGATTTTATTAAGCGGCAGTTTTAAAATTGGTTTGCATTCATTTGATTTCGGTCCTGGCAATTTGATCAGATTAAGAGGCTGATTTTATTAACTAGTAGTTTTATTAAGCAGCGGTTACTGTATTAACTAAATCATGCAAAAAACGTATTATAACTGGCTTATAACTTGCACAGGTGACACGATAACATCGAAAAATTGAAATAGTTTAATATCTGGACACAGAAGCTTTTAATTAGTGCTAGTGTATAATGACATTACTCAGTGTGATGGCTCAACGTGTAGGTAGAGTAAAAATAATATGTTATTAATATATAATACATATTGTGTTATTAATAATTTATTTTTGTTTATTGCATTTATTTTCATAGAAAATTGCAATGAAACATAAAAAGTCCAAAAATAAATAGTAAAAATACAGTGTAAATATACGCAAAACTTAAAAATTTGTGAAGTTATCTGGTACGTTATACATGGGATTTAAATTAACGTTTTTATCGCATATATTTTTAAAATTTTCACAAAATAAATGTGTGAAATAATCTGAACAATATATGAGAGAAGGTATCCCAAATAAAGAACGGTTGCGGTTATTTCATTCGAATTTTTTTCTTGTTGATATAATTCCAAATAATTCATTTATCAACTTATATCTTTTATTACTAAACAATACTCACAAGAAATGTATGTAACAATACTGATTATTATAATTTGGTTACAAGTATTAAAAAGAAAATACTTTATACCGTACTTTAATGCCTTTTAGTACTTGTAGCATATAAATACACTAGCAGGCTACGCCCGCTTCACTGGTCACTATTTTTAAATGAATCACTATAATGAATTTTTATCATGTGGAAAAAAGAGAAAAAAATCTTATCGGAAAAATGTCACACCGGGACGTATTAACATTTACTATTTAAATCAATGACTGAATATTTCCAAACTGTGCAAAGCATGAATAAAAGTTTATTTTCTTTATCTCAATACATTGTTAGGATTGTAATGTAAAAATTTCCGTTATACTATACTTTTTTCATTATTTTATGCAACTGAAATGCGTGCATAGAAACCATGGATAAATTGCTACTTTCTTTATTCCAATACATTTGTTTTAGATATTTCAGCGTTAGTTTTCAGAAACTTGTACTTTTATTATTAACTCTACGTCAGATGCACCCGTAGGACGAACAAAATCGGGCGCACCCTGCCTGAAAGGCCAGGTGTAAATACTTTATTGTTAAAATACTTGTACTACAATCAATAAATTCGTACTTATGCATAAAATTTTCGTTTATTACTTTTTATTCATTCCTAATGAGGTGACCATATGGGTGTTTTTGAATTAAAAATCATGTGTAGGATATTTAGAGAATAAAAACCAGAACGGGCTTTTCAGTCAGGGTGAGCCTGACGGAGGGTTAAGAAAATAACTTTGTAACATTAATTGCACGTAAATTACCTTATTAATGCAGATTAATTTTATACGCAAGATTACAACTTCACTTCAACTTCATTTCAACTTCACTACAAATTCACTTCAACTCCACCTGGGTAAATGTGTGCCAACTAGAAAGACTAGTAAAACATGTATGTCCCTCTTCCACAATTGCTCCTAAAAATAATTTTTGTTTTTATTTTATCAGAATACTTCTATTTCTATTTTATTTCACCCTCTGAAGCCTTAATTTACATTATTTTTGGAAAAGAAAAAAAAAACTGGTAACGAAAGGGTTAAAAATCTGCAGTTTCCCTATAACTCATAGATATTTATTCCAACTTTCCTTAAATATAGGGATATCTGAAAATATATGATACGAAAATTTTTAATATAAAAACCAATAGCGTTGCAATTTTTTTTTATTATTGAAAAGATATTGCAATAAAAAGCACAGAAAAAAATGTTGCTAAGCGATAAATTTCTACTAATATTTTATATCCTATAAAAAAAAATACATCTTTCTGTGAAAATAAATACAAAAGAAAATTGAATTCTTTTGCAGATCTCCTTAAAATCGTCTTAGCAGTTATCTCGGCAGTTATAAGCAGCAATCAATAGCAGAACAATAAAAACTAGTTTTTAGTGCAGAGAAATGGCTATTTTTATACTCTCTGGTAGTCGAAATGGAACCATTAAAAGAATCGGATCAAAGATTGCAGAGTAGTTTAAACTTTTTGCAGGCTATTTCGAGTGAAAAATATATTTATTAAATTTCATTAAGGTTTTTTTTTTTTTTTTTTTTTTTTTTTTAATTTTTAATTTCGATAAGTGATGATACAAAATGTTTTTTTTTTTTTTTCGAAAATTTATTACTATTTTAAACATTAAATATTTTCCATTTAATGTAAAAAGTTGCAGTATAAGATAAAAAGCAAGTACAAAATAGTAAAATGTTAATAACGATATTTTTCTTAACAAATTTTAATCATTGCATATTACAACAACACAAAATACACAGAGTGTTTGAAAAATCTAGGATTTCTAAATTGTTGTTTCGAATGAAAAGTAATTTCGCTAAACTCATTGATTTCAAAATTTTTGTGGTTTCGAATAATATACAGTCTGTCAAAAAATTAAATGAACACTAAACCTTTCTCAGAATTCATAAAGAATAATTCTAATTTTTTGACAGACAAAAAAGGAAACATTAAAAATATTATTTTTACGTTAAAATCAAGGATATTGTTTTTCTAAATTGTAAACATTTTGCACATCTGAGACTAGGTTTCAATGATAACTATTTTTTATGTCAGAAAAGAAATACCGAAATTTCAAATTTCAAATTTTTAAGCTTTTTAAAGATTATAAAAGATTCTGTCCAAGATGTAGATGTTTTCATTTTTAAAGATTAATCAATAATGAATTACTAATTAATTAGTGATTAATTAATAATTAATACTTAATTAATTTTCAAAAAATGGTGTGTGTGGAACTTTTTTTTTCTATAATTATATAATATATCTAAAAAAATTTCTATTAATAATTTTTATCAATGTTAATTCATTATCTTCAAGTTTATATAATTCACTCATCCAAGTAATTTCACCATGTTTTAATATAAAACCTTCATTTTGACAGTATCTATCAGATACTATTTGAAATCGAGGTACACATTTACATAAATGACACCATTCTCTAGGATTTTGAATAAGAAATGGTAAGTATTCACAAGAGGGATGGGGCAGTATATAAGAAATTTTTTTTATTTCGCACGTCACATTATAAAAATAGAGCCGTATACATTTCGTACACATCTTGAAGAGACAATTATCTTTGAAAAATACATAATAAATAATATTAAAATTATTAGGACAACTATAAAAAAAGTCATACAATGTGTAAAATATTGTAATATCTATTTTTAAAACTATAGAATCTTTTATGTTAAAAACAAAATCTCTTTTTGAAAAGGATTCAATCAAATTTATATAATTAAATTCATTGTTAGCGATTTCTTTTAATAAGCCAGTCATTTTATCCACTATCGGTATCGTTATGTATTGGTGACTCTTTCTGATAACTTGTAAAAAAATAGATTTAGGTAAATAAAGCGCCAAGCGTTCAACGTTGTGAAAATCTGGAAAATAAGTCCAAATTTTCGAAAAACACAAGTCTTGTAACGAAGGAAAATCAAATACAACGTTACAATAAAACCTTTTTTCAACGAAAAACTCTGAAATATATGAAAGTAAGATATCATCCTCTAAAGGTTGTATTTTTAAACCGAAACCGACCGTTTTCAATTCATTTATATTAATGTTTTTAAATGAAACAATAACAAAATGAATATGATCTTTTCTGTCACCGCCGCAAAACCATTCGGGATATTTTAATATATAAAAATAGGATATATTTTTACAAACTTCTCGAAATTTTTCAAATGCTGACTTGTGTAAAATTATATGATAGTGATATTTTTTATAATTTCTTATTTTTGTTATTTTTCCCCAACATTGATCTAGAAAAAAACGAATATATGATTTTTCATTATTAGTAAAAGTCAAGGGGCACTCAAAACTTTCAGAATACTCATCGATAATTATTTTTGGACTCTCATGATTAATATGAATTACGGATTTAATAGAAAATTGAGTTGTATCCATAATACATATTTATATATGATTAACACAAATCATTTATAAATTGTATCGATTCTTGAAACGACAGTAAACTTATTAATAGAGAAATATTTAAAGTATAATATTAATTTTCCGAATATATACTTTTTTCGTAAGAATATTTTAATTTCTTAATTAAAAAAAAAAAAAAAAAAAAAAAAAAAAGAGAGAAATGACTAAACCTACAAAAATACCTTTATTATATGCTTATGATACATTAAATAAAACGAACCGTGGATATAATCAACCTCAAGATGAAATTCAATATAATGAATTAATGGAATATACCAATGGCGATAAATTGCTAATTCCAATAAATAATCTCAGACAGTATTTCGCTGATGATAGAACTTTTAAAGAATATAAAGAAAATATACATGTTTCTAATTCTTATTGGAATGTTGTTCTAAAAATGTCTAAAAAACTTAAAATTAAAAAGAGTGTCGATATTAAATATGCCAAACGTTTTATAACTTAAAATAAAGCTTTTTTTTTCGAAATTGCAATTTCGCTATTTAATTATCCGATAAATTTCAAATTAAATTTTTTTCTTTATCAGAGTCCATCAAGCTATTTTACAAAATTAGCATTTCAATTTTAACATTTAATTAAATAGCGAAATTTCAATTTTAAAATTTTCAAAAATTAAATTTTCATATTTAATTATGCGCTAAAATTCAAATTAAATTTTTTTCTATATCAGAGTCCATCAAGCTATTTTACAAAATTAGCATTTGAATTTTTAACATTTAATTAGCGAAATTTGAATTTTAAATTTTTTTCGAAATTGCAATTTCGCTATTTAATTATCCGATAAATTTCAAATTAAATTTTTTTCTATATCAGAGTCCATCAAGCTATTTTACAAAATTAGCATTTCAATTTTAACATTTAATTAAATAGCGAAATTTCAATTTTAAAATTTTCAAAAATTAAATTTTCATATTTAATTATGCGCTAAAATTCAAATTAAATTTTTTTCTATATAAGTGTGAATTATACTCTTTTATAAAAAATAGCATTTGAATTTTTAACATTTAATTAGCGAAATTTGAATTTTAAATTTTTTTCGAAATTGCAATTTCGCTATTTAATTATCCGATAAATTTCAAATTAAATTTTTTTCTATATCAGAGTCCATCAAGCTATTTTACAAAATTAGCATTTCAATTTTAACATTTAATTAAATAGCGAAATTTCAATTTTAAAATTTTCAAAAATTAAATTTTCATATTTAATTATGCGCTAAAATTCAAATTAATTTTTTTTCTATATCAGAGTCCATCAAGCTATTTTACAAAATTAGCATTTGAATTTTTAACATTTAATTAGCGAAATTTGAATTTTAAATTTTTTTCGAAATTGCAATTTCGCTATTTAATTATCCGATAAATTTCAAATTAAATTTTTTTCTATATCAGAGTCCATCAAGCTATTTTACAAAATTAGCATTTCAATTTTAACATTTAATTAAATAGCGAAATTTCAATTTTAAAATTTTCAAAAATTAAATTTTCATATTTAATTATGCGCTAAAATTCAAATTAAATTTTTTTCTATATCAGAGTCCATCAAGCTATTTTACAAAATTAGCATTTGAATTTTTAACATTTAATTAGCGAAATTTGAATTTTAAATTTTTTTCGAAATTGCAATTTCGCTATTTAATTATCCGATAAATTTCAAATTAAATTTTTTTCTTTATCAGAGTCCATCAAGCTATTTTACAAAATTAGCATTTCAATTTTAACATTTATTTCAAATTTTAAATTGTTTTAAAAAAACAACATTAGAATTTCATTTAGAGATCAATTTATTTTAAAAGACGATAATTTATATACAATTAATTAAAAAAATAAAATAACTGATAAGTTTTGAATTTCAACTCTGTGTGATTTGATAAATATAAATCATGATAATTTTTGATCTGATACATTTTTAAAAAGTAAATTGCAATTCAATTTTAACAAAATTATTTCAATAAAATTATTTAAAGTAAAAAAAAAGATTTTTTAAGGTTTTTTTTAATATTGACTCGTTCTTTGGTATTCTGAGAAAGGTTTCATGTACAGTTAATTATTTGACTGACTGTACTAAGCGGCAAAAAAAAAAAAAAAACTGTGCTTGGATATTTTCCTTTTCCCTTTTTGCAACCTCCAATTTTATTATTTAAAAAGCAAATTTTTGAACAGATTTTATTACGTTGCCCTACATGTACACTTTAGGATTGAGCCCAGTGTTAAAGATAAAATGCAACTGTAAGGGAAACTATAATTTTAGAAAGTATTTCAAAAATGGCAAGTATAAGGCATTTAACGATGACACAAAAAGTATTAATTTTAGAATGAAAGTAAAGAAATGTTTTAATACGGGAGATGGCAAATTACTTAAATGTTAACGAAATATTCCTGAGATGATTTTTAGGAACATATAAAATTTTTGGCTGTTTAAACGGAAAATGTGTCTTTAGGCGGCCATGTTGCCCATCCAAGTGAGATGATGGCAAGTTAAGAAACAAAAGTTTAAAAAAATCGATTTGTAGATGCTCATAACTTAGAAAAGATTTTAAAAAAAGTGCATAGGAAAGTAGTTTCTTTAAAAACAGTGCCGGAACAATTAAACAAAGTATGTTAAAAACCAGAAAATCTGCAAAAAAAATCATCACTAAGGAAATGAATTAAAAAAAAAACAAGACTTAAGTTGACCAAAAATTAAAAAAATACGAGTATATCAGTTAATTATTAGGCTGAACTGGTTTTCTCTGATGAGTCAAGTTTATTTTATTTCGGGCTGATAAAAAAAAAAAAAAAAAAAAAAAAAAAAAACCTAGTAAGACGATAAAAATGTGACCGAATTATTGAAAATTGCATTCATAAAACAGTGACACATTCTCCGTACATTATGGTACGGAGGCGCATACATTTTCAATGAGTCGGGCAATTTTTTATGCTCAAGGGATCAGTTAACTCGAAATAAAACGCGGCCATTATAAAAACGGCGCCTGACCGACTATTTTGAAGGTATCTCAGACTTTCCTGCAAATAGAATCTCAATATGGTATTGCACCATACTAAAGGGCGTCTGTGGTGCGTTTATTCGATTCAAATTGTTAAAACTACCTATCCTATCCCATGAGCACCTATAATTTTGTAAGCAATCATATCTTTTTTAACTTTAAGTTAAATCCCACAAAAAATATCGTAGAAATTCTTTTTCATCAGACTTGGAAATAGCCCTAATCTCAATCCGCTCGAAAATGTTTGGTCTATATAAAAAAGCGCGGAAAAGGGGTGAAGATTAAAAAATTGCAGCCTACAACTCTGCAAGGACTAGAAAAATTTATTTATGATATTTGGCACAGAGAAATTTCTTATATTTGTATTAAAACACTGCATAATACTATGCCATTGCGCATTAAAGCAGTAATTCCATATAAAGGTGGAATAACTCAATGCAGAATACATATTTTTATTACAAATTGCTTAGTAAACAAACAGTTTTATTTCATGTATTAAAATTTAACTTGTTTATATCATATAATAAATCATAATACAGTACAAAGTATATGTTTATTATGTTACGTTTAAAAAGAATGTTTTATGTAGATTTTTAATAATTACTTCGTAGAGTGTAATAAAGTGAATTATTAAATCAAAAATGTCCATATGTATCATTTCATCTCTTTGATATTATGCAAACATGACAGTTTTATTTGTTTCAACCATTAGTTTTGAAGTTATTACAAATGAAAAAAGTATAAGTCAATTTTTCTGCACTGCGCCTTTTTTTTTTTTTTTTTTTTTTTTTTTTGTCGCTTAGTGTATACCAACCAGTGGTAAATCAATCCGCGGAATGCGCTAAATTGAAAACTTTCGCGATTTAGAATAATTTATCAAGTGAGCAAATGTTAGTGTGTCCACAAACAAATTTACTTGACACGTACTTAATTGTTTCGAAAGGAAACTATACTTTTTTTTATGTCCTTTTGTAAGTTTATATGTTAAATCCCCTCAAAAAAAAAATATAAATAAATAAAATAAAGGTTTAATTTATTGTATCAAGTAATTTTTTTTTTTTCAAATCGAGATATTTTAATACATTGTTAAAAAAATAAAAATAAATAAATACGCTAATTTTTACAACAAAAATTGGTGCTACCATATCCTGCTGTTAAACGGAATGATTGACAGTAGAAACATCTGTAAAATAATCTCTTTTTAGAGATGTTTCTGCTGTAAATTATACTATTTAACAGCAGACTGTGCTGGGAAAATGGATTCCAGCACACTCTGCTGTAAAATTTAGCGCAATATTTTTACAGTAATATGTATGGTTCCAATTTAAAACATTTTTGTGTTAGTGTGTCACGCTAGGCCCATGAAGGAAACACGGCTCATTTGTGTATTAGCTCATCTGATAGATTTACGTTTAATCATGAAACTTTTTCCAAACATACGTGCTCAAGGAAGTTGCTTTCCAATCGAGATATGTTTCCATATTTTTATCTAAAAATAGGTGCTCGAAATATGAGTCTCTAAAATGACGAAATGTAAAAAGATATGCATGTTTTAAAGCACATTTTTTTTTCAACGTGATTGTGAGAAGAAAAATATTATTATAGTTTGAAAAGGTTGAGCTTGTACTATATAGTATTTTCCCTATGATATCTCGGCCCACCAGCGGCCGAGCGGTTCTGCGCTCAAAGCTGGTAGATGGGAGGTGCCGGGTTCGATCCCAGGTCGCGCTCATCAACCTAGCCGTTCGGAGTTTTCCGTGGTTTCCTCCGAAACTCGCGTAAATACGGGCTAGGACCCCTTAGAAAGACCCCCACGGACGGCATTCCCCCCCTAGGCCTAGGACACATTAGGAGTCAGTCGGCCTTAAATCCTACAACCAACCAACCCTATGATATCTCATCTGATTCTGGTTTTTCAGACTATTATTCGAACATAAGAATCAGGTCCCTCCCACCTTGCAAAATGAAAAAAGAAATGCATGTTTTAAAACAGTTTTTCCGTTTAACACGATTCTATGAGCAAAGAATATAATTTTATTTTTTAAAAAATTGACTTTGTGTCACCTGGGGCCCCCTAAGGGCCTAAGGGTATTTATTATTTGAATCATTTATATTTAATTTTAGTATTTAAATCATTTATATTTTTTATTACTTAAATTAATGACCAAATCTTCACATGCCATGCAAATCATAAATAAAATTTTCTTTTCTTTATCTCAATACATTACTGGGATTGTATTGTAAAATTTTCCATTATATATTACTCTTTTCATTATTATATGCAACTGAAAATTAACGAAGTTTAAATATCTTATGATTGAAAATTTATCTTTTAATAACGTCAGTCTAATTATATTTGTTACAAATATTTAATTAATTAACTAATTTTTAGTAAAAATATTAATAACGTGTCACATATCGTAATTTGGGACCAGTGAAGTTCTCATGTAAAAGCTTATATTTCCATTTAATATTTATAAATTGAATTTTAATAGCATACTTGCCAACCATCTGATTAATAACCGTACAATTGTTAACGCTTTCTGAAAAAATGCCCTTTTTCTCACACCACTAAATTTTTAGAGTTATCCTCTCCAAATGTTGTTACGATTAAATAAGACTAAAATTACTCTAAAAAATTATTGGTGTGAAAAAAAAGGCGGGTACTAAAAATTGTACGGTTCATAATGAGATGGTTGGCAAGTATGTATCAGGTTTTTTTTCGATAAAGTACATATTGAGGCAACAGTTCTTATGTTGCATTATTATAGGAATATATTGTTACTCAGGTTTTAACAAATTAATTGAATAATATGCATGCATGGAAACCTTGGATAAATTGTTACTTTTTTTTTTTTTTAATTCGAATATATTTGTTTTAGTTATGACATCACTTTCAGCGTTAGTTTCAAGGAACTTGTACTTTTATTATTAAGAAAAAAAGTTTATAACATTAATTGCACATAAATGCATTTTACTTCCTTTTACCCATAGGGTCGAGAAAGTATTGTTTTAGGGTCACATTTTCGAACGTGAGTTTTTGTTATATTTACATGTTCTAAGGTCCCCTGATTGTGAAAATCCTGTTTTTAGCAAATGGTCTGTGTGTCTGCCTGTGTGTCTGTCTGTGTGTGTGTCTGTATGGATGGATGTCTGTGTGTCTGTTATCAGCATATCTCAAGAACAAATAGTAACAGAAATTCCAAACTCGGTATTCTAAATGTGTATCATATTGGGATGCTACGGTAAGCTTTTTGTTGAGATGAAGCAAATGATTCGTGTACAGGGACACTCAAAAGTATTCAAATACATTACGTCTATGCGGAAAATTGCAGGTAAGTAGAGTTTAACATCTACAGACTGCACAAAACCAAATGAAACAAATATATATTTTTTGTAAAAGAGATAGTCAACTGGGAAATTTTTGTTGTGTATGTAGCCTAATTCGAATAATTTAACACAGATTTATATAACAGTACTCGTTATCTTACCTCTTAATCTGCAACCCTGTATTTATAGTATTAAATTTCAGGGTAAGAGAAAGTCGTGTGGGTGACACACCAAATTATTTAATATAGATTGATATTATATACAAGATGACAACTACATATTATTTAATTTATTATACGCTATAATATTTGGTTATTTATAAAATTGTAATAATCTGATTTTAAAAAATAGCTGCTATTTAGTACAGTAGGAAAATCACAAATGCATTATTATAATTAAATTTTAAATCTAATAGTAATTAAAAAAGAAAAAAAATACACTCGTTCGAATATAAAAGATGTTTTTGATACATTTGTTTAAAATTAATTATTAAGCTAATTAACTAATTAAAGCCGTCTAATAAATGATGTAAGTTAATTTAATCGTCGCTATTAAACGATAAGTTTTCAGCGATAAGATTTTTAAAATGCATGATAGATTTCCAAGCATGGCAGTAGCTTTGTAAACTTAATTACATATCGGAAATTTCTTAATATATTACTTGATCACTTAATTATACTGATTTTGTTAGCTGAAAAATGTTTTAATTGATTTCAGATACAGAATCTCATTTTCCTGTTCGAGGTGAAGCTTTGTTCAACATGTTGTTTTACTAAGGAATGTTAAATGGATAATTGCATTTATTCAGAAATTTGCTGGTTGAGTAATTTTCTTAAAAAAAAAAATTGATTATTTCTAAAATTATAATTACTTGCTTTAAATATATGCCTTTTTCTAATTCGATATAAAGTTCACAAAATATCGTATTGGAATGCAAATTTAAATATGATAGTAATAGAAAAAAAAAATAATCTGCTGTGTAACAATCACACGACTTCCATTACCCACTATTACGCGTATTATATGCTTCTTTTTTTTTTTTTTTTTTTTTTTTTTTTGGGGGGGGGGGGAGATAATATGATCAGAAGACCTAATATTTTTCCGGTATGAGAAACGTAATGAACGTGTAAAGACATGTATACAAAGTTTACATACCAAGTTAAAAAATGAGAAGGAAAAAAAAATGGTAGAGATACTTTTTGAAACACCAATTTCCGAGATCTAAAATTATCCTACCCTAGCAGGTTCCTGTAATAACCACACTGTTAAAAATTTCTGTAAATTTAATGTAAATATTTATCCAGAGTCTCTGTAAATTTACAGTAATTCTTAGGTAAAAGTGAATAATCGAGATTCTCGATCTTTATTTTGTATTTTTACCTAATTTTGTTATTTAATTTTTTAATTAAAATTAAAAAATGACTGTTTCTACTTTAGAAAAAGCATTCTAAGTCCAAAATATATTCTCACCAATAATTAATTAAATTAATATTAGTTATTAAAATGAATGTATAAAATAAGTTTTTTAACATCTCCGTTTTTCTCTGTAATTTTACATAAGACTTAAGATAATAGATTACACAGAGTTTTCTGTTGAAATTTTTAACAGTGCACTTAATATGAGAGAAAGAATATCTCAAATTGATTTATGTAACGATTTTCAAGAAAATTGTTAGAGCCGTTTTCGAGATACCAGCTTTTACCAAAACTTGGCATATTCAATTGTTGATCGAGAAACAATAATTACATGGAAAAAGATATTTAAAAGAGAGTTAATATGGCGAGTTGGAAAAAAATCCGTATAGCCGTTTTTAAAGGAACGCACTTGCGAGACCTGAAATTGAGCTATTTATACAGAATGCCTATCAATTTTCCTGAACTAACCGACTATATCATTCCTAAGGATATTTAATAGAGTGTTTATATAGCAACTTTGAAGAAAATCATTCGGGGCGTTTTTGAGATACGGACTTACGGTCCCATTTCCGGTTTCCGATTACTCACTTCTGGTTTTCTAATTTTCACCAAAATTTGAAAAATTCATCTGTACACTAGGCCTGTATCTGTTCTGAAGTTTCGTAGTTCTATCTTTATTAGTTTCTGAGATATGATTGCCAGAAGATTCCCACATACATACGCACCTACACACATACACACATACACACACACACTGACTAATTGCCAAAACTACTTTTTTGGAATCGGGAGGCCTTAAAACTAATAAATTAGGTGAAAACTCGATATAGAATTTTTGGATTGAATACAATACTTCCATTACCTACAGTAGTAGGGAAGTGTTAAAGGCCACATACATGTCGGTATTTGAAACGTTATTCATATTTTTGCTAAAAAATATGAGTTACAATAATTAACTCATTAAAGCATTGTTATAAATGGAGTCAATTCATATAACAGTCGTTATTAAAAGATAAATTTCATCAATGAGATGTTTAAAATGCATGCTACATTTCCTATAACATTGTCATTGGCTTTGTATACTTAATTACTATCGGAAATTTCTTAATATATTACCTGATAACTTAATTATACTGATTAAAATATTCTGTTAGCTGAAAAATGTTTTAAATGATTTCAGATAAATGATCTCATTTCTTTTTTGAGGTTCATCTTTGTTTAACATGTCGTTTTATTAAAGAATATTAAATGAGTAATTACATTTATTCAGAAAGGAATTGGTCGATTATTTCTTTTTATAATTATTATTCAGAAAACAACTTTATATATATATGTACATATCTACATACATATTGATTATTTATAAATTGTAATCACTTGCTATGCATATTCAAGCAAGAATTCTTATGGCTTTGGATATATTTTTTACAGATTTGAATCTTTAAATTCTGTTTTTTTTTTTTTTTTTTTTTTTTTTTTTTTTTTTACAATACTTTCTTCCATTTGTATATAAAGTATTGCATTCGTGAAGATTTTCTATCTCCAGTTTTCGATAGATTTACACGTTTTGGGATGTCTTGAACGCGATTCGACTGTTATTAGAAAATGTCTGTCTGTCTGTGTGTGTGTATCACAAATTTTGTGGACGCTGTGTCTCACGAACCAATGAACGAAATTTAACTAAACTTAGTATTTAGTGGGACCCTGACATAAACTGGTGCTGATTAGATTTGGGGACCATTCGCTCAACAGGTGGCGTTGTGATCCCATTTTTTCTAAATTTTTAACTTGGCAGTATAGGACGAAATTTCGCATAAATGTACATAATGAGAATTATTTTTAATGAGTGATTTTAAAATTAATATGGCTTGTTGATAATAGTAGTAGTAAACTAGGAAATCGCTCCCCCCCCCTGGGGTAAAGTACCACCCCGGGGGGTGTAAATTTTCAATATGGGCGGGTATCTTTCGAAAGAACTCGTCAATACCTTTAAAACGAATGGTTGAAACATAGATCTCTGATAATTTAAAACAAAGTTATCGATTTTTTTCATTTTTTAATGGGAAAAAAAGTATTTCTTTTGATACTGGCAAAAAATTGACTTTCTTTCGGTATTAGTGATATAATTCCGTCAGATAAAAATCATCTGCATTTATAATGGAAAATAATTTAATAATTTAATAAATAATTTGTATTGAATGACTTTTGTGTAAAATTATATAGAAGAAAATCTTGGCCACATCATACTAGCATAGTTTGCATTTTTTCATGAATTTATGATCTTTAAAATGCTGCAACGTCTACAGATATTTAAGAAGAGACCTAATATACACGCATATATATATATATATATATATATTAGAACCTACTTAAAGCAATTAGGGATTGTTTTTGCAATGTCTTTAAAAGAAAAAATATTGAAAATAAATCTTTTTTTTTTTTTTTTTTTTTTTCTAATTTTTACGTAGTTATGGCTTTTTAATTTTTTTCTCAAAAAGTAATTAATAAATTCAAACTCCATGCTTAACTCTTTTAAGTAAGTTATATTAAACATTCAGAAAAAAAATATTAAGGTCTTTCTTAAACAACTTTAGAAGTTTTAGCATTTTGAAGGCCCTGAATTCATGAAAAAATGCGAGCTGAGAAAAAGAAATTTAAAGATTTCAAATCAGTAAAAAATATACCAAAAACCATAACAATTGTTTCAAGATTATATATTTTATTGAAAAAACTAATATAATTTAGTTTATAAATATTAAATGGAAATATAAGCTTTTATATGAAACCTTTATTGCCAAATCCCCTTCACTGAGAAAAAAATATATACCGCCTTCATCTAGAATGAATAAATGGTCATTTTCTAAATCCTTAAACTAGAAATATAGATTTCCGAGCTATGCGCATAAGGCACGCCAATAAACTGATTAGACGAAATGGTCGAGAATTTCTAGTCTTCACATTTCTAGATGGTGAAACAATATTCTGGATATTCTTCCTTTTTTGTATTACGAGAAATCAACGCTTGATTTTCTAGAATTGAGTCATAAACCAAGATTATAGCTGCTGAAACCCGCCTCTTGTATTCACATTTATTTGCAGATATTTTCAAATAGGTTTGTCCTCGATAGTATAGGCAAACGCTGAATAGTTCTAATAGAGGTCGCTAGAATTCGCTTTCGAAGGGGACTAGAAAAAAATTTATAAGAAATTTATAAGGATGGCATGGAACTATTTTTTCTAGAGCCACAATTTAGATTCTAAATGTCAGTTATAGAATTTTTTTCTCAGCGTATTGGCGTGCCTTATACTCATAGCTCGGAAATCTATATTTCTATAGTTTAGGGATTTAGAAAAGGATCACCAATTCGTTCTAGATGAAAACGGTATATTTTTTTTCTCAGTGTTAAAAGAAAAAAAATCTGATGTGGGCACCACATGACTTCCTTATACACTTTTAGAAATATACAAAATGTTAAAAAACATTGACATTGGACCCGAAACAGTTGGCTAAAAATATTTTTAATAAATGAATTATCACCGTGTTCTGAGCTTTTCTGAAAGTTAGCTAAAAACCGATTGCAAGATTTGTACTGGTAACACTGACGAAGGCAGCAGGGACCCGAAAAAATTGGCTAAAAGTATTAAAAAAAGGAATTTTACCATGTTCTGAACTATTCTGAAAGTTTCAAATGTCTACCTAGTCGGGAAGTTAGTTAAATAATTTTTTTGTTGGACCATATAAACGCTGCCGAAGGCAGCAGGGACCTGAAACAGTTGGCTAAAAGTATTAAAAAGATGCATATTCACCGTGTTCTGAACTATTCTGAATGTTTCAAATGTCTAGCTAGTCGGGAAGTTAGTTAAATAAATTTTCTGTTGAACCATGTAAACGCTGCCGAAGGCAGCAGTGACCCGAAACAATTGGCCAAAAATATTTTAAAAATGCATTGTCACCGTATTTTGAGCTTTTCCGGAAGTTTTAAATGTCTAGCTAGTCGGGAAGTTAGTTACAAATCGATTCCAAGATTTGAACTGGTAACGCTGCCGAAGGCAGCAGGGACCCTATACAGTTGGCTAAAAGTATTTAAAAAATGCATTTTCACCGTGTTCTGATCTAATCTGAAAGTTTCAAATGTCTAGCTAGTCGGGAAGTTAGTTAAATAAATTTTCTGTTGAATCGCATAAACGCTGCTGAAGGCAGCAGGTATCGGAAACAGTTGGCTAAAAATATTAAAAAAATGCATTGTCAACGTGTTCTGAGCTTTTCTGAAAGTTTCAAATGTCTAGCTAATCGGAAAGTCAGTTAAATTGCAAGATTTGTCTAAACCGTTTTTGAGTTATTACCGTTTTTTGATACATTATGGCCAAATTTTTGTCATTATGAACCTAATTTTCCTAAATATCTCCAAAACGGAAAATCATAGAAAGTCCAAAAAGGGAGGTGCACAACTAGATGTTATAACAAACCTATGTACCAATTCGCAACTTTCTACGTCCAACCGTTTTTGAGTTATACGACATACCCACACACAGACACACACACACACATACAGACGTCACGAAAAATCGTGTAAAATTTCTTATATCTCTAAAACGAGAGCTCGTGTTAAGATGACACTTGCAGTTGTGCAACTAGACATCATGAAAGTCACACGTATAAATTAGCAACATTCAGCGATCATTCGTTTTCGAGCAATGTGAAATACAAAATCCATTTCGCAAATCGGGATTACTATACTTCCTTATACTTTGTATAAGGAAGTAAAAATTACACGCAATGCGACATACGAGACGTCCTTAATATTTTCACGAGTTCAATCAATTAATTGAATCATTGTAACAAATATAATTAGTTCATTTATCGTCGTTATTAAAAGATAAATTTTAAATCATCAGATTTTTAAAGTACATGTTAATTTTCCAAAGATGTATACTAAATTACATATAGTAAATTTCTTAATATATTATCTAATCACTTAATGATACTGATTAAAGTATTTTGTTAGCTGAAAAGTGATTTAATTGATTTCGGATAAAGGCCTAATCATTTGTTTGAAGTTAAGCTTTGGTCAACATGTTGTTTTATTAAAGAATGTTAATGGAATAATTATATTTATTCAGAAAGGGATTAGTTAATTAATTTTTTCATCAAAAATTAATGGTTTTATTAGTAAATTGAGGCAATAATTAGTGAATTATTTAATCGAAAAAACTCATTAATTTAATTTTTTTATGCAGAAATTTAATGAAATATAATTATACATTATTAGTACAAAATTTGTTTAGATGTTTACTTATGTATATGCTTATTTTTTCTAATATCATATATTTATATATTTAATGTATTTATATAAAATAAATACAGTAATTACCACGTTCAGTCCAGTTGTTAGTCTTTTTTCCAATAGCATTTGTTTAAACATTAATCAGAAATAAAATTAAAATATTTTTATGCACTTTATGTTTGTAAACATTTAAAAATAAAATACTCATTCTTATTATGAAAATAATACTTGACTGTCACTAAATTTAAATATCAAACGAAAAATTTTAGGGAAATTTAATATATATTTTCTATTGCAGTAACAATCGAATACATATTTTTCTAAAATCCTCTTTAAAATTACTTTAAGTCAATAGATATATTAACAATACATTATAATTTATAGTACATTATAGTACATCATTATATTAAATATTTTCATTATAAAAAAATTTTTTATTGTGTTATGTCTGAAACCGAAATTGTTTAAGTATTTTTTAACATTAAAACGCCTTTCTACAAAGAAAACTATACAGAAAATAAAACAAAGTGTGTACATGTGGGGAAGGGGGGGGGGGGGACGAATAAGATTATATATTTCCAGTAAATATTTTTCTTATAAATAATAATACAGCACAGTCTTATTTAAAATATTCGAATCACGACAAATCAGTATTATGATTAGGTTATATAATAATTAATTAATTAACATTTACATTCATAATATTTTAATACATTGATTAAAAGAAAAAAAAAACATAATTTAAAGTGTTTTACAAATAACATGCATTCAGAGCATTAAAATTTATTTTATCTTAATATAACGTTTAAAAGAAATTTTTTAATTAAAAAAAAAAAAAAAAATCTTTTCTTGGAGTTTTTTAAAAATGTTTGGCTTTACAAATTCTTAGAATCATCCATTTAAAGATTTATTTTGTAAAGAATTTTGTGAAAAGAAAAATCCATCACATATTTCTTTTCATCGACTTTTGTTCACTACATTAGCGCAAAGCAAAGCACTGTATACATCGTTTTTAAAATTTGCAACTGGATATATTGTCAAATGCACTAGATTTATTTAGTCTTAGTATTATTATACATAAAAATATATTTAAAAGAAATTTAAGAATGAAATAGTATAAAAAGTTTTTTAAAGATGGTATTTTGAAAACTTTACATTATTTCATATCCATTTTGAAGTTATCGAAATATAAATGTATATATTATTTTTAAATATATAAAACTAAACTATTTTCTTAATAATAAAATCCAAAGTTTCTCCGGGAATAACAGCATAGTTATAATATTGTACAACTAATATCATAGGTGCAATAATGTATTGATATAAAGAAAATCAATTTTTATCCTTCTTTTAAACAAATAATCTCAACTTAAATGGTTCATTTCATTAATGTAAGATCGATTTTTCCCACCTTATAATACTATCATTTTACTATTCCTTCTTTTCTACAGCATTACATTGCACGGTCCTTTTTTATGTCTTCTACGGATAATGTAATCTAATAAATTTTAAATTTAATGTAAGTAATATTATTAATCTTCTAAAATTAAATCATTTTATGTTAACTAGTTACTTTGTTGGCATATGTGTGTATCTGTGGGGATTTATTTGACTGTCTATTTTTCGTTCTCATTATTTCATTTTAATCAAATGAATTATATACAGGGTATCCCTAAATTCGCGGGCCAAACTTTAAGGGGAAATAGGGGACATCATAAAGATTCAGAATTGCATAGGAACCCACTTAGTTAAGTGTCATCTTGACCCTTTACCCCATTAGTAGTCACGTTGGACAGCTCCACCTGGTACAGATTGCGCACTTTTTCATTCAGCTGTAACCAATAATTTTAAGAAGTGATATATGATATGTATAATCGACTTTTCTTCGATTCTATTCGCCTTTTATGTATATCAAATCCCACTTTTGAAAATTTTTGGTGGCTATTGAATAAAAAAATTTGGCAAACACTGAAGGGATGGGCGGCAAATCGACCAACTAGCAACTACTAACGGGTTAAGAACCGGTTGTTTTTTGTTATTTAAACATTTATATTAACATGTTATATAAACTTTTTTTTTATGCAAAAGATTGCATAAAAAGATATTGCTGTTTCTAATTGATGCATTTAAAGCACTGATTGTATTAATACGAATATTGTATACATTTGACTACTTTCTGTAATATTATGTAAGTAAAAAGCTGTGATTCATTTCCTCAGCTTTTCTTTTAAACCGCCTTCACTTTTCATTTCTGACCTCATATTGCTATACAAAAAAGGCTTCTATATAGGTATTTTATCCATCCTTAAAGTTTGGCCCACGAATTCAAGGGCACCCTGTATATATATATATATATATGTTCCCCTGAGATAAAGTACACCATGTCCATTTTGTGAAAAATGTTAGTACCATGTCATTTATATGCATTTTTCGATGTATATAGAGAATTTAACCACTACTGTCTAGTGACTATAAAGAAGACAAGAGAGTACAAAATAAAACTATGTCTATTTTATTTATTCATGACAAATTTATTTCATTGTAGCACATCAAAGACATGGTGGTAACTCTTTTCACATAACTGGAGTCCTGTATCTCCGGGCTAGAGATGTAATAGCAATATCAACTAAGGTAAAAATTTTGTACATGTTGGATCATCGTTTCCAAGCCCCCACCCACCAAACGGAGGAAATGATGATTCTATAGACCCAAATTTCAATTAATAATAAAATTTTCTCAAGGAAACTATAAAATTGTCTCTTTTTTAAATATTCGCGTAACAGTTATGAAGATCTCTATTTAATAAATTCAGATTTTTTTTTTTTTTTAAATATACGTCATTTACTTCATTTACTTCACTTTTTACCTTATTTTATTAACTTTCATTCTTGTTTGTTTGTTTATCCGGTACAAATCTTGCAATCGATTTTTAACTAACTTCCTTACTAACATTTGAAACTTTCAGAATAGCTCAGAACCCGGTGACAACGCAATACTTCGAAGCCCGATTTTCGAATTTTTTATTAGTTTTCTTTTAAGTAATTAAAATATGAAAATAATAACCTCCTAATAGCTTTAAAAATAGCCATTACAATATTAGCTATAATTTTAATTGTTGCCAAAAACAATTACAACTTCATTTTCTTTCGACATAAAAATAAATACATTTAATTGAACGTGGACGTCAAAAAATTGTAAAAAGTTGAATTATGCATCTCACAAAAATTGACATCATTATCACTTCTATAGCTATGATTCAACAGAAAATTTAAAAACATAGTATATAAAAAGTTTTTATCTTATAATTATTATGTTAGTAAAACGCCAACATTTTTAGAGTTCTTGAAATAAGTTAAAATTCTCTATCAGATTTGGGTATATAAAATGTTACCATAAATATTACGAAAATCTACATCACTGCCTGATAAAATAAAGTACCTAGCGCTTCTGGTTTGAAAGCACGTCTCGGTACAAAATAGCTAATCACAGTCCAAGATGCACAATCGTGACTGGAAGCCATCTTCTTTTATCCACGGTGTTATGCCTCTCGCCTGCGAGGCACGAAATTGGCCCTAAATGCTTAACTGCTACACGAATTAATGTGTGAAGGAAATTTGATGCACGGAGTTGCATCCAACGATGATGGCTTTGTAATCGGTGCACCATCATCCAAAACCTGCAATTATTTTCATTTTGATCATGAAATGGAAGCAATTTTATTTTTCTCTCGTTCCCTGAGATTATGTGGTGGCTGGCGCTTTGTTTGTTAAATATTTTATTGGTAGTTTTTTGCTCATTGATAGCCATTGCTCAACAGATAGAATTATTACGTTCAGGTGTTTAATCAGAGTTCAAAATCTAGAAGGTATTTGCCTTTGATTTCATTAATAACACGCTTCTATTAAAGAGACATAACAATGTTCTGTAAGAGACATCCGGAATGAGTGGCAAATATTAATTCATCAAAGTTATTTCTTCTGTATATTAACAATATCGTAATAAAAAGATAAAATCAATGTGTAGAAATGTAGCAAATGTTTGAGCTATGAAAATTCATTTGATCGACGTTTAATTCCTGTTTTTATTGCGTCAGTTCGTCCGATTTACACTGAAACTAGTTTGTTTTTTCATCTAACAATCGGTATTTACAAATAAACGTATTTCCACAATTTTTTTTTTTTTTTTTTTTTTGCCTGTTTACATCTCTAATCAATTTATATGATTTAACATTGGTTTACACGATTCTTTAAAAATAGTGACCTTTCCAACATGACCCGTAGATACATGATAATGTTTTATAAGTCCAAAAGGCTCAAAATTTTTTTTTAAATCATAATCCTAAATGATATTTATCATTATCAATTAAATAAGTTGTAAAACTGCTGTCACTGTTTATTTAATGAATTGTACCTTATGAATTAAAATGCTAACAGAACTGTAAATAAATTAATTGCAAAACATGGAGTTTTTTTTTTTTTTTTCTTGCTTTAAAAGATATTTGCTGAGCCCTAAGAAACAAAAACGATACAATAGGATATTGTATAATTTTTTTCTTTTGAGAATTTTTATTTACTTATATTTTATTCCTTTCAAACCATGAGTAAAATTTTATTTTATTTTATTTATACTTTATTTCAGATTAGACGTAATTTTTCTCTGTTAAATTAATTTTTGGATATATATTATTCGTTACAAATCATGCAAAATTTTTATTTTCATTTTCTCCATTCATTATTACAACTATGACATCAGAGTCTCAAACCAAATAGCTCATGCGGATTTATGATCGCTGTGAAATTAAAGTTATTCTTATTATCTCTCTCTCTCTCTCTCTCTCTCTCTCTTTATCTCTCTCTCTATCTTATCTCCAATAAATATAGTCTCTACCTACCAATATTTGGACACTTTCAAATTTAGACATTTTGTCAAATATCTAGAAAAGTTCTTTTGGAATCATCTTGAAACTTTGGTAGCTTGAAAAACACGTTATACCTCATATATTTCAATAAAAGTGTTGTCCTGAAAGGGAAAAGGGAACCAGTAAAAAATTAAAATAAAATCAAAATATTTTGGATCACCCTGTAAAAAGTAATGCTTGACTATAAGGGGTTTTACTCACATTTTTATTTTGATTCAGTCAATGCCCAACGGCAATACAGTGTTCACTGATTGTAAAAAAATATTGATAAAACCCCTTATCATCTCTCTCTCTCTCTCTCTCTCTCTCTCTCTCTTTTTTTTTTTTTTTTTTTTTTGAGAAGAACTGAATTCTCTTCATTCTATCTCTCCTAATTCTTTAAATTTACACGATATTTCTCTGGAATTTTCATATAAATTGCTCAAAACATTTGGTTATTAAATTAAGAAAATCAAATTTTTTATAAGCTTGTGCATGCGTAGATAAAAATTATTTAGTAAAAATACTCATATTTTGTAAGATATTTAACATTTTTGCATTCTGATTGCAGTATTCTATGCCTAATGAAGTATGCCAAATTTTCTGAAAATGACTTTGCTCTGGGTCTAATACCCTACGTGTTACAATTTAAAAAGTGAAAAAAATATTTTGCAATGTTTAAAAAAAAAAAAACGTTATATCTCCATTTATAGGAGAAAACCGTGTAATATGGACCCCCCTAAGCAAGAATGCTCATAAAACTTAAATTATTAAAATAAAAAGATTTAATTTGGGGGCTGCTCATTACAGTTGCATAGTTGCATAGTTTAAACTTGGTAAAGGACTCTGGGAACTATTAATAATTGCAGAAAATAATTATTTTATTTACGTATCGGTGGTCCATATTACACGAACGTATGTGTAATATGGACCAAGTGGTCCATATAGTGGTCCTTCCCGTTCCCCAACAGTTGACACACTTGGAATTGTAAAACGATTTGTCCAGCATGTTCTCTCACACACTTGTACATCTCTTAGGAATAGTAGAAATGGACGAAAAAAAAATAGCTAATGGACGAAAAAAAGGGGAGGTCTAAAGCTTATATCCAATGGGTAGTGTGCGAAAGAAGTGATAATTTGATTACCTCTGCTCCCCGGCCTATTCTATAGTCTCAAGATTTTGAGTATGCGACATATGTACGCCGAGCATTAACAAAATCTCTCTGTTTTTATATGGGCTACTGGTCTATATTACACAACACAGCATGGGTCATATTACACGCGTAAACAGAGCAACGGGGTTTCCAATCAAAAATCGCTATGGAAATTGATGCCCATGAAACGCATGTCTAAATTGTTTATAAAATAAGTACATTTGCTACTATTAACGCGAAATTTATATTGCAATTACCTAACAGCAGAAAGTAATACTTCAATTTTAACATACTTGTTACATCAATGATCACATAAACCGAAAACTCAATTTCATAATCGTCCAAATACAGGTATGCATGTACAAGTCACTCCATGGTTTGTGTAACAATAATATTCACTAAAGGCAATGAGATGATTTCACAATGAACTTACAAATTTCCTCATGGTCCATATTACACGGTTCTCCCCTATATGTTGTAGCCCCTTAAAAATTTATATAGATAATGAGAAAATTTCTCTTAATCACACACTACAGCCAAAATGCATTTCAAGCATAACTTTTTAAAGGGAGATCCAAAACATTTTGATTTTCCTTTAATTTTTTACTGGTCCCTTTTTCCTTTTCAGGACACAACTTTTGCTGAAATATATGAGATTTAACATGTTATTTATGCTACCAAAGTTTCAAGATGCTTTCTAAAGAACTTTTTTAGATATTTGACAAAATGTCTAATTCGAAAGTGTCCAAATACTTATTGGTAGACAGTGCATATGTACATATACACACACATATATACATATATATATACATGTGTGTGTATAACGTTAATGTACGTGGCACAGAAAACGTCGTTATTTTTAGGCTGGAAAATGGCAAAGGGAATCTGACAGAAAATTTTAATTGGACACCATGTTTTAACATGTTTATATTAGTCATGTCATTGAAAGCTACTGGATGTACACATAAGCATTTTACTTTTGAAATACTGAAATTTTTCTGAATTTCTCACTGGTTTCTTTTGTATTTTTATTAGTAAATTTTTTTGTTCTGCTTTTTTTTTTTTTTTTAAGTATGGGATTCATTTATGATCTCTCTTAAAAGGTTGTAAATGCAAAGGATAACTCAAAATAGCACCAAATTGGTAATTTACTAAAAGTATCCCAAGCTGTACCATAAATTGCATTTTTAACTAATTTGTCTTCTGACAAACTAAGGTTCAAATTGGGTGGGTATGTTGGTGTAAGATTTATGAGATTCAAATAGTAAAAGTAAATAAGAAAACAAATAAAGTGAGAAAATTCCGTACGGGTTTGCTAATAACATTAAATCTCTGTGCTTAATAACACACTTAAAACTGTTGCCAACTGAGAAAAATAATAATTTTGTTAGAAAACGTAAAAAAAAAAAAAAAAAAAAAAAAAGTTTTTTTTGGGTTAAAAAAAATAAGAAATGTTCCTTCATTAAGCTATCTGTTCAAGTATAAAGCTGCAAGATTTTTTAATATTTTTGAGATTCCCCTGCAGGACTGCACTGTAAAAAATGTTGTGTAAGAATGCGCAACATTATTGAGGGATCTTATTTTGGTCAACCATGTTGAGAAATGTTATCAGCTATAGCTGTGTAACAGAAGCATACAGTGGAACGTTACGCAGTTACATCTGGTAACATTTTTCTACATCGTTGTGACAAGTAAGCTGCCTCTGTAGAGAAGTGTTACCACACTGTAAAAAAATAACTATTACCAGCTGCAAGAAACTCTCTGTGATTGGAGAAAATAATTATTTTTCTCCAATCACAGAAGAGTTTCTTGCAGCTGGTAATAGTTATTTTTTTACAGTGCAGATGCAACTGCGTAACGTTCCACTATATGCCTCTGTTACACAGCTATAGCTGATAACATTTCTCAACATGGTTGAGGAAAGTAATTTCCCTCAATAATGTTGTGTATTCTTAAACAAAATTGTTTACAGTGTGAGATGAAACTTGTTCTCTAAAATATTAACAACATGTTATTTATAAATTTATTAAACAAAGAATTACGATTTATACGGTATTTTAAAAAATGTTTTTCAGCTTTTAATTTTCCGCTTGCGATTTTTTTTTTTTTTTTTTTTTTTTTTTTTTTAGATTAAATGTAGTTAGAATGAAATGTTGCGCCGATTTCTTATTTATATTAAACTTAGATAATTATTTATTTTTTATGCACTGAGAAAAAAAATCTGTAACTGACATCTAGAATCTAAATTTTGGCTCTAGAAAAAATAGTTCCATCTCATCCTTATAAATTCTAGTTCCCTTGGAAAGCGAGTTCTAGAATCCCCTATTAGAATTCTAGAGAGTTTGCCTATGTTCTAGAGGGCAAAGATATTTAAAAAATCTCTGCAAACAAATGAGACTACAAGAAGCGGGTTTCAGCAACTATAATCTTGGTTTGTTACCAAATTCTAGAAAATCAATCGAGAATTTCTCGCAATATAAATGATTCAGAATATTTAGAGTATTCAGAATATTGTTTCACCATCTAGATATGTGTACACTAGAAATTCTCGATAGTTTCACGTCTATTCAGTTTATTGGCGTGCCTTATGCGCATAGCTCAGAAATCTATATTTCTAGTTAAGGGATTTAGAAAATGGCCACTTATTCATTCTAGAGAAAGGCGATATATTTTTCATCTCAGTTTGCTAATTGTTATTTGAGATATTACTGAAGTCATCTTTTGGATTGTTTTTTAAAACAGATTATAAACTAATTAAGATTTTGATAAATTGAAACATTTGATAAATTAAAGCATGAGTATGTACTTACACTGAAATTACCGGAATGTTTTAATTGCGCAAAATCACCCATTATTTTTGGTATAGTGCACGCCTATGAAGTGGAAATCGGATTTAAGTTAATGGATATATCGGACGAAAATCCTCAGAGATTGTTACTGGATACAAAACTTATCTTCTCGGAGCTGTTAAATAAAAATGTGCTAAAATCATAAAAATAAAACTGTATTCCAAAAGCAAATTATTTTCTTGAATAATGCTATCTGGATTTATTAATGTAAATAAAAGTTAAATTATGTGTAATGATTCACTAATGCTTGTTAATAAATCTAGATTATCTAATTATCAGTCTACATTTTAAAGCGCATATTGATAAGTTTAATGTGTGCAAAAAGTATTGTTAATATGAAAACGGAATTTATTAAAATTTTGAATAATTCTTCCAAATGCAGTGTTAGAGCCTTATAAGTAAAGAAAGAAGGTTTAATGTTTGGAGAAAGATACGTGACCGAAATGATAACGAATAACATGAAAATATTCCAGTTGCATGCTCAAAAAGATTAAGTTTTGGAATTTATGATCTATGTTGCATTTTCAGAATACTTAAAAGAAAAACATGGGTTTCTCTTTAAAACCAAATTTTAATAAGAAAATTGAGTTTGGGGCAAGAGTTTATATGTATAAAAAAATTATTGACGATATTAAACAAGTTTGTTTCGTTATGTTATAAAATAGAATATAGATATTAAAATATTCCAGTGATTTATTTTTTTCTATCACGCTGTAAGCAATCTCATTCCAATACTAATTAAAAATCAGATTATGAAAAAATGGTTCATGTGTACAAAATACATTGAATAATGCACTAAAATCTATGCAAAACACAACCTCTGTGACGAATCAAAAGTAACCAAATTGTATGTTTTTTACCATCAAAAAAAAATTTATTCGAAATCGAAAAAATTTAATCGAAATTTAATCGGAAAAATATTAATCAAATATTTTGGCAGGAGATTCTATGATTGAATAAGGTAAAAATTCTTAATAAAAAGAAGTAGTGTTAAAAAACTGTACGCATTGTCAGCGATGTGAATGTGTCCGCCTGATTATCGGACATTTGGTGTGACAAATGTCATATATAATATTTATTTCATACCGGAATTATTTTAGAAAATATTATTAGCTTGTATAATTAAGCCATTACATACAACTTTTGACTTTCATATTTCTAACTTGTCCCTCAATGTAAATGTTGTATTTGACAAAATATAGTGTTTTGTGTACGAGTAATTCTTTGTCGTTCAACCGTTTCAAGCAGTTGGCGCTGCCGTAGCTGGGCATTTCTTTAACACTCTGCACTGAGGAAGAATTCTGCAACTGACATCTAGAATCTAAATTGTGTCTCTAGAAAAAATAGTTTTATGTCATCCTTATAAATTCTAGTCCCCTTTGAAAGCGACTTCTAGAAACCCTTATTAGAATTTTAGAGCGTTTGCCTGTATTATCGAGGTCAAACTTATTTAAAAATTTCTGCAAATAAATTCGAGTACAGGAGGCGAGTTTTAGCAACTATATTGGTGTATGACGCAATCCTAATTAAGCGAGAATTTTTCGCAATACAAAGGATTCGGATTATTCATAATATTGTTTCACCATCTAGAAATGTATAGACAAGAAATTCTCGACCATTTCGTCAATTCAGCTTATTGGCGTGCCTAATGCGCATAGCTCAGAAATCTATATTTCTAGTTGAAGGATTTAGAAAATGGCCACTTATTCGTTCTAGATGAATATGGTATATTTTATTTTATCAGTGTGTTTTATCTTGTACTTGCTTTGCAGTGCATGTTAAATCTTACAGATAAACTAAACAATAAAAAAGCATGTATCATGTTTATGGCATGAATTTTCGGAATTTATGTATAGTAGATTGACAGTTTGCCCACTATCTATTCCCAGTTTTTGTTGTTTAGTTTAACAACTTTAACAATCACATAAAATTTTCGATTTAAAACTCATATTCATGCAATGCACTGCAATCGCGCAATTAATCCATTCACCATAAAATAAACTAGATAAAGATTTTTTTTTTTTCCCCCAAGATAACGAATTTTTGGAATTTTTAAATTTTTCAATTTAATAATAACATCATTATTTTGATATTGTTTATATATTTCAATTTGCATATTTCATATGTGCTTGCCTGTATATGTAAAGTGATTTGTCCTAAGTATAAAATCTCATATGTGTTAAAGTTCTAAATATCCACCACTTCTTTTCTTTTCTTTCATAGTAATATTCAGAAGGGATAACTGTTTGGAATAAGTTTTTATTTTGGTAAAATACCCGAATTTTTTACGACGAGAGATTAACGACCCAACAGCTCTAGAGTAAACTGAATTTCATTGCCGTGATTCGAATGATAAACATGTATATCAATAATCTAACTGTACTAAAAAAGACTTAGACTCACATTTCATTTCTTCGATACAGGTAGAAAAAATCTGTTGCATTAAAAAACAATATCAGGGTTGCCAACACTCCATATTTTTGAACTCCAATCATTTTTAATAGAAATATTTCCTGTGATTAAATAAATGGGAGATAACTTTCCGAAAATAGTAGTATTAAAAAAACTGGCTGACAGATCTTCAGTGCGTACATTATTCATACTAATGTTAAATATTCTAGTAAGGTTCTTGTATATATGAACTAAAGCATCCGACATTTTGTTTTTTCTTTTACCGTAGAGTTGGTCACATGTACCCAACGAGTCCGTATATTATCAAGCGGAAGCCACTATTTTGGTCGTCATGTATGTTAATCTGGAGTTATTTATTATTATTATTATTGTTGTTGTTGTAATTTTAGCTTAAATTTTAGCAAATTTTTCTTAATAGAAGAAGTTTCAGATTTTTTTTTTTTTTTTTCCAGTGGAGATGTACATATAGGAATTTTTTCAGAAACCAGTTCTATTTGATACAAAATAAACTTTACAAAAATTTAAAATTGAACATCATGATATAACAAAAATGTTTCTACTTTTTCTTTTACATTGTCAAATTTTTATATTCGCTTTAAAGCAAAACAGCATTCTAAGTCGATCTTTATCTTTGTCGTGAAAATCCCGTGTAATCTGCTTTCAAAACGTTTTTAATATGAAGTATGACATTAAAATATCACATGACCATCTTGTCAAGAGAATTTTATGAAAGCTTAGTTTAAATATAGACACATTTGTTTCTATTTTAGCTACCTCATAACGTCCTAATTATTCTTTGACTACATTTCTTGCGACCATGGAAGCGCGGATTCAACGAGTCCACTAGTAAAGTAGGGGAGACAAGTTTTTCGTTGAGAGAAAATAAGCCATAAGGGAATACCGAATGACTGGATGTTTACTAAATTCAAACCTGTTGGTGAACTTGGAAACCCTCCAAGATTTTCGACTCGTCCTCACTGCTAGGCGTAGGAAACGTGGTTACACTATAAGAGAAAAATGTGATATCAGAGTTTGCTCACCAATAATTTGCTCAAATCGCTCCAGGAAAAGACATAAAATGCATATACTTTTCCTCAGATCCTACGAAATGAAGAATATAGCCAAACACCAGGCGGGAAAGTTGACGTCTTTCGGGGTAAAAAGATGGTGGCTGATGCGTCGGAATTTATTGTTATAGGAGCTCTAGATCTAATATGGATGAATTGGAAACCTAGAAAATATGGACAGTTCTCTTATAATTTTCAATACAACAAATTGCTCAGTTTTATTCATTAAATCGATACGGATTATCGAACGCACATGCCTTGCTTCCTTCCCACATTCAAATGTAGTTATTTTATTATTTTTTTTAACAAGTTTTATTTTCTCAGGATAACCGCATTTATTTTATTGAGAGATATAAACAATCCAAGTGCTCTACATTAAACTGGATACCAAACTCGAGCCAAGACTTGAATCGTAAATTTGAATATCAGTGATTTACGTTGGTGTAGTTATAGTTGTGTGACATAAAGCCGTTTGACTATGCTAGGGTCTTGCGCCTGGTACAAATACCTTCCTTTTAAAAAGCAGCTTGAGAGCAGAACGTCTCAGTCCCCAGTGGGACACGAGTGATCTAAGTGCTAAAATTATTATGAGCTACTAGATGGGAGTTTAAATAATTCTTTGCGTCTGTTATGCACCGATAGCAAAAAGCGTTGTTTGCGAAACATTACAAAAATAACAGCAATGTTAAATACTCTAAAATGTATAAATTAAACATCCAAAATATATGGCTGTAGCAGTGGACAAGAAATTGTGCTCTCAAACCTGGTAGATTAGAGGTGCTGGATTCGACTCCAAATCAAGTTCATTGGTGTTGCCGCTCGAGAATTTTCCGTAGTTTTCTCTGAAACTAGCATGAATTCGGGATAGGACAACATAGGAAGACTCCAACACAATGCACTCCACCTGTGCCTAGGTGCCTCGAGACACGTTGTCATTACATCCAACCCCACCCCTTTAGAAAAGGTAATTCACTAGCAATTCTAAACTTATTGTAACTAAATATTTACAGTCAAAAATCAAAACATTTGGTTTTTAATAACGTTTTATTTATTTATTAGGAAGGACTATTAGTCTCAATCAAGGATTTTTGCGGTGTCATTTTTTGATAGTTAGACATTTATCGAAATCTAAAATTTATCGAAAATATATTGAATGATTTGAAAGCGATGTTATAATTTAAAAAAAAAAAAAAAAAAAAAACTAATAGTTCTCCGTCCTAAACTAAATTCTGCTTTTGTCAGAATTTCATCAAACTCTTTTTTTTTTTTTTTTTTTTTGAAAGAAAAAGAAAAGAAAAGAAAATTGATAATAATCAGTATCGAAACAAACACTATCGAAAAAGTTTTTTTTAAATAATTTTGAATTAGGAAATAAAAAGTGCGCGTGCAAAATGAAATAAAAATAAGTAAAAAAAATGAATTTAATGATTTAATTTTTATATAAAACAGGATCGCGTTCTATCTTAAAAAGTACATATAAAATTTAAACTTTATGTGGTGCGTGTGGCATCTATAAAAATTGTTTTAAGAAATAGAATAGATTAAAGAAAGCAACGATGTTGGCTGGATTTTGTTATATAGTTTGAATTTTTGAATTTTATAGAAGTAATGTCTACCGTAGAAATAATTTCCTATGAATTGTTATGCGAGCACAAGCGATGCTACTTTATTTTTATTTTTTTATTGTTCTTGAATTTTTTATATTGCTTCTTTTTTAATTTAAATAGATAATCATTTTTTTTTCATGCAGCGATACGTCAATGCATTTTAATTGTATATTTACAGTCATATACAGTAACCGCTGCTTAATAATTTCACTGGTTAATAAAATCAGCCGCTTAATATGATCAAATTGCCAGGACCAGAATCAAATCAATACAAACTATTTTAAAACCGCCGCCTAAAAAAATTAGCATCGACGGTTAATAAACTCAAAAATATCTCTTCAACTGGTAAAAATGTCATTTATGTACACTAAACAATTTTATTATTATTATTATTATTTCAAATTCTAAGCTAATAAGTAGCTCTCCCCCCCCCCCCCACACACACACACAAAAAAAAAAAAAGAACCTTTAATATTTAATTAATAATAAGTATTTAATATACACTAAACAATGTTATTATTAAAAATACCAATAGGAAAACAAATGTTAAAAATTTGCGTAACGATGATTCTTCAGTCATACTACAAGCGAGTCACGTTTAACGTATCTTAGATAATAGCTTGGGAATTATAGGGGAAAGCCATAAGATGCCTTAACTTTATAACCTGAAGGTATGTGCGAAAGAAAAATAGATAGAAATGATATTAAGAGAGTTTAAATATAATTGCATTGTATTGTGGAGGTGAAGTCCCATGGGTGTGATTTTGCGGGTATCGAACTCTATTAATAAAAATAATTTTTTATAATGGCGAAAGATTTTTCTTAATGGAAGAAGTTTAAGTTTTTTTTTTTTTTTTTTTTTTTTTTTCGGGGTAAAGATGTGCATAAGAATTATTTCAGAAAACAGTTCAATTGGATACGAAATAAATTTTACGTAATTTTAAAATGGGATATCATGATATAGCTAAAATGTTTCTACTTTTTCCTTTACACTTCCAATTTTTTTATTCGATTTAAATGAAAACGGCATTCCAAATCGATCTTTATCTTTGTAGTGAATATTCCGTATAATCTGGTTTCGAGATTATAATTTCTAAGCGATTTTTATATAAAGATATAACATTATAATATCACAGGACCATCTTGTCAAGAGGTTTTTATCCAAGCTTGGTTTATCATACACATATGTTTCTATTTCAGCTACATAATAACGTTTTAATTAGGACAAAAAAAAAATATTATGTGTGGAATTATTTTTACCGAAATTATTTCTGAAACTTTTAACTTTGACTAATAACACACTAAATCTTCACCTTTATATGTGAAACTTGTATATTTAAATATATTTCTAAAGAAATATTTGCATATTACTGATAATTAAATTTAATCAAAACGCTTTAAAATATTTAGAAAGTTTTATTTTATTTTATTTGTTTTTATTTTTATTTCACATTAATAATAATAATAATAATAATAATAATAAATCGCAGATTTCTTCATAATACGATACATATTTATATAATTTGCAAGGATATATGAAAAGTGGAAAAAATAATCACTAAACTGTAAACAGATAAATTTAAAAAAGGTATGTTTGCATGTGTAAGGGAGTAGAAAATAAAGATATCAGCGTTCAAGTACGGAAAAAACTTTAATGATAATGATTCAGGAACTTTATTTATTTATTTATTTTATTTTATTTTTATTTATTTTATTTTTTTTTATTTTTTTTACTTGTTCAGTGAAAGTTTCATTTAAATTTATACAATGGCATTAAAAAAACTAATAATTTGCATTTTTGTAGACGATTCAGATTTTGATTTAGAAATAAATATTTTTCTATTAAAAAAAAAAAAAAAAAAAATTCTATTTAATCCTAGTTTTTATATAATATTTTTTTATCCAATTATCCGACTGAACTAAAAAATACAGAATTAACTAGATTTTGTCCTGATTAATAAGCGTACCACTTTTCGTATCGATTGGCTGAACGGTGTAGCTTTGTATAGCGGACCAAAAATCTGGACAGAGAAACAATCAACTTTATATATATAGATGTAATACTGATGTTTTTGAAAACCGGCATACTTCTGATTTTTGCTTACCCGTTATTTTATTACTTCTAATTCCTTAGGAAGTATGAGATTGAGTCACGAAAAGTGTACGGACCCATATACTTTTTTATCACCTTGGCATGGTCATCATGATCGGCATAATCGCCGCTTGAGGGCGAGAATAGTTCAAAATGTCTTTATACGTGCCAGCAATGCTTAAAGAAAGACAACGGCGTTTAAATTAGTACTTTACTTCTGGGATGGGTTCAGGAGGTGTGTAAGGGCTTAAAATACCCGTGTATTATGTATGATATGTATGGTAATTACTGACTCGATGCGGATTGATAGATTTGGGGTTGAAGGCTTAGTACATTCATGGGTGAATAGGAGGCGAGCGAAATCAAATAAATGGTAAATAAATCAACTGCAGCAATCCAAACTAAGAATTTGATGGATAAGTCAATTGTAGAAAATTGATTTGTGGATTCAGAGGTCTTTGAAATTCATGAGATGGTAACTGGAAAGCACCATAATTACCAGGCTCACCACGTACTTCCAAATGGCGAAGCATTTTCATTTGGATCTGTAATTATTTTGAAAATATTTTAATGGTCTGTTTACGATCGATATAATGTATACTGAATTAAAATTTTTCAAAGCATTAGTTTTGTGTTACTTTCATACTTGATTTTTTTATTATTTTCTCCGTTGAAATGCATCAGTAAGTTTCTTCCATCTGACAGCCTCTGACTGACATATCCGGTCACTGATCTGTTCTTTTTTACATAATACATATGTGATTTAAAATTTTATAATTATAGAGTTTTAGCTTCTTTTGAAAGTTCGATGGTCGTAAATAACTCATAATGATTACAATCATATGCATAATTTTATTTTTTATCTCAGGATGAAACAACTATTATTGTAGTTCATTAAAAAAACTGTACAGGGAAAAAAACATTACAATTTTGCCCTTTTGAAAGGCGGTTAGAGGTTTAGAATCTTTTAATTATTTTAATTAATGTTGAAAAACACATACATGGTTATATATAGTTAAACACATATACTTTAATTTATCTGTCGTTCACACATAGGTATACTGAATTTCACAAATCTATCGGAAAGATGTTTCCTTTTTTTCCTCATAGGAAGCTAATACATTTTCAAAATGTTCAGCCAGTTTCTAAAATATCATAGCAACAGCAGATTGTTCAAGAGATGGATAAACGTTTTTAGAGCTCTAAAAACTAGTATGTTGTGACCACCACAAAACTTTCTTCTATATTTTCCTATACAAAGTCACTAAGTGCAAATAATTTATTAAAACTAATATTTATTCAAATTATTTAATATGATGAATGCAGATGGATTTTCATCTTAGAAAAATCTAACACTAAATATCCAAAGAAAGACGGTTTTATTGTCTGTAAATAACTTCTTATAAAAATGTGTTTTTATAATGGGTATCTCATATATCAAGTTTCGTACAGTTATATGCATTGAAATTGAGATATAGCCATCACATTCCCGAGGACATTTGCAGTGTAGCAGCGCCACTTATTGGCCGATAAGCATCCAAATTAAATCAGCATAATATATCATAATGCTCTTCTCACATATCAAGTTTTGTTTGATGATACGTAATAGAACCTGAGATATAGCCTTCCCTTAAATTGCGGAAATCGCTGTGTAGCAGCACCACCTGTTGAACAGTTGATACTAAAAGTTAAAAGACACTAATTTATGTTAAGGTGCATCTACATACAAATTTATATGCAATTCTGTGCTGTAGTTCCTGAGATATAGCCTTTCATTAAATTGCGAAAATTGCTGTATAGCAGCGCCACTTGTTGATCGATGAGTATTCAAATTGAATCAGCAAAATGTCTCATAATGGACTTTTCATATATCAAGTTTTGTTTCATTATACGCAATAGAACCAGAGCTATACTCCCCTGAAATTGCGGAAATCGCTTTGTAGCAGCACCAACTGTCGAGAGGTTGACACCAGAAGTTGATAGGCACCAATTTAGGTGAAGGTGTATCTACATATAAATTTATATGTAATTGTAAGCCGTAGTTCCGGAGACACAGTTGCCACAAAATTTTTGTCACACACACAGACAGACAGACATTTTCTAAAACTAGTCAAATCGTGATCTAGACCTCTCAAAACATGTAAATCCATCGAAAACCGGAACTCGAAAAATTTTACGAATCCAATACTTTCTTCTATTGAATATAGAAGAAAGTAAAAATGTATGATAATTGCCTACAACCCCGATATATAGATAGAGATTCGAATGTTTAGTACTTTCTTGGATAAATAGAAGGTGGACTAAATTAAATAAAACAAAAATAAATTGCTACAACCCAATTTAATCTTTTATGGACCAGTCCGTATATAGATATCATTCGTTGATCGAAAAGTCTCAGTAAATCAAAGCGTGAAAATTCTATGTTTAAAATAAATTTTAGTGTAGTGAAATACTCTCATTTAAATTGTATTCATTTAAGAAAGTTCTTCAATATTTGTGCATCGAATCTAATTGAGAGATCAGATCTATGAATTGTCATGTTTGTTTTATTCATACTTCCCCTGCTTATCAAATTTTCATATTTATTTAGAATATTTAAAGCGTGTTAAAAAGATCCAGAATTCAGTATGGTTAATATGTCGATGTTAAAAATACCAAAATTAAAAACAAAGTTTCAATATTGGATTTTCGATAGTATACTGCTAATCAAGCATGCGATCGTGAATGCAATATAACAAGGACAGATTATTTTGCGAATTCTGTTCCAAATTTTGGTGTATTTAATTTAGGTATGTATTTACAGAATCTGATAGCGTCATGTTATGGTTTTATATTACTTAATTTAATTTGCCATAAAAAGTACTTTAATTTTTAAAAAATGAAAAATATTCTTAAATATTGGCATTTGGTGAATGTTCCAATTTTAAAACAAAAAATAATGTCTGGCTTACAACAAAATAAATTTTCACAGTCTGTTTTTATTGACACTCGCTGCTCCATTGTAGATAGCATGACACTATCAGTGGCCGAAATATTTCACTTTCAAGTCGATCAGTGGCCGAAATTTTTCAATACTTCACTTTCTTTCACCTTCAGTGTTTCACGTTCAAACCCAATTAGGTCGTGAATATCTGCCTAAATGTTCGGGATGTTCCGTGAATTTCTTTCAAATTTTCATGAATGCGGGCTAGGACTCCTTAAAAATCCTCCATGGACAACTTTTCACCTAATCCTACTAACTCAGTCACTCAACGTATTCAGTCGGCTTTAACCCAACACCACACATTTGTATAGAGCCCAGTCACGACTTAAATATGAATAAGGTGTGAAATGAATTAAATGATAAAATTTCAGCATTACTAGGTCAAATAAAACTTGAATTTCTTAAATCGGAATATTCACTTGTTGTAATGCATATAAAAATATTTTCTATTTTCAGTAAACATAGCTTCACATTTAAATACAATGTTCTTTTGGAAGCACTGATTTTCCTAACATATTAATTCAAGGTATGAAATTGAATTAATAAATAATTGAACATTTTTTAACATTTTTAAATAAAGCTATCAAGAATATGGGAATGATTTTCACTATACGTTTGTACACTTGCATTTGGACTTTTGTAAATATCGTTTACGGGATTAATCATAATTATTGTAATGAATAATGATTAATTATAATAATTATATCATTTTTATTTTAAAATGAGTCGTGATATGGTAGCAAATGAAATTTAAGTGTGTTAAAAGTTTATTTTATACAGCATTATGTTCAAATTAAAATGCTTGTATTTTGGAAACGTATAATGCACTATTGCGTTCAAATAAATTCAGTATTATATTTTCCTTTATAGCAAGGTAAAACAATAAGTAAAAGAACAGCAAGATGTATTAAATAAATATAAATATATTACAATACTTTTTTTTTTCATTACAAAAAAAGAAATACTCGTAAAATGTTACAGAAATTACTTATTATTCTAAGCCAATATTATTGAAATATACAGTGGTGGACATAATTATAAGACACCTATCTAATTTGACAAATAGTGAAAGAAGAGATTCAGAGCTTAAAAATGTTTTATCAAATACGTCAAAAACATAAATTTATTCTGTTATCATACATAATTATTTTATAATAATGATATTTTCATACAATTTAATGAAAAAACTTGAAAACATAATGGATAAAATTATAAGACACCAACCGTTTCTTTCAAATACAGTGGTCAACATAATTAGCAAACACTAATGGTCTAAAAGAAAATCCCCTAATATGGTTATTCAATATTTGGTGGGGCCGCCATTGTTTTTTATAACATGAAAGATGCGGTTCGGCATCGAATCTATCAATTCTAACAAAATATCGCAAGACAGTTCTTCCCAAGCACATTTTATAGTATTCTTTAGGTCTTCGACACATATAAACTGCCTCCCATTTCGGTAAACCGCACGAGCTAAGATCCCCCATAAGTTTTCGATGGGATTTAAGTCTGAGGAACCAGAAGGCCACGGGAGAACATTGATACTTTGCTCTGAAAGCCACTTTTTTGTTTCGTGTGATGCATGAATCTGCGCGTTATCGTGCTGGAAAGTGTAGTTTTCGCCACAAAGAAGTTCACCGTATATGGCTAGTTGATATTTAAGAAGATTCTTACACTTTTCGGAATTCATTCTTGAATGCACAAAAACAATATCCGTTTTCCCTTGAGCCGAAAAGCAGCCGGCTCATTAGTACGTTATTTTGGCGGCTCATTAGTACATGAGGAGACTTCCGTAAATCATGCCAATAATATTGAAACCCGTCAGGACCATCCAGGTTAAACTTTTTTTCATCAGAAAATAACGCAGAGTACCATTTGAAGGTCCAGGCCATAGTTTGTTTAGCGAAGTTTTGACGCTCCATTTTGTGCCGGCTTAGAAGCGGTGGTTTTTTCTTCAATTTTTTCTATTTCACATAGGAAGCATTATGCAACACCCTGCGAATGGTTCTCCTTGAACAATTCAGTTTCAAAGCATTTTTAATGCCTGTAGTGGTCATCTTATTCTGTGTAGCGAGCAAAAGCACATGGCGTCTGTCTCTCGAGGAGAAGCAAGGAGTACGTGCAGATCTTTTAATCACCGATCCATTAATTCCTCTTTTCAAAACATTTCTAATTGCACATCTAGAGTGTTTAATAACTTTTGAAATGTTATTAATTGAAGCAGCAGTTCCATTTAATCTCCAAATTTCGCGAATTTCACTTTCTTTTAATTCTGTACCTCGTGGCATGTTTGTAAATGCGTGAAGTTGGTTATCATCTGCTTTAGTTAAATGCTGACGTCATAACAGCGTGCAGAAAATTTGCATATTGCACATTATTTTCGAAAAAAAGCAGGTGTCTTAATTAAAATGTTAGGGTGTCTTATAATTTTGTCCATGGTATTTTTAATTTTTTTTATTAAACTCTATAAAAATATCATTTCTGTAAAATAATTACGTGTGATAACAGAATAAATTTATGTTTTTGACGTATTTGATAAAACATTTTTAAGCTCTGAATCTTTTCTTTCACTATTTGTCAAATTAGGTGTCTTTTAATTATGTCCACCACTGTAGGTACAAAAGTTTTCGTTTTAATTTAATTCTACAAAAAAAAAAAAAAAAAAAAAAAAAAGTGCCTGTGTTTTTATTGCTACCATAACTAAGCTATGATTAAAAAAATTGTGCTGGCACAGATTGTAATTGAAGAATTATAAACAAACTCTCAACAATAGTACAATAACAGAGTTAAAAAACGATTAAAATGGATTCAATATTCAAAGTTTCAGGTTATTTTTCATGCAACATACTGTAGTTTAAAAAATGTCCATAGAATTTAATTGCAAATACCCGAAAAATATTTTTATTTTATTTTGTTTATTATTTATTATTTATTTATTTATTTTGTGCGTGTGTTATAATGGAAAAGATAAAGAAAATGAACATTTTACCGAGTGATAAAGAAGGAAATACAAATGCAAAATACAAAAAAGTAAACCATAATATACAACAACAATATTAAAAAAGGAAAAAGAAAAGAAAAGAAAAACGAAAAGAAAAAGACCAGAAAAGGAAATATTTCAAAGCATTTGTGGAATATTTTGTTTTTATTTCAACAGACGATTGTCTGTTTAACAAAAGGTTTCTTATTAAATATGCTACTATAAAACAGATGCTTTTTAAAAAAGGCTATTTTTAAAGAAGAAAATCAATTTTTTATAAAGTATTAAATGGAAAAAACCTTTTCATATTTATTCTCAAACAGAATAATGTTCAGTTTTCCATGAAAAGGAAGAAAAAAAAAATCCAGAAAGCTGAATATTAAACGCATAAAATAAAACCGGTCAAATTATACAAATTTTTATGCTCAGCTTTTACAATAGTTATTAAGTTAAATCATTTAATTTCTCATGTATAGCACAAGATTTATGTCTCATATATAGATTCCCATACTGTTATACATGTACACCCCGCGACAAAAAGATAGGTAAAAAGGGTTTTTTCTTTGATTTTTCATAAAATAACATTATCTAAATTGTGCTTATCATAAAATAACACTATTCCCAGACTAATTTTTGTTAAGACTAATTTAGAAAATTTTTAAGACTAGAATTTTTCTAATTTAAACTACACACCGCGACAAAAAGATAGGAACAAAGGGTTTTTTTTTTTTTTTTTTTTGAATATGATTATTTTGAATATGAATATTATGAATATGATTCAAATATTTAATATGTTTTTGATATGATAATACTTTGTTATGATAATAAATGATCAGCACAATTTAGATAGTGTTATTTTATGAAAATTTTATAAAAAACTTTTGTTCCTATCTATTTGTCACGGAGTGTAGTCTTAAATTAGAAAAATTTTAGTCTTAAAACTTTTCTAAATTAGTCTTAAAACAAAAATTAGTCTGGGAGTAGTGCTATTCTATGATAATAATAAATGATAAGCACAATTTAGATAGTGTTATTTTATGAAAAATCAAAGAAAAAACCCTTTGTACCCATCTTTTTGTCGCGGGGTGTACCTATTTACTCTAAACTCACATTGATTGTATCAGTCATTATAATTCAATTTAGTTTGAGTATCTAAAAATGCCCATATTGTCGCTATCCTAATGATCAGGCGTAACTCAATAGTACTAACTTTTCAGATGCAAACCATAAATCCCTCATAAGTAGGCAACCATTAGGAATTGAGTTATGCCATTTTGACCACTTGACGAAAGGGGGGGTGGAGGTGTCTCAGCTATTTTTTAAGTTACTCAAAATTTCCCATCAACTCTTTTACTCAAAATCGCCATTTTTTGAGTTACACTTCTTTATCATCAGAACGGCAATATATGATCAATTTTTAGCACTACACTTTGAATTAAGCATAAATAAATCTTATCTTAAAATCATAAGAAGTTCACACTTCAGTAATTCTTCCAAAAAATAAATAAACAACACTGCTGAAAGTTTCTCCCGAATTATGATATAAAACTTATTAATAGATGACATACATTTTAAATACCGTGATGGTTTAATTTTAAAAGTATCCATTTTTAATGGGAAAGAAATGAGATTATATATATATATATATGATGTAAGGAAAAAGAAGAGAATTGAAGAAACAGCTATATAAATTCCAAATTAAGAATATTTAATATAGAATTAACTTTACTATGTATAATAGGATCAAAAGATTGAAATTAGATTGCCCTGTCGAATGACAAAATATTTCTTTCAATAATGAAAAATCGTACCCCCCCCCCCCCTACAAAAAACAAAAAAAAAAAAAAAAAAAAAAAAAAAAAAAAAAAAAAAATCGAAAAGTAGCCCTGGCGTGTCATAAGTCTGTAAATATTAAAAAAAAAAAAAAAAAAAAAGGAATTCTTAGAACTGAATGCGGTTTGCGAAAACGTTATTTTGGTAAAGGAGAATACCCCCCTTTTTTTTTTTTTTTTTTTGGTAAAGAAAAAAATAATTGTTAAAATTTTTAACATTAATGGGCGCTACTGGGACGCAGTAACAAGAAATAAGCGAAAATTCTTAGTCTCCTTTAAATTGCAAGGTTTTACGATTAACAGTTCATTACAGATTTTTCCTCCTACTTACTTGTACACAAAATATTAATTTAACCTATTTTCTTTGAGGGAATTAAACATTAAGTGCATGAATTTTTATTTTTAATAAATAACATTTGAAATCAACCGGGTAATGGATGTAGTTAATAGGAAAAATGAAAAAAAAAAAAAAAAAAAAAAAAAAAAAAATCATAAGATTTACTTTAGCACTAGTGAACTTATGTAGAACCGATTTCGTATATCGATGTATTTTTACATCGATGTATGTAACGAATTATGTATTTCAGATGTATCGATTTTTTTGTATCGATGTACTTTTGCAAAAAAAAAAAAAAAAAAAAAAAAAAAAAAAAAGCCCTTTTTTCTTGTATAAATTTGAAAAAATGTAAGTATTATTCGTTACTCTTCCCTTGTTTCTATCCGAAAAAAAATTTTTCTTGTATGTTTTTATTACTTTTTATATAAATAATCGTAATTCGTAACACACGCCGAAATGAAATGTTGCAATTAAATTATAAGCTATAATTTTTAAAGATGACGGATACATTTAACAAGAGTGATGTTGCGGCTGTAAACATTTGCCTCCATCAAAATAATATAATTTTCTATAGAAATGTATGATTTGCTCTATCGACGAAAATTCCATTTTTTTTTTTCTTTTTTTTCTTTCTTTATAAAAAAAATTTCCTTCACGAGAATAACTTTTTTTCCAAACCGCGTTCAATGCAACCAATTTCTTCAATTTTTATGAATTTTTAAAATGTGTACAGACTTATGGCATACCCAGGATGTTGAAGAAAAAAAACAAAAAACATTTATTTACAAAAATAAATAAATAAATAATCAGACATCCTTTTTTGTACCTTACAAGTATACAAACAGGTAGGCAATCATTTTCTTTTATTAGTATAGATGATGTTTTATTTTAACATACGTTTCTTTTTTAGGTACCTCTTGTAACCGCTCTTGGCTTTGAAGAGGATCTCATATTGCAACTCCAAATCCACATGGGATGTGCTTTCGTTCTCGGTTGCGGATTGTTTGGTTTTTTGCTGGTAAAGAAAAATGCCGATTGCATTGTGGGTCGACAGTATCTTTGCCAGGCTGCAATGGTGGCCATTGGACTGAGTTTTTTATCCATTAACACTGCACAAGATTTCAATGGTTTTGTTTTGTTTATATGGATGTATGGAATACCATGCGGAGGCCTTCATTATTCCCTGAAAATGCTGGTATTTGAAAAAATCAGAGCCAAAAGTTTCAGTCGTGCTTGGTCGTATGTGGAATGGGCTCAAAGTCTGCCAGTTTTGGTCGGAATACCAGCTACTGGTGAGTATAATTTATTTATTTTTAGTACGCAAAAGCTATTGCTTTCATTCTGCATTAATAAAAGCATTGTCACATTTTCAATAAATCTCCTGATATAAAGTAGGATAAAATACTTTCTCATACTGCCGAAAATAGGTATAATTACAACTTGTGAAAAGCAAAAACTTCTTCAAATCCAGTATTTCTAAATCTAATATAATATTGAATACAGAAGAATATAAAAAATATCTTTTCTTGAATTAAGTTACTCGAGTCACTTCAATATTTAATACATTGTTAAAAATAATAGTTGTAAATAATAGTATTAAGCAAGAAAATGGTGCTAATCAGTCATATTTAGCTGCAACCAATATTTTTGTGTTAAGTACCATCTTAATGGTGCTTTCTATTAAATGGTATTACTAAAGTGGTGAAACAGAGCACCAAATGTCTAAAAATACTGGTGGCATCTAAATTAGAACGCCACTTTTTTTTTTTTTTTTTTGAGTGTGTGTATCATGCGGAATATAGGATTGAAATATACAGTGCTGGAAAAAATTATAAAGCCGATAGAAAAATTTACAAAAGTCAAAAAGTAATGGAATTGTTGATAACGCAAATTCTATTTTCATTTGCATGATCAACATCGAAGTAATGCGCATAAACTTTGTTTAGAAAAACGGAATAGGGAACATAAATTATGCTAATTTCTTACAACCAATGAAAAACAACTTGGAAAAAATTATAAAGCCGATTGTTCTAGCTTCCTCTGGCATAATGCCAGACATGAGAAAGCAGGTTCCTAGGAAAGTTTATGTAAATATAAACGTGTTACGTGCATTCATTTTGTATTTGATGTGTTTAATACAATGCCAAGAGGAAAAAAGTTATCCGATGGTGAACAAATTAAAATATTAACTTTAAATGAAGTTGGAATGTCTGGTTCTAATATTGCAAGAAAAATAGGAAGGTCCAAGGCTGCAGTAAACAGTTTTCTCAGAAATCCCGAAGATTACGGCAGTAAGAAGCGTACAGGAAGACCGAAATCCTTAACTGTAAGGCAATCAAGACAAATCCGGAAGCTAGCTTGCGGACAAAAAATGTCGTCTGCTCAAATTCAAGAACATTTACAATTACCATGTACAAGCCGAACGGTAAGAAATATTTTAAGTAGCAATCCCATTGTTCAGTTTAAAAAATTTAAAATAAAACCCCCTCTTTCGAAGCACCACAAATATGCTCGCTTAGACTTTGCCCGAAAACATTTAACCGAAGGCACATATTGGAGAGATATTGTCTTTTCCGATGAAAAGAAATTTAATTTCGATGGACCCGACGGCTATAAATATTTTTGGCATGATTTACGACAGGTACCTCATATTTTTTCAAAGCGTCAGTTTGGAGGTGGCTCGGTAATGGTTTGGGCTGCATGTGCTGCCGGTGGAACCACTCCAATTGTTTTCATCCATAACAAAATGAATTCAATTATGTATCAAGATATGTTAGGAGATAATTTGTTACCCATTGCTCGTCTTATAACTTCAGGAGACTGGACATTTCAGCAGGACAACGCTTCCGTTCATGTTTCGAAGTCAACTAAATCTTGGCTGGAAGCTAACCAGGTGAAATGCTTTCAATGGCCAGCTGTTAGCCCCGATCTGAATGTAATAGAAAATCTTTGGGGAATTTTAGCCCGAAATGTTTACAAAAATGGAGGACAATTCAATTCAAAATTAGATTTGATGAATGCTATTAAAACTGCTGGAATAATATTGATGCAAGTACTTTGTGTGGTCTGATAGATTCAATGAACAAGAGACTAGTCACAGTTATCGAAAAAAAAGGGTCTCACATCGATTATTGATGAAATACATGTATCGACTTTATAATTTTTTCCAGCTTTCTTTGTACATAAATTTTTCTTACATCTACTAACCTTTTGTTATTGTAGTTATTAATAAATTTATTTTTTCCTTTTGTTCCTTGTAGCATATAATGTATATGTATGAAATTTTGTAAATGTTTGATCTTTTGTTTTTTAATTATATCATATTTTCAAGTGGCTTTATAATTTTTTCCACCACTGTAGGATTGTGTGAAATATAGGATTTTATTTTTAATAGTGTGCTAAACAGGGCATACACTTTTCTAAGAGGCAATTCTACAAATAATATAAAGAAAATGCTGAGATATTGAAAAAGTCACTAAGTCCAAAAAATTACGATTTAGTGATAAAAACTACATTTCATCACAAATTAATGTTGGAAGTTCAGTAAAACTCAGTAATTCCATAGAAATTTCCGTTTCCAAGCAAAAGAGACATCCTAATTTCACTAGGTTTTACAGACAAGTGTATCCTCAAGTAAAAAAGCAACTAATTAGAACTTTCGATTAACTGTTTCATGACATAAACCAGTCATCTAAATATCAGTAAAGATATTGTAAGAGTTAATAATCCATAAAGCATATTTATCGATTGTTCATTATGAACCAAAAATTGTAATTGGCTATATCTTAAAATCTCAATTTTAGACTTAGTGATTTTTACTTGAATACTGACGAAATATACTATATATATATATATGTGACGTATTTAATTACTTGATGAAAGAGAGATGACAGGCGCAGCACAAAATGACGACTAGGCTTTCTTTCAGGAAAACATCTTTATTGCTTCATCATTTTTGAGTCGGGACGGGGCAAGACGAATGGAGTCTAATCCGACACTCTGCCGATCCGCGCCGACAGTTCAGGCCGCACCCGGGCCTCGAGCCGCCGAATCCGTTGGGGAATGGTTGTAAGATTTACGTAATTTCAGAGGAAGGGCAGCGTGGAAATGTTTAACAAGCCAAAATCGTGGCAAATCGCTCCGTTTGTTTAATGTTTGGGCTTTTATACCTAATTTTCGGAGCTGGTGATTGGTTCCTTAGATCATCTGGGATCTTAAAAGGAATTTCTGGGATTAATTTATATGCAGCTCAATGCAGCAAGACTTGCAAGTTGCACTATAGTCAGCGAATTTCAACTTATAATTTCGTTCCTTTTCTGATTTCTGAGTTATAAAGTCTTCTGCTAGAAAACAAACTTTAAAGGGGCAATTACAAATTATTTGCGATTATAATTTCGATTACCGATTTTCACACTTTTAATTTGGTTTTAAATTATTAAAAAACCCATTTATTTTTATCCCTTTCATATATATATTTGGACTTAGTAATTTTTGCTTGAATTTCGACTATATCTATTATATGTATTCACGTTTTTAAACAAAAAGAGACTAGAAGATGTTACGTAAGTTAAATTTATTTAAATTAAATATGTTACTAATTATTTGTTTTTTATTTTTATCTTTCGAAGGATTTATCTTGATAGATATTCTTTAAACAATATTTTTCATTTATATTGGATGTAGTAATAAGTTTTAAAGCGTATTTCAGAAAATTAATACGTAATTGAGAATTGGTAATAATACCTTTATTTAATAAAATGTTCTTCGTTATTACCTAACACCATCAATCATCGATTGGTAAGCTGACTGATGCCAACAGTGTAAAATCGTTGGTTGTTTGACGCGATGAAGTCGTCAATCCATTCTCGTACTTCGCCCAGTGTCCAGGGGTGCACAGAAGACAAGGCATTGCGCATAGAAGGAAATAAATAATGGTCCGAAAGGACTATGTCAGGGATACAAGTCGGCTGCTTCAAAACATCCCAACAATGTGTTTCTAAACTGTCTTTAACCGCTTTCTCCAAATAAGGCATGCGTTACCATAATACAAATTTACGGGCACAAATCTTTGCCAGCAGAGAGACGTCTTCGACCGATTTACCAGTTGAATCGAAGGAAATGGTGCTAATGGTGTTCGGCAGTTACACTTACACTGGGCTCCAACACTTCCAAATTAAGCACACTCTACATATCCCCCTAAATAGATAGGTGAACTATTTTTGCAGTGAATGGCTCGTTTCTGCGTCCAGAATGTTGCTTTCCTGGAATTCACCTAATGTTTTCTACACTTCAAGAAAGACTTTCTGTGTTGCTTGTTATCCTTGTTGACCTGATTAAAGCACCTCAAGATAAGGTTATTCTTGTTCCTCTAGTTAATTGCATCTGGAACTAATATTCCTGCCTTCTGAATCTTCCGCTTTCCGTGTAGACGATTAGAAATCATTTATGTGATACTCCTAATTGTTCAGCAAATTCTTTTTGCGATTGAAATGCCACCGCCACGTTCTCGATCAGTAACATCAAAATCGCCATCTTTAAAACGACGAAACCGAAATTCGCATGTGCTTTTCGATAAGATTTCCTCCCCGGGAACAGAATAGATGGAATGATAAGTTTTTAAATCACTTTTTCCTCGGAAAAATTTGTTACGAATGCGGTGGCAAATAAAATACCTATCGTATGACATCTTTCACCTTCAAAATTTTAATTTTACTTTCACATTTTTTCCTAATTTTTGCTTCAGTTTGATAGGCCTGAACTAGCTTCTATCATATGACACAAACGCTGTGTACTGATTGATAAGCTACTTTGCAATAGAAGTAGACGCCACACAGAAAACGCTTCATAATTCTATACCCCGGATGTAAAAGACACCGCGCCATGTCCATTTTTGGAAAAAGGTTAGAAACATGTTCGTGATGTACATTTTTTGCTTTATATAGAGGCATTAAGCATTATGCCTAGTTACTATAACGGAGGTAGGATAGTAGAACATAAAGCCATATTTCTTTTCTTAATTCATGACAAATGTCATTAATTTCATTGTAGCATCATTCCTGAAATTTTGCTTTTTGTGACATGGTGTTATTTAACTCCGGAGTACAAAATTATTTATACACCCAATAAGTCTGATTTCAATGAAATTTTATTTAGTTAATCTTCAGAAAATTAAAAAGGGGAAAATCTGTCAAACACGCATCACTCATTTGAAAATCTGCTATTATTTTCGTTTACAGATTATTATAACACTATTAATCTTTTTTAGACTGCAGATTTTTCTTTTTTGAACAGTAAGCCCTAGATTTTGGCGTTACTGTATTTAATTAATAAAATAATTTTGGATATTTGAGTTTAAATCATTTAAATTTCCTCCTCAGAAACCTACGCGGTAAATGTCACTGGCGTATATATACGTCGACAGTATTTAAGGGGTTATTTACGAATACAAAAAAAATCCTATTTTTTAAATTAATGTAATGTTTTAGGATAACACACATTAAACACACAGCCGACTTGAAAAAAGATTTGGGCGGCTATATGCCAACACTCGTCCGAAAAGGATTAAATTGCAGACTATATCGTATAGGAATTCAAAAAGAAAAATACTTTAAGGGGCTGGTGGATATTGAAAATCATTGAAATATATTAAAAATTTCTCGAAAACTATTAAAATAAAAAAAATATATAAATAATAAAATTCAAAATTTTATTATACTTTATTTGTTTATTTATTTTTGAAATTTGTTAAAATGCTCCAGGCTACTGAGTTTTTAAATTTTTCCTTCCCTCAATTTTAATTTAGTATAGTTTATGAATATAGTCTAAACATAGTATTTGTGCATTATTTTGTGGACTGATTGACAAGTTAACTTTTTTGAAATATATTTTTATGTTTAAATGTTGTAATTTCATGCAAATTTTTAGCATCCAAACATAAAAATATTTTTAAATAATTAATTTATCAATCATTCCACAAATTAATGCACGCGTATGTTTCAAATATATTGATAAACTATAATAATGTAAAATCGAGGGGAGAATTTGAAAAATGAGTAGTCTGGGGCATTTTAAAAAATTTCAACAAAATTAAAATTTTATTTTATTTTATTTTATTTTTTAAGTAGTTTCCGAGAAATTTTAATACATTTAATATTGATACATTTCAACATTTATGTATGCAAACTTTCAGACTCTAAGAGAGTAACTTCAAAAACTTATTTTCAACGTCCACTCAAAGTAAAAATCTATTTTTTTTTTTTTTTTAAGAGTCTTTTTGATTTTTGCGACACGTTAGCACACACCTATCAATTTTAATAGATTCTTCATGCAAAATATGTTGAACCCTAAAAGCAAAGAAAACGTTACTATTAGAGAACCATTTAAAAATGATACATTTCTCGCCTCGTTATAATTGAGAATAATTACAATTTTCTCGCATTTATTCATATTAACGTTCATTATCACAGATACCATACAGGAAGCAAAACTATCAAACCATTAACTGCGCTAAAAATGCCTTTAGGATGAAAGCAAAGTAATATTGATTATAATATTAGGAACATCTGGCAAACAGCTTGTGCACTGGACGATCAAAATGTGATAATGGAATAAAATGGTAATCGGAACTGCATCAAATGGAAATTTCTGCATAAAAAGGAAATAAAATATGTCGATAAAAAAAATAGTAATACTCTTCTGTGAATTTAGATTCAAATATAAATGTCTGATTTATCTTTTAAAGTAAAACATCTTGTAATAAAGTCGTAATGTATTTTAAATAATTTATCATTTTTATAAATGCTATTAAGTATAATTATATTTATTATAAAATGAATGCTCAAGCTAACAGAAAAATGTGCATTCAAAAAATATATGTTTGAATGATTTTTTTTCTTTTTTACATATTATATTGTCTTACTATTATTTTTATTTAAATGTATAAATACATACAAATACATCTGTGACAATGAGATAAAAGAAATGTATTATTATTTTTTTTTTTTTAATTTATAAATACATACAAATACATCTGTGACAATGAGATAAAAGAAATATATTATTTCTTTTATTTATATTCTATGACCCAAAATTTTTTTTTTTAAATCACTTAGATATTAATATTTTATTATATGAAAAATATTTATTACAATGCTATTAAAAAATGAATAAGAAAGGTATAAAATCATGATTAACACATAGATTTTCAGCCATTTTGAATAATATTTCTGGCAAAATATTTTGTTTTTTCTTATATGATGATAAAACAAACAATATTTCAGAAAGTTTAAATGAATAAATTTTCTAAAACATCCTGAAAATAAAATAAAAAAAAAGGGTCACATTTATTAAGTTAATTTAGTTTTTCTTTCTTTCAAAATATTTCAGAAAAGAAAAAAAAAATTTTCTTAATTATTATTAATCTTTCTTTCTTTATTTTTTTTAATTACACATCTACATAAATAATGTTGGTAAAATTTTATTTGATAATTTTCTGATACATATGTTTTCTAGTGTGCTGAAACCGAAAAGGAAGCCTGTTTTTCTCTATCATGTATAGATTTTTCTCAATACAGGGTGTCTACCGACACAATTTCTTCACTACTAAAAAAGCCTAAAAATCAGTCAAAATTGTTAAATCAAAATTTTAAATGTAGACCTGTGTTATTTACCTAGATTAAAAAATAAATAAAAAAATAAATAAAAAATAAAGTTATCTTTTGGTCCAGTCAATTTGTAGTCCATTTTAGTCCATAATTTAAGAACTATAAACAATTTAGATTAACTGCTATTTAACAGATTGCTTGCCGGTCGCCTAAAACTACGCCTTTTTTTTTTTTTTTTTTCTTTTTTTCGAGCACCGCCTTTGGGAGTTCTTCCAAAACTGTACTTTAAAAAATGATTTTACGCATTCGTGTATTTATTTGTGTATGTGATAAAGGTGTATATATATATGTATATATGTATCTATCTATCTATATATGTGTGTGTGTATGTATACATATATATATATATATATATATATATATATATATATATATATATATATATACAGTAGGACAGCAAAAGTATACGAGCACTAGCAAAAATTCCTATGTATAAAAAAAGTACAATTAATACAATTTTGTTAAGTAAATCCTTCTCGAATCATGTTTTTAGTCAGTCTAAAAACACGATTCGACAAGGATTTATTTAACAAAGCTGTAGTAAGTGTACTTTTTTATATAGGAATTTTTGCTAGTGCTCGGATACTTTTGCTGCCGACTGTATGTATAAGCTAGCTGCATATAAGGTATCGATTTCTGAGGATAAAACTGAAGTAATTTAATGACGAATACATTGTTATATCAGGATTATTACGGTGTATACCAGTAATTTTATATAGCTAATTTCTTTAGAACATAAGCCAGTACCTATAAGAAGAAATTTATTTTAACTAAAATAGTGGAAAAGTCCTTGTAAAAAGGAAACACCGTGGGTTCCTTGCCATCAGGGTATTTTAAGATTCTGAACAACAAGCCCTGCTTCTTAGCTTTCCTCTAAAGCGTAATATTATATACAGTGTCATACCTACAAACATCCTATTCGATATTCCGTAGCTTTGTTAATACCCGTCCCTTTTTCACACCACTTTATTTTTAGAGTACTTTTGTCCAAATGTAATTACGATTAAAGAATAAGAAAAATACTCTAAAAAAAGATCGGTGTGAGAAAAAGGCGGGTACTAAGAATGCTACGTAATATCAATTAGAATGTTGATAGGTATGACACTGTATATAATATTACGCTTTAGAAGAAAGTTAAAAGACAAAGCTTGTTGTTCAGAAACTTAAAATAACCTGACAATACGTTTTCATATAAACAGTTCCTGTATCGCATAGTATGATTTCCTTTAAACAGATGTAAGACTCATTATTTACTACATAAAAAAAGTTCGTATGACAAAACTTTGTTTTTGTGCCGTTAACATTAACAGTTCTACTTTGAAAGCACAGATTTTCTGCATTGTTTAATGATAAATAGAAAAATCATTGCTAATCATCAATAACATCTACTATTTCTGGCTTAATATAAGGTTTTCTATCATATTCAACTATTTGAAATGATGTATCTTGATCGCCACACTGTGAATCAAGAGTAATGGGTTCTTCTTTTATGAAAGGTTTCACATCTTTTAATACAACAGCATTACGGAAATTTGGCTGCTCATTATCCATTTCCATTTTCACATATTGTGTTCCTTTTTTAACATCGACATTAAAAGGGGTCGTCTCAGGGAAATCTTTAAGGTCGTAATTATCCTTCTTCACATTTGTAATGTTTTTTGGACGAATACATTTTCTCCTTAAAAAAGTTCCATGGTCATTGCAAACGTTTAAGTGAAATGACGATACAATATATATTTCAGAGAATTCATCCGTACGATAAAAGGCTAGTTTTGAAGAAACCAAATATTCTTTAATATCATCTGCTTTACGCATGTTCGATAGGTTCTCTGGTTTTACAAAAGCTGGCTGTATAACGCTAATATTATTTGCTAATAGTCCTTTACAAAAATTGAATTTTAAAGACAAAGTGTCTTTTGATTCAAGTATTACGGGTGATGTGAAAACAATATTATATTTGTCATTGCTTTCTGTGGTATTTATATAAAACTTGTTTACTGGTGTTTTCCGATCGTGAGTGATTTGTAAAGTAAATTCTTGTGGCGATATTTCATTTGGGCCGAAATTGAGCTTTATGTCCAATACTTTTACTTGGGTGAAGTGTTGGAAATCAAACCCATATTCTTGAGTAACCGACTTTAAGTCTTTGCTATCATGAATTACTAGGAACTTTAACGGTTTCACTATGTTCATTCTTTTATGTATAAATATGCATAACGAACATTTATTTACAATTTCTGATTTCACTTTTGGTTTATACCACTGTGGAAATAACGCAGGATCCTTACGCAGTTTACTCAATAAGATGGAGGATAACTCATCATCTGAAAAAAAATTAGGGTGTTTCTCACATATAAACTGATACTCTGTATAGTTTATAGATTGTAAATCAATAAAAGATAAGATATGATCTTTATGGCATTTATTGTTTGGATATGATAACCAACTGATTGCCAAACAAAGTAAGTCAGCTTCGCTATTTAGTGCGATTTTTTTAAGAGATAACATCTTTAGAAGAGCAGTTTTTGAAAAATCTTCTTTGATGAGTTTTCTACTGATTCCATCGTTCTCAAAGATATTGATGCATTTGTAAACAATATAATTGAAGTTTTTTCTCAATCCATAATCAAAGTAATCAATAGCATTTAAAGGATTGATTTTCCTTCGATGTAGCGAACTCAAGCATTTCTTGTATACGTGATTTATACCAAATCGTTCGGAAATTTCGAGTGCTTGAATTAGTTTTTCAAATGGCATTTTCCCAAAGCACTGCCCGCCTTCAGATGTGTACAAATACCTGGAATACAAATTCTTATTAGAACTGTATCTTTTTATGAAATAATAAATATCTACATATAATATAAATTAAAACGAAACATCAATGAGAGAATAAGTATCATTGCAGTGACATTTAATTTTAATATAAACGTTTGTAACATATATTTTTCGAGAACAAACTTTATTTATTTATTTATTTATTTTAATAAGAGAAAGAAAGGTAGATTTGAAACTGCATTTGGGTTTTATGGTTTAGTAATAATGGATCATCTCATTTTTAGCAAAAATAGTTATCCTTTCTTTCATTGCGAAATGATGCTCATTTCGATCAGCAGTTATTGTCGCTGATGAAGGAGTTTTTTTATTATTTAGATTTAAAACAGTCGTCGTTATTTTTATGTGGTATCATCGTACAAAGTGTGCTATACACAAAAGAAAAAATATTTTCTCCAAACTTAGTCTATGACTTACTAATTTTTATTTATCTTGCCTCTGTTAGAATGACGTCACTTTCACAAAACCTCCCAAATAGAGCCCCTTAAATAAAATAATAGGCAGGCGCATCACCGCCATTTTTTTGCCTCTGAAGAGGACAGCACTCCCGCTTGGCGTCCTTATCGCTTCCCGAATGAATTTAAGAAATCTTGATCTGAAGCTAATCCGGTCAAGATAAGAGGAATAAGCAACAACAATATTCCTAAAAAACACATTTTTTTCACATCAGGATGTCATTTTATTCTCACGATATCCTATGGATGTACTGGGGTAAGATGTGTTGTTAGGGCTGTTTCTGTTTCTTTTACAAAATGTCGCCAAAACTCAAATACACAGTAATAGAAGGTCTGTGAACATTTTATATTCACTTCTTGAATGATTATAGCAGTTTATCGCTAAACAAACTTCCACATCATAGTTTGCTTATCTAAAATTATGAAATATAATAAAACAAGTTACTCTAAAGTAACGTAAGACGATAAAAAAAATGTTTGTCATTTGTTTATCAGAGAAACGTACTAGGTACATGTGGTAACCCTAAGGCAACAAAATGCCTCATGCGCCAGCTCGTATATATAGGAGCCTTACTCCCAAATGAAGTATTATCGTTCATAAAATGACGTCATTACTTTGAAGTTATTCGATGGAAAAAGTGCATTTTAATAGAGAATAGCTGCTGCACTTTTCTATGATTCTGTGGGGCTTTTGCTTACTAGCAGCAGAATAAGTATACTACTGGCCATTAAAATTGCTACACCAGAAAAGAATTCAAATATCAGAATGATATTTATTAGGCATATACATTATAGTAGGAAGAACAATTGATTGCATTTTCAGGAAATTTGGAGTAACATATCCTAAGAAAACAGTATATAAAGCAGCGATCTCTGGGAGAAATAACTGCGTTTATCTGACTAGACATTGGATCGAACAGTGACTGGATGGCATATTCGTGTACAGCACTTCATGAAGCTTGCACACGATGCCACAGTTCATCGACCGCAATTACTGGTGCGTAGTGACGTGCCAGTCGCTTTACAACGATTAAACAGTCATTTGCATTGGTGCGAGATCAGGAAAACGCGCTGGCCAGAGCAGCAGTCGAACACAATATGTATGAAGGAAGGTCCGGACAAAGCAGACAACTTACGGTCGTGCATTGTCCTGCTTAAATGTTGCTCTACGTAGGCATTGAACGTAGGACAGAGTGACGATCCTTAACTCGTGAGAAATGTAATGGCCGCTATTTAAAGTACCTGGAATGAAAACATAATGTGATCTAGACGTGTATCCAATGGTACCACATACCATCACTCTAGGTGGTGACACAATATGCGGCTACCAAAACTTTGATTACCGTCAAAGCTGCACTACTGATATAGGGCAGAGCGGCGGGCCTTAACTCATCAGAGATGTAATGGCCGCTATTCAGAGTGCCGGGAATGCGAACAAGAAGTGATCGAGACGTGTATCCAATGGGACCTTATATCATTAATGCAGGTGATGGACAATATGACGATGTCGAATACCAGCTGGCAATGTGCATTATTCACAACACCGTTAAATATGGACGGGGTAATATTGATGCTGTAAACAGGATTGTGATTTGTCTGAAAGACGACGTCACGCCATTCTTGCGTCCAGGTTTCCCATTGATCACACATTAAAGGCTCTCATATCAGTAGTGCAGCTTTGACGAAAATCAAAGTTTTGGTAGCCGCATACTGGGTCACCACCTAGAGTGATGGTATGTGGTACCATTGGATACACGTCTAGATCACCTTTTGTTTTCATTCCAGGTACTTTAAATAGCGGCCATTACATTTCTCACGAGTTAAGGATCGTCGCTCTGTCCTACGTTCAATGCCTACGTAGCGTAACATTTAAGCAGGACAATGCACGACTGCAAGTTGTCCGTATTGTTCGGATCTTTCATGATGCATAATGTGTTCGACTGTTGTTCTGGCCTGCGCGTTCTCTTTATCTCGCACAAATGAAAATGACTGTTTAGTTGTTGAAAAGCGACAGTCCCGCCACCACTCATCAGTAACAACGATCGATGAACTGTGGCATCGTGTTGAAACTTCATAAAATGCTCTACCCGTACATGTCATCCAATCATTGTTTCATTCAATACCTAGCACATAAGTGCTGTTATTACTCACAGAGGTCGCTGCTTTATGCACTGTTTTCTCAGTATATACTTCTCCAAATTTCCTGAAATTTTAATCAATTGTTCTTTCTACTATAATGTAATATGTCTAATGAATTTCATTCCGTTATTATCATTTCTTCTTTGTGTAGCAATTTCAATGGGCAGTAGTGTAGTAATAAATAGCAATCGTAATTCTAAATCATAATACAGTTAGCAGTTCTACCCGTTTTTCGCACGAAAAAAAAATTAGAAAAAAAAATGCGTACGTAAAAATCTTGGTGAGAAACGTCCGAGCTACTTCAGTGCCAAATTTCAAATTTCGCCAAAGGGTTCTATGCCGAAGCTGTTCCATTTTTTAGAAAATTTTTTCTCAATTTTATTTTAATTATAAAAAAAAAAAAATACATGTTCTTTTTTTATTTTTTTCTCATAAAAAGAAGGATATTTGCTTATTTATTTATTTATTTTTGGCTTGTAAATAGTGGAATCTTTCTATATCTAATTTTTATAATTTAAATTTTTTTTTAATAATAAAATTTATTTGTTTACTTTCAGAGATTTCCATTTCTTTTATTAAGTTTAAACCTTTACCGCCCTTTTCCATTTATTTTAATATATTAGAAATTGCCATCATTAATTTAAAAACTTTAACGTTACTTTTAATAATTTTTAAGAAGTTAATTATAAACATTTTCAAATAAATTTCTTAGTTAACGTCATACCCTTCTAAAATCATAATAAATACATGCAAGTTAACCTTTTTATATATATATTTTTTTTCAACATATATAAATAATAATACGTAATATATACAACGCTTTGTAAGGAAGTCGTTCCATTTCTGTAGCAAAATTTTTCTAAATTTTATTTAAAAATTTTTTAATAAATGTTTGCAAACTTTTTTTTTTACTTAAAAAGAAACTTAAAATTTAAAGTGTAATACTACAAACGGCAACACCGTAAAATCGCATTTTGAAAGAAATAGTATAACCTGTCGTACTAAAAAGGAAAATTGGAAGCAAAGCTAATTAATTTGACCTGTTGACCAGATTTTGTTTATTTTAATTTCTGATAAAAACTAAATTTGGTTCAAATCTGTTGAAAAATTCTATTGAAAAAAACTGCGATTTTCTGTATATGAAGAACAGGTAGAAATGCCAGACAGACCCCTCAGATCCCTTTAAAAGTTAAACTTCAGCGTCTATTATATCTTACTTTATTTAGGGCCTAAGGCGAGACATTTTTCTAAATATTACGCTTCTACAGGAAACCACTAATATTTTCCCAATGCGTAGAACGGGTAAAAATACTAGATAACACTTTCACACCTTTCAGAGTTAAAATTCGTAAGATTCTAATCTGTCAGTTTAATTAGGGGGTCTAAGAAAGAATAGATTGCAAAAATTTGAAATTTTTATTGGAAACCACTGCGATTTTCCACGTGCGAAGAACCGGTACACGCCCTTTTTCCCTCCCTTAAGGATTAAATTTTATAAAATTCTTATTTTTATCTTAATTGGGGCCTAGGAGAAAACACTTTGCTAAACTTCAAACTTCTAATGGAAACCACTGTAGATATGAAAAGGTTAAAAAACTTCGACTTCCCCTTTTAAGGGGACTCTCTACCTATCGTCTCCGAAAGCCGAAGCCAATGTTATTCTATGGGAAATTTTGCCCCATTATAATTCATTGACTAATACATATTTTTAAATTCCCTTTTCACTTTCCGAAACTTCACAACTATTAAACAATGTATCGCTTTCTAAAAATTGACTTTTTTTATTTTTAAGATTTCATTTTTAAGCTCAAAAATGAAAAATTTCACATTGTGAAAATTCGCATTTTACAACCTCAAAATAAAATATTAAAAATTTAAAAAGATAATTTTTAGAAAGCGATAAATTGTTTAATAGTTGTGAAGTTTCTGAATGTGAAAATGGAATTTAAAAATATATATTAGTTAATACGTTATAGTGGGGCGAAATTCTCCATAGAATAACATTGGTTCTGGCTTCTGGAGACGATAAGTGGAGAGGCCTCTTAACCCCTAAGTGTTAAATTTCGTAAAATCCGTTTATAGTGAACCTCTACGTCATGGGGGAAAAAAAGTCAACTGTTCAAACTTCATGTTTTTAGCGTTGTTGATTTGGTCTCGAAATTAATAGATGAATGAGTAAATCAGTAATAGTTTACAATTAGATATGAAAATGTGAAAAGGCTTTTGCACATTACAGATAAATATTTTATTCATCTGAAAATAACAAATACTACAATATCTTTTCATTTTTAAGAATATTGCCATTCAAAAGTTGCTTTTTTGTATGTGGGCTTCAGAACTTAATTTTTCCAGTTGCGTCCTTAAATATTTTGCTCGCATAAGTCGAAACTTAAAATGCTGCTTTTTATTACATCATTTAAATATTTCTATAGATTGTTTTTTCTATTACTTTTTCTTTCGGTAGCTGCCTAGTTCACCGTTATTAATATAGGTATAAGCTTTAATTTATTTTCTAGATATATACGATGGTCAACTTATATAATAAGTCAAATATATTAGAGCATTTAATTTAAAAATAATTATAAGATAAAAAACTTTTTTATAAACCATGTTTTTAAATTTTCTGTTGAATCATAGCTATAGAACTAACTACATTAGCACTTTATCATTGCGTATTGTTACGAAATTGTAAATAATTGTATTTATTTTTGTATAAATTCTTTCAAAGAGGCTTATTAAGTTGATAAAATGTCAATATTCTGCATTTCCAGCTCTTTTTCGCGTTAAAATAGCTTAATCTTCCCTTTAAAATGCATTAAAAAGCTCCAATAGGCAGGTAATGGATTTGGCGCCAAATTTGACGACTTTTTGCCCTTGGCGACTTTTTGGCGAGAAAATCCTTATTATCGATATTGCAAAGATGGACGTTCTAATGTGATTGGTTAAAGAGTTACGAGAAATTTGAATTTTAAAAAAGGTTGGTTTTAAAAATAAAATATTAATCCTTTCCAAACAACATATATTTGCATCATGAACTACATTAGCACTTTATCAATGTGTAGAAAATCTTTAAAATGATAATGACGTCAATTTTTGCCAGATGCATAATTTAACTTTTTAAAATTTTTTAACGCTCACGTTTAATTAAATGTATTTATTTTTATGTCGAAAGAAAATGAACTCGTCATTTTTTTTTTTTTTTTTTTTTTTTGGCAACAATTCAATTATAGCTAATATTTTAATGACTATTTTTATTGCTATTAGGAGCTTATTATTTTCATATTTAAATTAATTAAAAGAAAGCTATTCGAAAATTTGAAAATCTGACTTCGAAGTATTGTGTTGGTCACCGGGTTGTGACTGTGAAAGTTTCAAATGTCTAGCTAGTACGGAAGTTAGTTAAAAATAGATTGCAAGATTTGTACCGGACAAACAAACAAACAAACACACACACAAACACACAAGAATAGAAGTTAATAAAAACATGGTAATTAGTTGTTGTTGATGTTGATGATGACGATAAATACAGCCGAAAACGTCCAGGTATTTGGAGTACAGATTTTCAGCACTTTATTGTCTCTTGGTTTAAGTAATTATATTTGTTTCTTATTTGTATAACAAAACAACTGGAATAGGGAGGATTCTTTTCAGCATTTAATTTCATATGTTCCTCAAAATATTGGTAAAACTCATCGATAGCTTTATGGCCTTATTGATCTAAAATTTTAAATACAGTGTGGACACAAATGATTACCTTGATTTTACAGCATTCTTATTCTTTAGTGATTGCGCCGGTTTTCATTTTCATTTGTAGAGATATTGGACTAATCAAGAACTTTTTCATAATGCCTGAATTAATATGCAGATGCGTTGTTGCTCTATAATCTGAAAACAGGGCTTCTATACAGGAGAAAACGCAGTTTGTCATATGGTATAGTTGATTAAGACGAAATAGGTGAAAACGGATGCTTCGAAACCCCTCGCTGGGATCCGGACATAATACCGCGGGACAAAATATCGCCGGACAAAATTATCGCGTCGAAAAAATTATATGATCTATTTGAAAATTTGTTTTCCTGTCACGTATTATCTCTGGTGAAGGCCATGGGGCCTTAAAAATTAATATTAATTAATAAAAATAAATAAATACATTATAGAATGGAATTTTATTATTTTATATATATTTAATTTTAAGTTATTTTATCATTTGCTTTTCGCCATTCAAAATACATTTTTAAAATATTTTACATTACTGCTGGCATCAAAGCTGAACACTGTTCATAAACCTTAATTAAAAATTTTAAACCAGATAAGCACGATTAAATTCTTTATGACTAATCTTTAAAAAAAAAAAAAAGTTAATAAACATAGACTTTAAACTCTTTTAAGCAATTTATAACAATTTGTGTGGTGGATTTGTGTGTATGCCAGTGCTCTGACTAAGGTATGTGTTGTCATGAAATTTTATACAACGTTATTAATAATTACCAACTCCTTTATGCTTTCCATTCATTTATGTAGGCGATATTTTGTCCACGCGAGATTTTGTCTGGCGAGATTTTGTCCCGATCTTGCTAAAGCAAATAACCACCAGAGATGAAATTCTAAAAGTTTTTGCACTTTTATGTCTAAAATTTTTTGCATTATCGTGTTAAAATCTCTTTTTTTTTTTTTTTATTGTAATAATTTTATCATTTTAAAGGACTTTAGAAAAGAAACCTGTAAAATATATAATTTAACATTTGTTTTGTTTTAAAACCTTTCAGAAACATTACAAAAACAATTAACAGTTTAATAGTTTTTTAATAGTTTTGATAATGTGCGATTTTTTTTTTAAGAAGAAGAAAGTGTCTTACTGCAAGATGATCTTTAGAACATCCACATCTTCTTCAAACGTGATGCTAAACATTTTCTTTTTATCTGTCTCTGCAATCCAGTCTGCAAATTTCGGACTCCACATTGCCAGAACAAGCTTGTGAGCAAAAAGACAATTAACTTTGTCTTTTTTTAGCATTGCATCGACAACAATTTCATGATTTAGCATGTACGTAAACGCACTGGTGATTGTAGAACATTTATCTTGCCACGGAACTAGAAGGAATAAGAAATGGAAAAAATATATACTTAAAATCTATCTAGAAAGATATCAATAAAAGTTAATAGCAGACAAATCACACTATGAACACATTTGCTTGAAACAAGCTTGATTTTTTTTTAATTCAATGATATTCCCAAGTAGATAAAAGCTTGATAAATCCAAATATATTACATGCTTGACAATTCTTTGACGTCATTGAAAGTCAAAGACCATAAGTTGTGTGTATACTTATTCATTAGCTATCGTTCAGAGTGTGAAAAATCAACTTTCCAAACGTTGAATAAATAACTTTATGGTATCAAACTATTGAAAAAAAAATCTTTGATTTATGTATGCTTCAGCAAGCAAAACGCATTGCTGTACATAACATACCGCATGCTACGTATTGTTTCCAGTTCGAATTATCAAGCTTGGCGAAAGCTGGGCAAGTTTAAACATTAATCTTGGTTTACATTAAATTTACAGGGTTAGAAATATCAAGTTTGATACAAGATTTTTGTGGCATAGAATTGGGTAGTTTCAAATAATTTTTAAAATATATTCTTACAAATCATCATTAAAAACGTATACATGGTCCGTCAAAAGTCTCACAACCTCCCCTCCTCTCCTATCTCGGAAAAGCATCAGAATTTTATAAATTAATGAAACATGTGTTCGATGTATTCAAGGCGGACCTCTTTCGGTGAAAAACCTTTGGGCCAGGAGGGTTGCTAGGGAGGGCAACTTCAAAATTTTAAATCGGGAAGGTATATTTTGCGATATATCCCTGGTAACGTCTCTTCAAGACAATAAATTTGATATAAATAATTTTGTCCTGCGATGATCATTAAAAAGGAGATACGTGAATATAAAATCCATATTTCAAAACTCGAAAAACTCATGTGTCTCATTTAATGAAGGTCGCATGTCAAAACTCCTTTTATCAAATTCATTATCTCAAACAGACATTTCCTGAGATGTATCAAAAAAATATATTTTATTATTTGAAATTTTAGAGTTGTTTTCTCTTGCTGTCCCCCTAGTCTTCCCGGGCCCAAAATGTTTTCGCCAAAAAGAGGTCCAATTCGAATTCATTGAACAAGTATTTCACGATTTTACCAAAATTGCAACGCCTTGCTGAGATAGGAGGTGGAGTGCAGAATTTTTTTCGAGTTTTGAAATGTGGAATTTACACTCATATATCTCCTTTAATAATCATCACAGCACAAAACTATTTATATCAGATTTATTGTTTTGAAGAGTCATTTCTAGGGATGTATTACAAGACACACCTTCCTTTTTACAATTTTGAAGTTGCCCTCCTTAGCGCGGCCCCATCCCCCCCCCCTCCCATATCCAAACTTTTGTCACCAAAAAGAGATCCTCCTCGAATTCATTGAACACGTATTTCGCCATTTTCAGAATTCCTCCTATCTTTCTGAGATAGGAGGGGGTGTTGGACTTTTGGCGGATCCTGTATATTAATCAAACGTTTATAAAGAGATGTGATATTTAAAAAACAACTCTCCTCAATTTGAGTAATTTGAATGAAATATTTTTCAGCTTACTGCTACATTCATATATTTCTTCTAGCTTTAAATTAATCTTCAGTAATGAAGTCTACCACCAACTGATGTATTTTAGTAAATGTATTGGAAACAATTGTTCATTAGCACTTATATTCAATTTAAACAATGTTCTTATTATCATTGCTCATGATTTACATCAATCATAATTATAGGATTTATGAAAGAATTCTTTTTATCCCATTCTTTGATTTTATTCATATCTTTTTTATGCAGTTTATGATCAATTATCCAATGACATGCTACTCGACATATTAAGCTCTTATCGACCTTTTACCAGCATATTGTTTGTGTGAGAATTCTGCAGAAGTATCAGGACTTAAGTTAAGTAGTATAAAGTCAATATTGTTATCAGACCCCAATAATTTACGTAGTATCCCAATAACAAATAAATAACCTCAATTAAAAAGGGACCCAATTGATTTTCGCTGTACCGTTCAAGATATAATTTTCTGCTCAATAAAACTTAATTAATAGGAGAAGTTTTTCAAAGATTCATTTTATAATTTCAGTAACAAATAAAAAAAAATATAATTTTTCGTGGATTTTTGGGCATTATTTTGTAAGATACAATGTCCACAAAATTTTGATAGCACACTGACAGATACTTTCTAATAATGATGAAATCGTAAGCAAGATTTTTCATAATGTGTAAATCCATCAAAAGCTAACAATCTCAAATTTTCAGAAATTCTTTTTTTTTTTTTTTTTTCCTTCTTTTTGTACGACAGGACTATTTCTTTCAATATGGCATTTTGCACCATTACCAGTTTATAGTTTCCACTTCGAAAATGCCTTCAAATATCCAAATTCTTAATTTCTTACTCTATCTTAAAATATTTTGTGAATACCGTAAAAAAAAAAAAAAAAAAAAAAAAAAAAAACTGATATATTTTTTTCTTCCCATGAGGATCGAACTCACAACCTTCGGGTCCATAGTTGTGTTTTCTCACCACAGAACCGACGGGTCCCAGCTGCATATTTCCTGATTAGTTAGACTAGAGTGTTTTCAGATATTTTTAGGCTAAATCTGTGAAACTTATTTAAAATGTGTGTTATTTTCCGATTTATAAGATTGTATTGGTATTAATTATGTTTTTGAGAAATTAATGGATTAATATTAATTAAACTGTGATGAATTTTGAGTATATTTTAAATATCGAATAATTGGTTATAGTTTTTTTAATATTATGTTTTGTTCTGTAGAAATTGAAACTGTTAATTATTAATAATAAATACGAAATTGTTATTAAGATTATTTTACTAATTGAAATATTTAGTGAATGAGTATTAAGCAATTGTGGGGAGATACTATACAATTAATGCATTCACATTTTATTAATTTATTTGCAATTAAAAATCAGTACATTATTTGAATATGTGTTTAAGAATTTTACTGAGCGCCCACTATTATTATTATTATTTTGAAAGGGTGCTGAAATACAAGTAGTCCTGTCGTACTAAATTAAATTCTGTCAAAGACAGAATTTCATCCATAGTGTTAATGCTCGCGAAACGAGCATACGTCGAGATACTCACCACTGCAGTACAGATTTAATTTAATTTAATTTATTTATTTATTGAGATAGGGTGCGTAGACAACTGCTTACGGTGGTATTAATACATTAATTTTATTTTTTCAGTTTTAGCTTGGTGAGCGGCATTATTATTATTATATATATATATATATATATATATATTTTTTTTTTTTTTTTCAGTATTTTACATTGAGATATGCCGTTGATATTTCTTCTTCTTATTATTATTATTATTATGTGTGAGTATGTGTATAGAATGAAGTAAAAAACAAATAATACATCAATGTTGCAATATTTTTTAATGCTGATTATTTTAAGCCAAAAAAAAATTAAAAACTTATTTTATTATTTTGACAAAAAAGGTAACAAAGGAATAGCGAATGTATTTTTCTTTATAAATAATATACACTGCTTTGGTTCTTTTTTTTTTTTTTTTTTTTTTAATCAAAGGATACAAAGATAGTAAATAAACAGTAACTATAGTCGTAAATTAAACAACGAACTGTATTTTTATTTTATAGTGTAGTATTATTGATATACACTACTGTTATCTTAGCTTAAAGATAATTACTAATGCTGATATCTTATCTGTAATAATAATTTTAAGTTGATAAGCATGTTTTTCTCTATTTTAAAAATCTTGATAAAGAAAATATTAGATTACTTCATACAAAATATACTAATTCTATTAACATACAATTAGATATAAAACAATACAATTTAATATGTGTAGTGTTTCATGCCTATTAATATTTTCTAGTAATATATGTCGTTTTATATCTAATATAATGATACAATTAGATATACCGGATGCGCCAAAAGTTCGTGAAAACTTTAAAAATTCTTTAAAAAAGAACAAATTATGATAAAAAAGTGTGGTTTGCACGAATGGCTTCAGAAGGAGGGCGGATTTTTTAACAACAAAAAAATTAGTTCAAAAAAGCACTGATGTTGAATACGATAAGTAAATTAATACAGATGAGTCATACATTAAAATATAATGAGCAGAAACACAATACCAATACAATTCTACATTTTCAAAGATATATTTAAGCTGAAGTTGTTGAAAATGATCTCCACCACATTGTATGGAGCAAGTAAGGCGAGTCACAACACATGTGACAGCTGAGTGCAGCATGTCTGGATGAATCCCAGAAGAATCCATGTGTTTTATTGATAACATAATTTGCATAAATAAGCTTCGTGTATGCAACACAGCGCCACCTATCGGTCGTTTTATGAACTTTTTTTTTTCTCTCTTAAAAAATCCACCCTTTTTCTGATGCCATTCGTGCGAACCGCACTTTTTTATCATCATTTGTTCTTTTTTAATGAATTTTTAAAGTTTTCACGAACATTTTACATAGGAAAGGAATAAAATTCATTTAATGTTAATTTTATTATTAAAAAAAAAAAAAAAGTGAAAAATGAATTTAAAGTTTCTGAAAAAGACATGAGCTGCAAGCCAATTTACATAATTCTCATTTATTAACGGTAATATGTCTGAATCCTTCTCAATGAATTAATGTTCTTGAGCGGTAAATAGATGTATTAGAAAAGGAAGATTTGTCCTACCTTTTTAACAATAAAATTTCAAGTTGGATAATGCTGGAATATAATCTCATTGCAATAAAGAAATTAAAATTTTATCTATAGTTTCCACGCGTGCATTTCAAGTCAATAAAATAATTTAACGGACATACTTACATTACAATCACATCAATGAGTTGAGATAAAAAAGAAATAGAATTGTATCCTTAGTTTGCAGGGTTTTAAGAGATTCGTTCATTAATTCACATAATAAATTAAACATATAAAATTAAACATATAAAATTCATTGATCCATATGCAGAGATTTATTTTAAAAATGTATTTTAGTTTAGTGTATAATACTTGTTATAAACGCAAAAAATAAAACTTGAATAACCAGATAATTTTCCAGACTTTATTCATTCATTTAGCAAAGCTTGAATAAAACAAAATAATTTTTATTTTTAGAATAAATTGTTTTCGTTGCTATAAGGAATTTTAAAATGAAAAATGAAAATCATAATAATAATTTAAATATGTAGAAATAAACTACGTCACGATAAATTAATAATAATATTAATAATAATAATATTTTTACAATACATGAAATATACACATTGTTTTAAAATTTGAATTAAAAGACTATGTTATGATTTTTAATTTATTTGAATCATTTGGACTTTAAAGCAAAAATATCATTATACAAACATTATGTAATTAAAAAAAAAAATGTAAACCAATCTATATAAATAAAGAGAAGTGTCAGTGTGTCTGTGTGTGTGTCTGTGTGTGTATCTGCGCTCTGGTGCTCACACTACTAATCGCAGAGCCTCCAAATTTGGCATATAGGTACCTGGGACCCTGCAGGTGTGCACCTCATCGAGATTTTTTCGAATTTCGAATTTGAATTTTTTAAATTAATGTTTTTTCGAATTTAAATATTGGCTTCAATGTTTCATTTTTCAGAAATTTGTTTCGTTTCAAAAGTTTGCGTATCTTAGCAGCGGCTATTAAACTATTTATTTATTTGAATTCATTTGAGGAAGAAATCTTTTTTATTATATTTATTGAAATCAAATAGTTATACACATACAGTAGAAAAAATTAAACATATTAAATTTTTAGATTTTGGCATATAGGTACCTGGGTCCCTGCAAGTGTGCACCTAATCGAGATTTTTTCGAATTTCGAATTTGAATTTATTAAATTAATGTTTTTCCGATTTTAAATATTGGCTTCTTTGTTTCATTTTTCATAAATTTAATATTTTGCTTCAATCGTCTGCGTATCTTAGCAACGGCTATTACGCAACTTATTTTTATTTAATACATTCATTTAAAGGCGATCTTTTTTAGTGCTAGAGGCCTATTTCAGTCGGTACAGTTGTCGAATTTTTATACGTCACTCTTAATTAGTGCTAAGGGCCTATTTCAGTCGGTTTATTGAATGGGGATTTATTGAATGAAGTCCCCCCAAGGCACAACTTTGACATGAGTCCCCCCCAGGCACAACTTTGACATGAGTCCCCCCCCAAGGTACCCCTATTTCAGTCGGTACAGCGTTGTCGAATTTTTATAATACACTCTTAATAGTGCTAAGGGCCTATTTCAGTCGGTTTATTGAATGGGGATTTATTGAATGAAGTCCCCCCCAAGGCCCAACTTTGACATGAGTCCCCCCCAGGCCCAACTTTGACATGAGTCCCCCCCAAGGTACCCCTATTTCAGTCGGTACAGCGTTGTCGAATTTTTATAATACACTCTTAATAGTGCTAAGGGCCTATTTCAGTCGGTTTATTGAATGGGGATTTATTGAATGAAGTCCCCCCAAGGCCCAACTTTGATATGAGTCCCCCCCAAGGTACAACTTTGACATGAGTCCCCCCAGGCCCAACTTTGACATGATTCCCCCCAAGGCACAACTTTGACATGAGTCCCCTCCAAGGTACAACTTTGACATGAGTCCCCCCCAAGGCACAACTTTGACATGATTCCCCTTCCAGGCCCAACTTTGACATGAGTCCCCCCCAAGGCCCAACTTTGACATGAGTTCCCCCCAAGGTACAACTTTGACATGAGTCCCCCCCAAGGCACACCTTTGACATGAGTCCCCCCCAAGGCCCAACTTTGACATGAGTCCCCCCCCCAGGCCCAACTTTGACATGAGTCCCCCCAAGGTACAACTTTGACATGAGTCCCCCCCAAGGCACAACTTTGACATGAGTCCCCCCCCAGGCACAACTTTGACATGAGTCCCCCCCAAGGCCCAACTTTGACATGAGTCCCCCCCCCAAGGTACAACTTTGACATGAGTCCCCCCCAAGGCACACCTCCCCCTCATTGGGAAAAAGAGAGAAAACGTTGTTTTGCGGCTATAAGACAGTTTGGACTTCCAACGTTATTTGTTACAGTATCTGCAGCTGAAACACATTGGTTTGATTTAATGAAAACTTTATCATGGAATTTAGATCGTCACGAATTAACTAAAGAAGAATTTGTCGATATTAACAAATTTAGCAGTAGGCCTCTGGCACTAAATTAAAATCTGTCAATGTCAGATTTTCATGTTTTAAATAATGAAATAATGTCGTGTCTGTATATATATATTTTTTTTTTTTTTTTGGAAACAAAATTGTAATGCAGTAGAAAAAATTAAGTATAATTAATAGTTTTAATTTTAAAAACGTTTTATAACAGTTACGTTTAAGTTTTTATGTAGACCAACTTCTTATTTTTCATTTTTTAATTAATTCTTTTAAAAGAAAAAACTTTTTTTTTTTTTTTTTTTAAATTATTATTTACAGTATTTATCGGGAAAAATGGAAGTACATACATAGCAAAAAGGATTAAATTTATTAAAATTTATTTGTTTATATATATATATATATATTTTTTTTTTAATCTACTTTTTATTTTTATTTATTTTATTACATTGGTCGAAATCAAATCGTAATATAGTGTAAATAGCATGGGCAAAACTAAACCAATTACATGGTTCAAAACTAAAATATTTAATCGATGCTGAGATACAGTCATCTTTAAAATCGTAGTTCTTAAATAGTAGCAGATCTTTCCTGTCGTCGATAAATATCCAGATTAAAGTGCTTGGTAAAGATCTTTCTGCAGGCATGGGAAACCTAGACCTGATGCTGTGCGGGAGGGAAAAGTGCTGCCGTAGACAGCGAGTACCCGAAGCGAGGTTTGAAGCAATTTTATTTACTTTTTTTTTAGTTTTTGTGTATAATGTGGTGTAAAAAAATAAATATTGATAATTCTTTCTAAAATTCATTTAAATATAGTGACGAGCGAAGCGGGCGTAGCCTGCTAGTATTTAATAATTTGAACTGACGAAAAGAAATAAATATGAAAATACATGTGTAAAAATCGAGCGCTAAACGGTGCAGACCAGTTAGTAATTTTATAATATAATTTAAATATATATATATATATATATATATATATATATATATATATATATATATATATATGTATATTTGATATACTTATGACATAGATCACTATGGCACAAACCTTATTGATTTGGGGGAATGTAGAACTTATAGTGTTTTTACATTGACACAAAGAAAAATTCTTTATCATTATGGTCTATGGGCCCAAATATTTGAAGTGCGATAGCGTCTAAAGACCTTATTCGATTGAGTTGAAACTTTATACACATATTAACGGTCACCGTCGTCACACGAATTGTATAGATTGGTTAATCTAGTCCTTATAGGTTTTTAATGGGACAGAACGAAAAATTCTTTATCATTGTGATCTATAGGCTCAAATTATTTGAAGTACAATAGCGTAAAAAATAAACAATTAAAAAAAGATATTTAAACATTCTGCTATAATTTTCACTTTTGTTTACTTAATGACTTGTCTCACTTTCATTTATTGATGCAACCGTTAATTATTTAACGTTCGGAAAGTGGAGTGGAGTCACTCCAGATTTTTTTAAATAACTACAATTTGTTACACATTCTTTTCTTTTATTTGGTATAATTACAAAATATGCATATGAAAACCATTCCAACATATGACGGGAAGTAGCAAAAAGTAATAAATTCATGAGGTCAGAAAGCTTATAACAATTAAAAATGAAAAATGTCTATGTAGATAGATAGATATGAGAAAATAAACCAATGAAAAACATTAGAGAATTAATTTTTCCATCGCTATCTTAAAACTACATTTTATTAAATCAAGTTTTATCATCGCTAGAGTTCTCAAAAAATATAACATCAAGTTAATTTCTTTACCCATAAACAATCAAGCATTTTTTATTTTAGAACACTCTGTGGATATGCATCTCTTTGGGTATCTATAGTATCCCTTGTCAAGGTGGACTTTCATATATTGGTCAAATATAACTCAAGTTTCATCTAAAAAGACACGTGGGTTGTATAAATTAACAAGAAATCAATTAATTGGTCATTGCCAAGCATTTGCTAGGTATGCAATCATAACGTTAGCTTTAATTCATCTAAAAAAATCTGCAGGCTTAAATATTTGCATGAACTCGATTTTTATTAAGGGTCTGTAAAAAACATAAAAATGTCATTAATTGCGATTTTGTTTTGCCATGAAATCACAATGTCTGGCTGTTGTAAATATTATGTAAAATCTATCTTTCCTTGGTTTTCTCTTACCATTTATATGTATTATAGAAGTGGTAGGGGATGATATTATAGAAGTATAGCTTATATATATTTCAATATTTCCCAATTTCCTATTGACTAATACTTTCATACTCTCATAATTCTATTGACTGTTAATTCGGTTGTAAAATCTGCTTTCTTGTTTTTATATAGCAACAATAACACTGCTCGGCATGAAAATTGCTTCTGACACCATTTCAGCATATTCTTATGTAAAATGACCTCCTGAATCCGAATAGGACGCCCATTTTGCCCTACCACCCACCATTTTTAGGAACGGCCTCCTATTTTTATCATTTTTCGGTGATTTTATGGCTATAAATTTGATTTTTAGGAGGAGGGGGGATTATTTTAACCGTTAACTATCTTCTGAGGGGCAACTGAGTTGGAAAATTCTAAAACATGGGCATTTGCGACAAGGGAATTTTTTTTTCGGGGGGGGGGGGGATTTGACACTGAAATTATGCATTACATATCTTATATTTTTTTTATTCGTTATTAATGTTATTTTTTAAACTTTATATTTTTATGTTTTTAGGTGTTAAATTAATTATTTTTCATTCTTCAAATCAAATCCATGGTCATAAAATTATCGAACAGGGAAAGAAATTGAGGGAGGGGTTGGTGTATCTGGAAAACGGTGGGTGACTGGACACAATGGCAGTCATATTCGGAATCAGGATGTCATTTTACATAAGAATCAGCAAAACTGGTACCAGATCTCGAATTTTTTTTTTTTTTTTTTTTTTTTTTTTTTGCAGAGCAGTGTAATTTGTTTTGTCATGCTACACAAGTGACGCTATGCGAAACAGTAGTATGCAAATTTGTTTTTATTTGGGGGTTTTTAACATTGATGTATGCTTACTTTACAGTATCTGCTTAACGTCAAGTCACGGTTTTATACAAAAATATTCCATTGTTATCACTTTTCATTCATTTTTTAACAAAATTAACTTATAAAATTGTATTTTTTTTATTTATTTCACAGAAAATTGCGACATACTTTAATTAATTCGAATAAAGTAGAATAATATTTTCCATGGGACATGTGCTGTAATAAAATTCAATAATTCCTAATAACTTTTCTATTTAAAACAAGATAAATCATTCAAATTCGGAAATAATTCCAGTCTATTTATTGCAATGCACCCGAATTATATACGTCTGCATGTGTGCGTATGTTAAAAATAACTTGTAATCTAAAAGTCACAAAAAACATTTCATTGTGGAACTGGATACGATAAACTTTAGTTTTTTTTTTTTTTTTTTTTAACTCTGTGGTAGTCAGAGCACATTCAAAAATATTAAATTATAAACAAATATAACGGGTGTGGTAAAAGCCTTGAGACAAGTGATCAGTTCCGACATATACAACAATAAATGTCTGCCGAATCTGAAACAATTGGTCGATAAATACGACCAACATGACAAAATACTATTCTGGCCAGATCTCGCCAGTAACTATTATTCGGGGGGAAAAAATAAAGTTTTTGAAATAGTTCACTAAAAAAAAAAGTACCTTCCACACCAAAAGATAACAGATATTTTTTTTTTGAAGGGGGGGGGGGGGAGGGTTTTTGAGATTTTGGGCTGTGTACGGTAACGTGACCGTATTTTTTTCATTGTATTTGGGTGACAAATATGGCGGTGTCCTCGAAATTTGAGGACAAAAAATAAATAATATATTAAATCACCTTAAGTTGTAACATTTTAGTAACTTTTATGTATAAAGCACCTAAAAGAACTTATTTCAGCGTATTTATTATGCCTATAATGAAATATTATAATAAAACATTAATAACTTTATAACCGGCGTCTCCAAATGTGTTGTAATTTTTTGGAGACGAAGTTAGTTTTCGAAGACTTTTCTCGAGATTCGAGGACGTATGGTCAGCCAACTGTACGGCAATGAATGGAAATCAATTTCTGAATTGGTGAATAAAAATATTCGAAAGTTCAAAAAAGTTGACACATCTATCATCCAGATCATGATGAAGAACATTAAGAAAACCATCCAAAAAATTGAAAATAATGGACCGTTAAAGGCTATGTAAATATGTTTTTCTAAAGATTATAAAATAAACTAACGATTTTGCCAAGCAATTTTCAGTTTTGTTTCTATTTATTAGTTATTTATTTATTTGTACAACCACCGGCTCTTTGAACTTCTCTCAAGATTTTTGTAGCACCAGTTATACGCACATATACAAATAAGGAAATCAAAATTACAAACAGTTATCAAAACAGTTGGATTTAAAAAGAAAGAGAAAGAAAAAACACGTTGATACATGCTTAGCATATATATTTAGGAACCGATTTTCTGAAGTTAGCATTTATGAACTCAGAAATATTTAAAATATTAAAATTCTATTCATCATGAATTTTCAATATAATAATTAAAGCGTTTCATTTAGAAATGTTAAAGTTAAAAGTTTACTTACTTGAAATAGAATTCATATTTTAGGGAGAAAAAAAGTCATTCAGAGTAAGGCTTCAAAAATGTCTGCATATTTGAACTTAAGTTATTACTCTAAATGATAACCGCCAGTTTCCAACACTATCTACCGTTATCATAACACTGATAAATGCGTTCTCTTTTCAAAAAACACGCCTAAATTTACTTACAGAAAAAGCAAATTATTTTTGATGTGATAATCCTTTAGGCGCATTACATACACTTTTTACTTTCTCTTACCCACATATCGAAAGTATTGTTTTGGGGTCAAATTTTCAAAAGCGAGTTTTTGTTATATTTACACGTTTTGAGGTTACCTAAATCCAAAAATCATCCTTATAGCGATTGGTCTGTGTGTCTGTCTGCTATCAGCATATCTCAAGAACAAATAACAGCATAAATTCCAATCAGTATTTTAAATATGTATGACATAGTAATGCTACACTAAACTTTTCATTGAGATCAAGCAAACGGTTCGTGTACAGGGATACCCAAGAGAATTCAAATACATTACGTCTATGGATAAATTGCAGGTAAGTAGAGTTTAAGCATGTATAGACTGCACTAAACCGAATGAAATGAATATATATTTTTTATATGCGTAAAAACATGTTTCATGTAGAATGTGGCATGGAAATCATTCATTGTTCATTTACAGAGCTTCACAAAGGAAATAGATTATAGAGCGACAATACTTTAAAATTGATGGAAGTGTATTTCAGGTTGTGCCGTGTGTTATTAATATAGAATTGTATTTATATGCACAATGAGGTGTGTACATAATCTTCAGAAGATATACAGGGATGCCAATATTTAAGAAATAACATTTTTACTTTCTTCTATATTCAATAGAAGAAAGTATTGGATTCGTAAAAATTTTCGACATCGGATTTTTGATGGATTTACACGTTTTGAGAGCTGTAGAACACGATTTGACCGTTTTTAGAAAATGTCTGTCTGTCTGCGTGTGTGTGTATGTGTGGCAAAATTCTGTGGCAACTGTATCTCAGGAACTACTGCACAGAATTTTATACAAATTGGTATGTAGTTGTACCTTGACATAAATTATTGCCTACCAACTTTTGGCAAAAATTGTCTCACAGGTTGCGTTGCCATCCCGCTTTTACTAAATTTTTAACATGGTAATATAGGACAAAATTTTGTAAAAATGTGCATAAAGAGAATTACTTTTTAGTAATCATTATGAAATCTACAAGAATTATTTATAATAGAGATAGTCAACTGTGAAAAAATTTTTGTATGTGTAGGAGCCTCGCCACTCCCCCTCCCTGGGGGGAAGTCCCCCCTCGAGGGGAGTAAATTTTCAAGATAGGTATTTTTCGAAAGGTCTCGTCAATACATTTAAAACGAATGGTTGAACTATAAATATGTGATAATTTAAAACAAAGTTATCGATTGTTTTTTATTTTTTTTTATTTTTTTTTACATTTAACGAAAAAAAAAAGTTAGAAAAAAAAATCGTTTTTTTTTTTTTTTGGATCAATCGCTCAACAGGTGGCGCTGTGATCGTATTTTTTCTAAATTTTTAACATGGCAGTATAGGCCAAAATTTCGTATAAATGTACATAATGAGAGTTATTCTTAACCTGTGATTGTAAAATTAATATGAATTATTGATAATAGTAGTAGTTAATTAGGGAAAAAAAATTGTGCATGTGGGGGCATCGCTTCCCCCCTGGGGGGAAGTACCCCCCGAGGAGGGGGTAAATTTTCATGATGAGTATCTTTCGAAAGGTCTCGTAAGTACCTTTAAATGGTTGAACTATAAATATGTGATAATTTAAAACAAAGTTACCGATTTTTTTTTTTTTTTTTGCTTTTAACAAAAAAAACTAGTATGTTGTGGCCACCACAAGACTTTCTTCTATATTTACCTATACATATTCAATCAGTAACAATATTAAAAAAAAAAAAAAAAAAAAAAAAAAAAAAAATAAGTTTTTTTTTTTGTTAAAAGTAAAAAAAATCGATAACTTTGTTTTAAATTATCACAGATTTATAGTTCAACCATTCGTTTTAAAGGTATTGGCGAGACCTTTCGAAAGATACCCATCTTGAAAATTTATCCCCCCCCGGGGGTACTTCCCCCCCAGGGGGGAAGCGATGCCCCCCCATGCAGAAATTTTTTTTCCTAGTTACATACTACTATTATCAATAATTCATATTAATTTTACAATCACAAGTTTAAAACAACTCTTATTATGCACATTTATACGAATTTTTGTCCTGTGCTGCCATGTTAAAAATTTAGATAAAATGCTATCACAGCGCCACCAGCTGAGCTATTGATCCCCAAACATAATCAGCACCAGTTAATGTCGGGGACAAACTAAATACCAAGTTTGGTTAAATTTCGTTAAAAAAAAAAAAAAAAAAATTGTTTTGTTTTGTTAAAAGTAAAAAAAATCGATAACTTTGGTTTAAATTATCACAGATTTATGGTTCAACCATTCGTTTTAAAGGTATTGACGAGACCTTTCTAAAGATACCAATCTTGAAACTTTGCCCCCCGGGTGGGAACTTCCCCCCCCCCCCGGTGGGGAAGGGGGTGAACCGATGCCCCCACATGCACAAAAATTTTTTCCTAGTTAACTACTACTATTATCAACCTGATCTTTCGAAAGATACCCATTGTGAAAATTTACGCCCCCCCCACTGGGGGAGTATTTTACCCCGTAGGGGGGGAAGCGATGCCCCCCCATGCAGAAAATTTTTTTCCTAGTTACATACTACTATTATCAATAATTCATATTAATTTTACAATCACAAGTTTAAAACAACTCTCTTTATGCCCATTTATAAGGAATTTTGTCCTATGCTGCCATGTTAAAAATTTGCATAAAATGCGATCACAACGCCACCTACTGAGCGATTGATCCCAAAATCTAATCAGCAACAGTTTATGTCAGGGTGCAATTAAATACCAAGTTTGGTTAAATTTCATTCATTGGTTCGTGAGATACAGCGTCCAGAAAAAAATGATACAAACAGACAGACAGACATTTTCTAAAAACTATTAATTCGTAATCTAGACATCCGAAAACATGTAAATCCATCAAAAAACGGAGGTCGAAAATTTTCGCGAATCCAATACTTTCTCTATATTACATATAGAAGAAAGTAAAAAAAAAAAATTCTTTAATGGTGTTACTGAGTGAATTTGTATAGGAAAATATAGAAGAAAGTCTTGTGGTGACCACCACATACTAGTTACTTTCTTCTATATGTAATAGAGAGAAAGTATTGGATTCGCGAAAATTTTCGACCTCTGTTTTTTGATGGATTTACATGTTTTGGGATGTCTAGATTACGAATTAATAGTTTTTAGAAAATGTCTGTCTGTCTGTCTGTCTGACTGACTGTCTGTCTGTATCATTTTTTTTGTGGACGCTGTATCTCACGAAACAATGGATGAAATTTAACCAAACTTCGTATTTAGTTGCACCCTGACATAAACTGGTGCTGATTAGATTTTGGGATCAATCGCTCGATAGGTGGCGTTGTGATCGCATTTTATGCAAATTTTTAACATGGCAGAATAGGACAAAATTCCGTATAAATGGGCATAAAGAGAGTTATTTTACACTTGTGATTGTAAAATTAATATGAATTATTGATAATAGTAGTAGTTAACTAGGAAAAAAATTTTGTGCATGTGGGGGCATCGGTTCCCCCCCACTGGGGGGGAAGTACACCCCCGGGGAAGTAAATTTTCAAGATGGGTATATTTCGAAAGGTCTCGTTGATAATAGTAATAGTTAACTGGGAAAAAATTTTTGTGCATGTGGGGGCATCGGTTTCCCCCCCCCCCACCGGGGGGGAAGTACCCACCCGGGGGGGGCAAAGTTTCAAGATGGGTATCTTTCGAAAGGTCTCGTCAATACCTTTAAAACGAATGGTTGAACCATAAATCTGTGATAATTTAAACCAAAGTTATCGTTTTTTTTTCACTTTTAACAAAACAAAACAAAAAAAATCGCAATTTTTTTTTTTTTTTTTTTTTTAACGAAATTTAACCAAACTTGGTATTTAGATGGTCCCCGACATAAACTGGTGCTGATTATGTTTGGGGATCAATAGCTCAACAGGTGGCGCTGTTATAGCATTTTATCTAAAGTTTTAACATGGCAGCATAGGACAAAAATTCGTATAAATGGGCATAATTAGAGTTGTTTTAAACTTGTGATTGTAAAATTAATATGAATTATTGATAATAGTAGTATGTAACTAGGAAAAAAAATTTCTGCATGGGGGGCATTGCTTCCCCCCCCTAGGGGGGAAATACCCTCCCAGGGGGTAAATTTTCACAATGGGTATCTTTCGAAAGATCAGGTTGATAATAGTAGTAGTTAACTATGAAACAATTTTTGTGCATGTGGGGGCATCGTTCCCCCCCCACCGGGGAGGGGGGGGAAGTTCCCACCCGGGGGGGAAAAGTTTCAAGATGGGTATCTTTCGAAAGGTCTCGTTAATACCTTTAAAACGAATGGTTGAACCATAAATCTGTGATAATTTAAACCAAAGTTATCGTTTTTTTACTTTCCGAACACTATAGTGAGGAAAGTATTGTAATCATGTCAAAAATCCGAATTCGAGATTTTGATGTTTCTATACGTTTTGAGGTCCCCTGAGTCCGTTTTCACTATTTTTGCGATGATGTATGTATGTGTGTGTGTATGTGTGTATGTGTGTATGTGTGTATGTGTGTATGTCTGTGGGTGAACACGCTAGCGTCTAAACGCTTCGTTCGATTAACCTGAAAGTTGGTACGCATATTGTAAGTCACCATAGTACGAACCCTATAAATTTTGGTGAATCTAGCACTTATAGTTTTTTTACAGGGACACAAAGAAAAATTCTTTATCATTATGGCCTATGGGAGCAAAATCTTAAAAGTGCGATAGCATCTAAACGCCTTATTCAATTGAGCAAAAATTTTATACACATATTATAGATCACAAATACTCAATCTGTATAGATTTTGGAGAATCTAGCACTTATAGTTTTTTACAGGGACACAAAGAAAAATTCTTTATCATTATGCCTATGGGGCCAAATTTTTAAAAATGTGATAGTGTCTAAACGCCTTATTAATCCGAGCAAAAAAATTGTACACATGTTATAGATCACAGTTGAACTAACTGTATAGATTTTGGTGAATCTAGCACTTACAGTTTTTTTACAGGGACACAAAGAAAAATTCTTTATCATTATGGCCTATGGGACTAAACTTTTAAAAGTACGATAGCATCTAAACGCCTTATTGAATTCAGCTGAAAATTTATATGAGTATTATAAATCACTGTTGCACTAACTATAAGCATTTTGGTGAATCTAACATTTATAGGTTTTTACAGGGACACAACGAAAATTTCTTTGTCATTATGATCTATGGGCTCAAAGTTCAGTAGCGTTAAATAAAACAACGTGTAATAGATGGAGAAAAATACTCAAACACTCTATTATGGTTTTCTCTCTTTTGTTTGTTTAACAACTACTCTTTCTTTACTTTATCTACAAAACTGTTAATTACTCAATGTTCGGAAAGTCGAGTGGAGTCACTCCAGATTTTTTTACTTTTAACAAAACAAAACAGAAAAAAAATCGCAATTTTTTTTTTTTTTTTTTAACGAAATTTAACCAAACTTGGTATTTAGTTGGTCCCCGACATAAACTGGTGCTTATTATGTTTGGGGATCAATAGCTCAACAGGTGGCGCTGTGATAGCATTTTATCTAAATTTTTAACATGGCAGCATAGGACAAAAATTCGTATAAATGTGCATAATAAGAGTTGTTTTAAACTTGTGATTGTAAAATTAATATGAATTATTAATAATAGTAGTTTGTAACTAGGAAAAAAATTTTCTGCATGGGGGGCATCGCTTCCCCCCTGGGGGGGAAGTACCCCCCGGGGGGGATAAATTTTCAAGATGGGTATCTTTCGAAAGGTCTCGTCAATACCTTTAAAACGAATGGTTGAACTATAAATCTGTGATAATTTAAAACAAAGTTATCGATTTTTTTTTACTTTTAACAAAAAAAAAAAAAAAAAAATATCGTTTTTTTTTTTTTTTTTTTTTTTTTTTTTTTAATATTGTTACTGATTGAATATGTATAGGTAAATATAGAAGAAAGTCTTGTGGTGGCCACAACATACTAGTTTACTAGAAAATTTTGATGAAGACTGATAAGTTTCAAGGTATGTTGCGTGTGAATGTTGGTTAAATAATTTTAAATTAACTTTGAATTTAATAACAGATTTAATTGCTATATAAATGTAGGTACAATAATGGAACGAGGGTTGAAGGGGACGGTAGCCCCTCCTCACATAGAGTTATTTGTCAAATAAAACTGTTCCGAAGCCTAACTTGAATTGCTTTAACATAGATTTACGTAACATATCTTACCCCTTAAGAGGCGTCTCCACTTATCGTCCCCAGATGCTAGAGCCAGTGTTATTCTATGGAGAATTTCGCCCCATTATTACTTATTAACTAATATATATATTTTTTTTTTTTCACATTCAGAAACTTCACAACTATTAAACAATTTATCGCTTTCTAAAAATTATTTTTTAAAGTTTTTAATATTTTATTTTGAGGTTGTAAAATGAGAATTTTCACAATGTGAATTTTTTCATTTTTGAGCTTAAAACTAAAATCTTAAAAATAAAAATAATCAATTTTTAAAAAGCGATAAATTGTTTAATACTTGTGAATTTTCGGAACGTGAAAACGGAATTTAAAAATATATATTAGTTAATGAATTACAATGGGGCAAAATTTCCCATAGAATAACATTGGCTTCGGCTTTCGGAGACGATAGGTAGAGAGTCCCCTTAATCTCCAACCTGTGTTTACAATATTAAATTTCAGAGTAAGAGAAAGTCGTCTGAGTAACAAACCAGATTATTCTTATCCTTATATGACGTTGAATACCCAGTCTTAACAAACACATAAGAAAATTTACATAGTTTAAAAAAATATTAAATTTGCATATTTTCACCAATTCTCATCTTGTATGCCACAAAATCAGAGATCCTGATATATTTGCAGTAAAAAAATCACTGAAAACTTGTTGATGAAAAATGAAAAAAATTAACCGGGTATGTCCCTTAAACTATTTTCCCTTGCACTGTATTTCCCTTGCACTGTATTTCCCTTGAACTGTATAATAAAATAATCTTATTGACAGATTTTTTTTTTTTTTTTCAATATTAAATAGAAGAAAGTTTTGGATTTGCAAAAATTTTTATTTTTGATTTTTGTTGGAGCACGTTTTGAGAGATTGAGAACACGCGTTGACCATTTGGAAAATGTCTGTCTCAACGTCTGTCTGTATATGTTTGAGACAAAATTTCGTGGCAACTTTAACTGAGGAACTACTGCACAGAAATTCATACAAATTGACATGTAGTGGAACTTTAACATAAATTAGTGCCTATAAACCTTTGGTAAAAATTGTCCAACAAACTCCAGTTTTCTATGGATTTACACGTTTTTAGATTTCCTGAACATGATTTGGCTGTTTCTAGAAAATGTGTGTCTGTGTGTGTGTATCACAATTTTTGTGGACGCTATATCTCACGAAGCAATCAATGAACGAAATTTAACCAAACTTGGTATTTAGTTGGACCCTGACATAAACTGGTGCTGATTAGATTTGGGGATCAAACACTCAACAGGTGGCGCTGTGATTCCATTTTTTCTAAATATTTAACATGGCAGTATAGAACAAAATTTCTTATAAATGTACATAATGAGAGTTATTTTTAACGTGTGATTGTACAATTAATGTGAATTATTGATAATAATAGTAGTGAACTAGGGTTGTTGGGTTGTGAGGATTAAGGCAGATTGACTACACTAAGGTCCTAGAAGCGAGGGGGAGTGCCTTCCGTGGGGGGTCTTTCTAAGGGGTCCCAGCCCGTATTTACGCAAGTAGTAAACTAGGGGAAAAGTTTGTGTATGTTGGAGCATCATACTCCTCAACCCCCCACACACACTGAGAGGGAAATACCTGCACCCTCCTTGGAGTGCAAATTTTCAATATGGGTATCTTTCGAAAGAATTCGTCAATGCCTTTAAAGCGAATAGTTGAACCACAGATCTGTGATAATTTAAAGCAAAGTTATCGATTTTTTTTCATTTTTAACGAAAAAAAAAGTCTCATTTTTCCTGATTTTGGTACTTAAAATTGACTTTCTTTCAGCATTTACAGTTATAATTCTGTGAGATAAAAATCGTCTGCATCCATCGTGGAAAATATTTTTAACAAATAATAATTTAATAAATAATTTATACTGCCGGAATTTGTTAAAAGCTATACAGAAGAAAATCTTTTGGTGGCCACAACAGACTAGTTCATAATAGTAACAGTGAACAGGGAAGAAAATTTTGTATATGTAGGAGCATCGTTCTCTCCCTCCCCCCCCCCTTTACCTGGGCGGGGGCAAATTTTCAATATGATTATCTTTCAAAAGAACTCATTACTATCTTTAAAACAAACGTTTGAAACATTGATCTATGATAATTTCAATTAAAATTATCGATTTGTTTCATTTTTAACAAAAAAAAAAAGTATTTTTTTTAATTTTACTTGTAATCAATAAATCTGACTTTCTTGGGATATTTAGTGTTATACATCTCTAGAATGGAATTTGTCTGCGTTCATCATGGAAGATAATTTTTATAAATAATAATTTAATAAATTTTCTGTACTAAGTGAATTTGTATAGGAAAACACGAAAGAAAGTCTTGTGTTGGCCACAGCATACTAGTTTATTATTTGCAATAATGTATGTATGTAAAAGAAAGTTAAAATATCTAAATAAGAATTAAGAATATGAATAAGTCATAATGGTGACTCAGTGCTAGAAAGAGAATATTATATAAACAATACACTGTTAAAAAAATGCAGAAAAAATACAGAAATTCTCTGTAATTTCAGAAAAAAAGGCGTAAATTACGAAAAAATTACGTAGACAAAACGTATTTTACGACTTTTTTTCTGAAATTACAGAGAATTTCTGTATTTTTTCTGCATTTTTTTAACAGTGTATCAGACTAGGGATTTCAAACCTATATTCACAGATTTTTTTTTTTTTTTTTTTTTTTAATAAAAATTACTTGTCTGTATGTGTGTTTTATTTTAAAGAAATTCTTCATAGTTTTGGTTTAACACATTTAATAAGTTTTTAATTGTTAAATTATACTATGTATGCAGTCGATAGTGACATATTCAAATTATTAAGCCTTTTATAGAATTCAAATATTAAAATAGGGTATAGCTCTTTTTTTTTTTTTTTTTTTTCATTTAATCTATAAAATTCTTATATTCTTCAAGAGATGGCGTATTTTAAAGAGATTCCGTCAGTGAATTCACTTAAGCAATTATCTTGAGTTCAATTTACAAATGTCTCATAATAGTTAGCTAACTTATAAGCAAATGTAAGATACAGTCATTTTCCAGGTTTTTATGATTTAAACATTTAGTTTTCTATTTAACAAAATAGAATAATTCTTTATAGGGATCTCAAGTTTGCTAGTTCTTAAGTCATTATCTTTATTTTAAAAATAACAATAATAACATTTTTTTCTAAAACTAACATAATTTCATCTCCTGCCTCCTCTTCCCATTTGGATATTCATGAAGCTTTTTACATATTTAAAAATTCGAAAAATCTTGTTAATGGTATTTCTTCCGCTTCGTTCTTGTCTGGTGCTTGGAAATTACTCACATACACTGTAAGAAATATATTTGCTGCCAGAAATTCTCTGTAATTTGAGAAAATACGCGTAATTTACGAAAAATTTACGTTGTTTGAACGTATTTTCTCAAATTACAGAGAATTTCTGGCAGCAAATAGGGCATATTTTTTACAGTGCAACTTCGATGTTCGTTTAAATTTGATATGTTTAAGATTTTAAGATTTGTTATAGTTTTTAATCTTATTTATTTTCTTTTATTTGATAATTCTGACCATACCAGTATTTATATTTACATTCGTCTTTATATTTTTTTGCTCTTCATCTAATACGATTTTCTGCGTTGCCGCTTTGATTGCAGCACTTGTGCCTACTTTGTTCGCTTGACGAAGGGTCGTGTGTTTTTTCGACCCGAAACAACTGTTGCGAGTTCATTGAATTTTATGGTGTTCATTAAAAGTTTGTACTTATTACTTTAAAACGCCAGTTCTCTGGTGCTTTCTTATTAACAATAGCAGTAGCCGATTTATCATAATTTACAGCTGTTATTTAAATGGAATATTCAGAGCCATAATGAAACTGAATAATAATTTCTTAAATGATAAATTAAGATTGAAATGCTCAAATTTATATTATTTATGTAAGTCTGATTTCTTCAACATTACGTGATCTCACTGTTGATAACGGGTTCGAATCCAGATTATGCTCGTTTTGCCGGAATTTTGAATGCTTTTCTCCAAAACTCGCGTTCATACTGGATAGGATCATTTAGAAAGACATCGCACGTAAAGCATCTCACCTAAGCCTAACTCTCTCGAGTACATAACCAACTCTTAACAACTGTCATTTGTAATATTAATGTCTACCAATTAAAATGTTTCTGAGCAAATATTTCAATTCGTCTGACATTTACTTATCATGCAAAATTTATGTAATTACCATTACTCCCTAATCAAACAGTATTATGTTAAACCCATTTTAGTTAAAAGTAATTTTTTTAAAAAAATCAAGTCTGATGAAATCTTAGAAATCAAAATGAAGACCACCTTACATTAAGGAAATAAATAAAAAATATATTTATCTTTTGTTAATCACACATAAAGTATAAAAAGCTGTTATAACATACATACTTGTATAATTAATTGACTAGGGTAAGTTTGAAAAGCAGGTAACTATTTAAACTGTCGCTTTACAAAATGCTTATCTTACCTCCATAATTAAATATGAAAATGTACACGAGAAATTTGTCTGTTCACACTGAAATTAGTTAAAGATTTGAAATTGTTTCCTGTCAACTACATTATATTTAAATCATTTTTCGAACGTAAAAACAATTTTGACTAACGTATCGAACTCTTCAGAATGACGTCTGATAATAGCCGTCTGTGTAATCACAAATAATTTGACCGAAGCATGCAAAACTTATCGACATGCAACATCTAGAAAAATTATATTTTTTTCGCTGTTTAACTAAACTTCATTTTTTCTTTTACGGGCAAGATACATGTACCACAAGTATTTGTTCTAAAACAACGCCCATATTAAACGTTCTAGCGTTTGATTTTCTATTGATAGCAATGGGTTATTAAAGTCCATTTCAATTTTACCGTCTATCGATAATCGTTTCACAGACTGGCAATCAAAACAGATGCGTCAGGGTACACTTAGATAGGTATCGGGCCACTTTGACTGTAGTCGTCGGAAGAAAAAAAGCGAAAATCGCCTGCATGCATTCCACGTATGTCGTGTGATTAAGATGTATTTTTGTTTTATCAAAGAAAAATCTTAATCGAAATAGGATGTAATTAGCTATGTGCGTTCATATACATATTGATGAAGAAGAAATTAGTTTCTAAGAATGTTAGGAACCGAAAAATGTAAATATCTGCTGTATTTTCTCTGCATCATTGATAAAAATCTGTTTGATTCACTCGAGAAATGTAGAAAACTGATAAAGTTACAACTGAAGGTAAAGGACTGAAAATAGGAAATTCACAGAGAATTTACGATGTTTTAAAATGTCATGAGAGCCCCCTTTTTAAAGACTCTGAGCACAGATACGATTCAGAGGCCCTTCTCTTTCTACCCTCTTCCCTCTTCTACAGAGCTTATCAAAATGAGCATATTCAGAAAAAAAAAGAAAAAAGAAAGAAAAGGAGCAGTTTTTTTTTTTTTTTTTTTTTTCAATTTATGACATAATTTTATCTTGTGTACTGCATTTTTTTAAATTTCCCATTCGATTATGCTTACCTCAACTTTAACAAACAGAATCGATAATGACAAAATCATTAATTTTTATGCACAGAATAACCAAAAAACTGAAGCATGTTGATCAGCGCAAATAAATGTTAGAAGAGATTAGTAATAAAACGTAATAATTGTTCAAACTCGTTAAAGTAATAGGAAAAAAAAGTTTTTAACCAGTTTTTTTTTTTTTTTTTTTTTAATCAGGCATATCAAGGCAAAATTTATATTATTATTATTACTTTGCAACTTTTGAAGGTAAGACCCCACCCCCCCACCCCCCAAAATATAGGGACGGAGGGCTAAATTTGGAAGGGCTAATGTCACGTGCCGCCGTGCCATAATCTGGTCCTGATATGTCATAAAAGGAGAGATAGTTTGTATAATTTCAAAACCTTCCAAATAAAAAATAAGGAAAAACATCTTAAGAAATTAAAATATTCAAACAGTATTTGTCCATATCATGTGAATTAAAAAATAAAAATTATATAAAAGTAATTATTATTGTTTCTTTTTAATTATTGCTTGGATTAATCTTTAAAAATGGTTCAATTATTTAAAAAAAATGATAAAAAAAAAAAAAAGTACAAAGAAGAAAAAATGAACTGAAAAATTCTTTACAGCTCATTGGTTATATCAATGGTTAAACATCGAACAAATAAGAAGTAATAAGACTTTGTTTGTCTGAGTAAGTATGTGTGTATGGACGTATCTGTTTGTGGCATTGTAGCTTCCAAACGAATAGACTGATTTCAATGTGGTTTTTTATTTGAATGCTAATTTAATGGGGTTGGTTCTTACTTGTGTTTGATGAAAATCTATTTGATAGATCTTTTGAAGATAAAGACACATTTAAATTATTATTATTGTTATTATTATTTTCTGGGCACTTTACATTATTACTTTAACATTTCTGAGCTAGCAATGTTACAACTTCCAAATTATGATACGTGATAAATCACGTCTTTATTATTATTATTATTGTTGTTGTTAGAATATGATTTTTTTTTTCTTTAATCGCGAATTTTAAATACATTTTGAGATAAGTTAAAAATTGACTATAAATCGTGTGGTTGTAGTTGCTTTGGGAGTAAAGCCAATTGACTACTCTAAGGTCCTAAGCTTGAGGGGGAGTACCTTCCGTGGGAGGTCTTTCTAAGGGATCCTAGCCCGTATTTACGCAAGTTTCGGAGAAAAACGCGGAAAACTCCGAACGGCTAGGTCGACGAACGCGACTTGGGATCGAACCTGGCACCTCACGTCTACCAGTTTTGAGCGCATAACCGCTCGACCACTGGTGGGCGGCTATAAATCGTGAATTCGAATTCATAATCCAAAAAGCTCTAAATTCGGCTGAAAGCTATAGGTTTTATAGAGATTTTATTTTTAATTAGTTATTAATTAAATATTTTTTTCCAAGCTAAATTTCACTGATTTTTTAAAATTTGCGAGCTTGCAGTCTTCCAACTTCCACTTTATGTTAGATGATCAGACATTTGTTTTTTGGATTAAAGTTTAAGAAAAATTTATTAATATTATTTTATATTATTATTATTATTCACGAAATTTCAACCGGTTTTGAAAAAAGTTAAAAACTGGGTTATTATAAGTATTATATTATTATAAGTAGATCACAGTCAAAAATCTCTAAATTCAGTTGAAAGTTAGGGATTTTTGATAAAAAGTAAAATTTTATTAAATTCAAGGCCAGCCCTGGATCGATATTTTATAATTTGCAAGCTAATGTTCTTCCAACTGAAAATTGCAGATTTTATATTAAAAAAAAAAATTAATTAATTTCAAATTCTTTTTTACTGTTATTATTATTATTATTTATAAAGTTAGTTTCACACTTGTGGGATAATATGATTGTGAAATTGTTTTTTAAATAATAATTTGGGATATACCACTTCAGTTACTCAGTCAGATCCGTGCAAGGAAATGCTATTAATATTTTTACGGATCGACATTGCAATTATATTTTCTATCAATTAATAGAAAACTTTTTATTATTATTATTTAAATTGTGCTTTTAGGTGTGAAAATAAATTTACATAAATTTGAACTTTGCATATAAACATACAGATATAAAATTTTATATAAATGTAAAACATAGAATTATGAAATATTTTTTTAATGTAATTTCTTTTCAGTTTTATTTACATAATTCCATAATGTTATAGATCTTTGATATTTTTTAACAATATTGCATTTTATGTTAATTTAAAAGCTTTTATTATTATTATTATTATTATTATTATTATTATGCCTTATATATTTTTGCATACATTTACCAACTTTTTACAGGTTACATTAACCAAAGTCAAGGCCCAAGAACTGGATTTTACTTCTCTGCTGCATTTTCCTTTGCTGGCGCTGCAGCTCTCATGTTGAACAACGTCACGTCAAAGTACGCTCTGACCAGAAGACGTGCCCACGGCTCGTGCAGCACTTGCACGTCGCAGGCACCGTCTTGCTGCTGCACGCAGGATTTTAACCTGTTACAGAGGTACTCGATGTTTTAATGTCATATTAATTATGAGTAACTTTAAGTCGCGAAGATTTAAAATAAGTAAACAAATTTTGATTTTTTTTTTTTTTTTTCGTATTTAGAATAGAGGAAAGAAATTTCTTTATTTCAGCAAAAATTAATATTTGTAATAAACATTCAAGGATTGTTACTCAAAAAGCATATTGTAAACATTTCAAAGTGAAAATTTTTCTGATAAATGAAATATACCTTATTTTAAATTATATTTTAATCAATGAGGTTCTATAGTGTACTTACATAGCATAGGTGAACCGCATTCTTGCTAGTATAGTACAATACTGAGGGTAGATTTTTAAATTTAAATTTTAGTATTTATGTTTTTGTGCTTAAAATAATCTATGTATGAATAATTAAATTACTATAAAATAAAGCATTTCCTGTTCACTGTAGTAGCCATAAAACTTTAATAATGATGTAATATTTACCACACTATAAGTACTGTGGCTCATATAATATAGTAAAAAACCGGTTATCCGTCAGCTTGTAATGTGCGTTTAGCTTACACTACGCTGAAAAAAAAAATCGACCCCTGATACCATTCCTGCTGATTCTTATGTAAAATGACCTCCTGAATCCGAATGTGACCCCCATTTTGCCCCATCACCTACCGTTTTCTGAGGACTTCATCTCCTCCCTCAATTTTTATCACTCTTCGTTTATATTATGGCCATGAAATTGATTTGGAGAATGGAAAATAATTCTTTTAACACTTAAAAACAAAAAAATATAATGTTTAATAAATAACATTAATAACAGATTTAAAAAATATATGAAATGTAATACATAATTTCAGGGGTAAATCCCCTCCCTCTTAAATTTTCCCCTTGCCACAAATGTCCATGTTTTAGAATTTTCTAACTCTGTAGACCCTCAGAAGATAGTTGACAGGTAAAATAATCCTTTTCCCTCCTAAAAATCAAATTTATAGCCATAAAATTACCGGAAAATGATTTTTAAAAAAAATAGGGGATCGTCCTTAAAAAACTGTGGGTGATAGGCAAAATGGGAGTCATATTCAGATTCAGGAGGTCATTTTACATAAGAATTTGCAAAAATGCTGTTGGTGCAATTTTCATGCCGAGCATCCGTGGGTCTGGGAAAACGCGGTTTCGTGTAAGCGCAGAGTCAAGAAATTGTTTTTTCTGAAGAAGAAATAAAAATGATTGATTTTCATAATATATATATATATATATAAAGAACTATGCTTTTTTTTTAATTGGTACTGTTTAATTTCGTGCATAAATTAGCCTGCAGATTGCAACTTGACTTCATTGTAAACACAATTTTTTATCAATTGTTTTTACAACATTTAGTCACATTATGTGACTAAATATACAAAGCTTTTTATGTATTATGAACATTTTCACTGCTTATACCATGTTTTATATACTACAATGCCATCAAGTTTTGAGCTAGAATATTTTTCACCTCATTTGGCTCTTATTTTTAGATATTTTGCGGTTTATTCCCGATTTGCATTACCGCGGAATCCGTGCCATTCAATTTAGCGGAAAATCGGGAGTTTACAGTACATAAAATAATTGCTACATATTTCTTCACTTTATGTTATTACAGTATCAAAATTTGATTCAGTCTATCACCAAACTTTTTGACATATAGGGAATTTCACAGTTAATGTAAAAACAATAAATAAATAATATAATAATATAATAATAAATAAATAAATAAATAATAATGATAAAAATGAGAGAGAGAGAGAGAGAGAGAGAGAAATTATGCAATCGTTACCTTTCTTTTTTCTTTAGAATAGTAATAAAAAAATAATTTTAGTGAATGTTTTACATAAACAAAATTTTTCAAACATAATTTTAGGTGTAATTCATTAATATATAACTTTGATTATATTTGTTAACATGATTTCAGAATAAAAATTTACTTCCATTTCGGAAGTTCAATTTCAATTTAAAAACGAGCCGCTGTAGTCCGGTCAGTACAGAGTGCTGAGTTCGTTACTGGAAGATTGCGAGTTCGATACTCGAGCCGTCCAAAGACCGTCGTATGCACTAATGGTGCACGTAAAATATGTCGTTGCTGCAATATCCTCCATGTTCCTAACCGAATTATACTCTGGCGGGTGACCGAAACGGGGAGCCATCCCTTACGTGTAGGATCAAAATTGTGATGGCCTATCTCCGGATCATCCTTAGAGGGGAGTCCCACTGTCGCCTATTGTCCAATAGTGCATCACTAGTGCGACGTTAAACCCAACCTACCTACCTTCAATTTAAAAATATATTGCTTGTGTTATACAATATAATAGATAAGGCCAATATACAGTCCAGCTGTCCTATTTAATGTTCTCATGCATACATAATTAACGAATATACATGACAATGTAATGCTTTTATACACTCTTAAAAAAATGCAACAAACAAATGCAGAAATTCTCTGTAATTACAGAAAAATACGTTTTGTCAACGTAATTTTTCCGTGATTTACGACTTTTTTTCTCAAATTACAGTGAATTTCTGTCAGCAAAGTTGCATTTTTTTAACAGTCTACAATTCCTGTTACCAATCTTAATATGAGTGGTACAAACCTAATAACTGTAAAATTTTGACATTTATAATACATAATGCAAGTGTAATTAATTATTGCAATAATATAAAGTATTTTAAAGATTAATACCAGAATGTTTTTAAAATTTCTTTTTGTCTAAAACAGATTAAAAATTTAGGCAATTATGTGAATATGATAAGTACTTGTAAGCAACGTAATGTAATTAAACTAAAATTTTGACCACTAATAGCAACATCAGTTGCATGTAACAGACAAGAATTCAAACAATTCACAAGAAATGTTTTAAAGAAGTGTATAATTCAGAAAATACATTCGGCTAACTAGGTTCATATTCTATTATTAATATTATTTTCAAAGTGTAATTCTTGAAATACATGAACAAAAACAAAATCTTCTCTTTTGATTCGAAAATGTTAGAAGAAAAGTATTTGGGGTATAGCTCTTCATCTCACTTATATGGTAAAAGAGAGTACTATCATGGCAGAGTTCAAAACAGACATTGTATTCAAATTCAAAGAAAAACATTATCAAAGATTATCAAATATTAATGAGCTTTAAAAAGCTGCTTCATTAAACTTCTTCCTTATTATTATCTTATTTGTGAATTCTTATAAGAAATTCTGGTGGGAAACAAACACTGGGATAAGGTTGCAATTTGCAGGTGTAATTCTATACATAACATTATAACAGAAAATTTCTTTCTGTCTATGGCGAAATTTTAGCACGTTGAAGTACAATACAAATAAGTTTAGCAATACGTAACAGCACGTTTAAGAATTTTATAATAGTAATTACTTTGCACAGTTTTTAATTCAAAGATTTTTCATTTATGAAGGAATTTTTTGTTTTTCTAATATACGGATGATTCTCCAGAAACTTAACATTTTCGAATCACGAATTTTTTTAAAACAAAAATGCTTTAAAAAAAATTTTAAAAAAAAATTATACTTACTCTTTATAAGACTCCTAACAAGCGAAAAATAAAGGGAACTCACTTTAACTATACTAATTATCTGGCCATGCTTAACTATACTAATTATGCCAGGAGAGTGACACCTGCCTGCCAAAAGAGTGACATTTTTCTTACATTAGGCCTACTACTCAAGTTTACAGCCAAATTTAGGTTTATGTAGGTTTGTCTATTATTATAATCGTTTATTTACATAGAATAACAGGTATTATTTTTAAAAAAATCCTTTATGTATAATATAAATGTCGTGCAGGAGAATGACAACCTAAAATGTTACATACCTTAGTTTAAAACTATGATAAGAACGCTCGGTGATTCAGATCATCAAATCATTCTACGAATCAAGCAAAATGAAGGGTGGAAATAAATATTATTGTTGTGCACCAGGCTAAAAATTCCATTTTTTTTCTCTTAATTTATCGAAAAATTCCCCAAGCCAGGAAAGTAACATGAAAATCTTAAAACAAAATTTAAAATGATATACCTTGATAAGTTAAATGATTAAATGGATTCAAAAAATATTATATTACTCCTATAGGTATCAAGGTATATAGTTTACTGCAGTATATAGCAGTATATAGTTTACTGCTACAAATTTAATTTTTGAAATTTTGATGTGAAACTTTTAAATAAATGAACAAAGTTTGAGAAAAAGATTTGGACAAGCCAGAAAAGTGACATTCCAGTCATTTAAAAATTTTTATATTAAATATAAAATGAGTAAACTTTTTATATGCATGGAAGGACGCAAGAAAAATCGTGTCTTAAATATATATGTATGTCCAGCCATTTTTGTAATATTTTGTTCAGACATGATATTGTTAGGTTTCTGGAGATTCATCCACATGTTTTATTTTCTTTCATATTCCACTTTAAGATATGCTAAAATTTTAATAGAACTAACTCAAAGTAATTTGAATTGCATGAAATAAAAAACTAAAAAGTAATATCAGCTTAATATTACAAACAATTTTTTTCGTTTATTTTTCAGTAGTCGCCGGGAGTCATCTGTCGGTCATCCTAAATGCCAAAAAACAATATCCTTCAGTGATACCATAGACGTTGCAGACGAAGAGAGTCCCAAGCGTTGCCCGCATTCAAAGATGACGTCGAGCATCCCTCAGTCACCGCCAGATCCCAACAATCTTTCTGAAGATGAAGACAATGAAAATGACAATGACAATGATGAGAACATTGACGTTGAAAATATTGATGCCAACGTGGACATTTATTATGAAAACTACGAGTGCCGTCCTTCAAATAACGCGCTGGTGGTCATCGAAAATACTGATGAAGACTATAAAAAACCTAGTCGGTATTTATGCGGACATTATGATGGCGAACTTGATGAACAAGTCCAAATGCCGCAACTTTCTCCTCGGCAAATGAGTGTCATTGAGGAAGTGACCAGCAGTGTATAAAATATTTGGTTTAAAGAAAAACCGTTTTGTGTCTTACTTCTTGATATGTAGATTTTTTTTAATAAACCAACTAATGACTATTAAAATGTTTTGAATATTCTGCATATCTTTCGTTATGACTAAAAGATTAAGAAAACTTACAATGAGAAAAGAAATAATCTGTATGATAAACAGTGGCGGCTCGTGGCAGGAGCTGCAGAGCTGCAGCCCCCCCAGAAATATTCGAAAAAATTATTTTATCAACTTTCAAAATATTTTGAAAATAAATATTATTATATTGTATAGTATTATGCATATAGAAAAGCAGATTACTTCGTTATCATGAAAAATTATTAAAAAGCTGAGAAAAGTTAACCATTTTTAAACGTAATAGCACCTCGAAAATTCGTAAAGGGACTGCTCATTCATGCAGCTCCGGAAAAGAGGGATTTCTTTAGGGAAAGAACAGTTACAACCGCCCCTACTCGTTTTCCCTACCAGTTTCGACCATTTGGTTGGAGCTGCAACCTGTGCAGCTCCGATCTAATTAGGGATTTCGGTAATGCTGGAAAAGAACAATTTCCCTTTGTAATCTACGTTTTTTCTTCACAGTTTTTAATGCGGTAATCGCTGTGGCCTGTGTTTGATGATTATTTATGTATAAGAGGTAAAAAAATTTAGCATGAAGGTTATTCACGATTATATGAGAAAATAGAAGTCATTTTTATTTAATTTTCAAGCAGATTTTTATTTTATATTACATGGAAATTTCGCACGGTTTTTCGGTTTCTTGCTTTGCCAATAGCAGAAACGTTGAATAGACATAATCTCAATTTTTACCATGTTTTTATTAACTTCGATTCTTGTGTGTTTGTTTGTGGGTTTATTTGTGGGTTTGTTTGTGGGTTTGTTTGTGTGTTTGTCAGGGACAAATCTTGCAATCGATTTTTAACTAACTTCCCGACTAGCTAGATACTTGAAATTTTCAGGACAGCTCACAACACGGTGACAATACATATTTCTAATAATTTTAGTCAACTATTTCAAGTCCCGCTGCCTTTGGCAGCGCTTATATGATTCGACAGAAAATTTATTTAACTAACTTCCCGGATAGCTAGACATTTGAAACTTTCAGAATAGTTCAGAACAGGGTGAAAATGCATTTTCTTAAAACCTTTAGCCAACTGTTTCGGGTTCCCGCTGCCTTCGGCAGCGTTATCAGTACAAAGCTTGCAATCGATTTTTCACTAACTTTTCGACTAGCTAGACATTTGAAATTTTCAGGACAGCTCACAACACGGTGACAATACATTTTTCTAATAATTTTAGTCAGCTATTTCAAGTCCCGCTGCCTTCGGCAGCGCTTATATGATTCGACATAAAATTTATTTAACCAACTTCCCGACTAGCTAGACATTTGAAACTTTCAGAATAGTTCAGAACACGGTGAAAATGCATTTTCTTAAAACCTTTAGCCAACTGTTTCGGGTTCCTGCTGGCTTCGGCAGCGTTATCAGTACAAAGCTTGCAATCGATTTTTCACTAACTTTCCGACTAGCTAGACATTTGAAACTTTTAGGACAGCTCACAACACGGTGACAATACATTTTTCTAATAATTTTAGTCAACTATTTCAGGTCCCGCTGCCTTCGGCAGCGCTTATATAATTCGGCAGAAAATTTATTTAACTAACATCCCGACTAGCTAGACATTTAAAAGTTTCAGAATAGTTCAGAACACGGTGAAAATGCATTTTCTTAAAACCTTTAGCCAACTGTTTCGGGTTCCCGCTGCCCTCGGCAGCGTTATCAGTACAAAGCTTGCAATCGATTTTTCACTAACTTTCCGACTAGCTAGACATTTGAAATTTTCAGGACAGCTCACAACACGGTGACAATACATTTTTCTAATAATTTTAGTCAAATTTTTCAAGTCCCGCTGCCTACGGCAGCGCTTATATGATTCGACAGAAAATTTATTTAACCAACTTCCCGACTAGCTAGACATTTGAAACTTTCAGAATAGTTCAGAACACGGTGAAAATGCATTTTTTTAAATACCTTTAGCCAACTGTTTCGGGTTCCTGCTGCCTTCAGCAGCGTTACCAGTACAAAGCTTGCAATCGATTTTTCACTAACTTCCCGACTAGCTAGATATTTGAAACTTTCAGGATAGCTCAGAACACGGTGGCAATATATTTTTTTAATACTTTTAGTCAACTGTTTCAGGTCCCTACTGCCTTCGGCATCGTTCATATGATTCAACAGAAAATTCATTTAACTAACTTCCCGAGTAGCTAGACATTTGAAACTTTCGGAACAGTTCAGAATACGGTGAAAGTGCTTTTTAAAAATATTTTTATCCAATTGCTTCGGGACCCTGCTGCCTTCGGCAGCGTTTCCAGTACAAAGCTTGCAATCAACTTTTAACTAACTTTCCGGCTAGATAGCCATTTGAAACTTTTATAATAGCTCAAAAAAAGACGATAGCAAGGAATTTTTTTAATACTTTTATCCAATTGCTGGGGTTCCGGCTGCCTTCAGTAGCGTTTATATGATTCAACAGAAAATTAAAAAACATGGTTTATAAAAAAATTTTTATCTTATAATTATTATATAAATTTTGCCGTAAACATAATATTTTAAATTTATCAAGTGTTTAATCGCTTTGTTGATAAGGTTATTATTATAATAATTATTATTTATTTATTTATTTTCACTTGTATTTTAGTCACTAATATTTTTCTATTTTTATGAGAAATATTAGCAGTCGAACCTTTCTTAAAAACACGAGATTACTAAATTTTTAATTTTAGAAATTTTCATACAACGAAGTTGGAAAGCATTTATAACTTCGTTTCATCTCTCTTTCTATTTGAGTGAGAACTTTCAGAAATATGCTCATTAATTAAGCATTTTAATATCCGTTCTTTAGATTAGCCGCACTATTTTTTCTATATACTTCTTTTACGAGGACACACAAAACATCCAGAATGCACTGCTGGCTTGGATAATATTTCAAACCAAATTAAACCGATATATACTATTCAAGCCTTTTTAAATATATCTAAAGAAAATAGTGTTTTAACATTTGTAGAATTTCTTTTTCTTTTTTTTAAATGCACGGCAATACAGAAGATGTGCAGCAAATTTTGGAAATTCATTTTTAATTACACTAAGGTTTCATATTTAAATGAAATTTTAGTTTACTGTACCATGTGTGTAAAGTTCGCATTAAAAAAAATAATAACAATAAAATGTTCGTAATGTTAGACAAGCATTTCATAATCTGTCTGATGTGCAAGATTTTACGTCAATGTTAACTCTTTTAATTAATATTTCAAAGGATGTTCTAAATAAATTAACGCATCGTTATAATTGCACTTTTAAGATACGAGCATTACATTACTATAATGTTTTGAGGTATCCTGAGCTCATTTTTGCTATTTTTACAGTGTTATATGTATGGTGTGAGTAAGTGTATATATGTGAGTGAATACATAACATTTAAATGCTTGGTCCGATTGAACTGAAAGCTGGTAGGTATGTGAAAGGTCACCATCAAACGAGCTGTATAGAATTTGATGGATGTGAGACTTATAGTTCTGTTACAAGGACACAAAGAAAAATTCCTTATCAATTTGATTAATGGACTTAAACTTATGAAGTGCGATTGCGCCTAAATGTTTTATCCAATTGAACTAAAAATTGGTAGGTAGGTTATAGGTAATCGTCACGCAATTTGTATAGTTTTGATGATTACAGGACTTATATATTTTTGTACAGAAACACAAAAATAAATTCTTTATCGTTATGGACTATAGATTCGAATTATTTGCAGTTATTTTCGAAGAACTGTACAGATCTACATAAGTATGTAATCAAACTATTTATTATTGTTTTTATATAAATCATTGTGTGTATCTTTTTAATGAGCAGAATTTGATTTACAATCATGTATGTATACTTCGTACCATCTTGGAGAAAATAATAGCATGAAGATGAAAAATATTTTGTTGGGGGAAAATTGATTATCATTAATAAATAAAGTTAACAAAATAAAATCTCCAGATTTTTTTTTTTTTTTTTTTTTTTGTAATGAATGTCCAATAATGTAAAATTTTAAATCTATGCTGTATCCTGTATTGCTCTGCTTCTTGCTCAGTCTGCGCATATAAAACCCGAAGCCCCCGATTAAAACAGATTATTTAGAAAATTATTTTCGCTTTTTTCTCAAATCTTACATAGACATGCAGCTATGCAGCCCCCCTGTAAAGGAATCTCACGAGCCGCTACTGATGATAAATCAGAAAAGGTTGGATGATACTTTATTTATTTATTTAAAATTCAATCATGTAGTCGCTACATGATTGAAAATTCAATGGACTCTTCCCAGTTTCGTCTGCTCAATCATGTGATAGAGGAAAACGAATAATCGAATTCTGAGAATCGAATTCAATTAAATACTGTTCTTAAGAACAAAAATGTTAATATTTAATGTAAAATAAAATAAAAGTAATATTGTGCATTTGTAAACAGTAGAATAGTTGTATTTGTAAATTTAATAATTTTTTAAAAACACTTTATGTATTTATTTATTTTTAACTGTAAGAATCGATTTTTGTATGTTCTAGTGTAATTGTTACATTAACTGATCTAGCAATAAATAATAGCTTGTTCTTGTGGAATGTTTATGAATTATAATTTGAAATTTTAAAACATTTTCATTTAATTTAATTGCATAAAGTGTTACAACAAGTTAATTAACTTTGTTACTGGTCTAAATGGATTTACGCAGTACAATATTGCACTGTCACTGATTTAAGTACCAAAAATCAGAGTATTTAACATGTTCTTCATGAACACCAATAACAAATATAAACTAAATGATGATTGTAAATGTATACAGCAAACAAAAGGTGATGAATAATAATATAAAATGGATTAAAAATGATGATGTATGAAAAAATAACTCAGATTAAATACGATTGATCAAAAATAAGAATAGAAAATATGTTATTTCAGCAATCGCTATAGATAAACAAGACTTCGTCTGCTATTTGTTTTTCCTCTATCATGTGACCTCTGACGTCAGGTGGGAAGAGCCCATTGAAATATTCAATGTAACGCGACATTGAATTTTATAGAGTGATATATAAAATAACAATAATAATAATAATAATAATAATCAAAACCTTAAGCCTGTTTTTGTTTTCTGAGTAATGGATATGAAATTCGGCATAAGAGAGAATTTAATTTAGTACGACAGGACTTATTTTAATCTATTCTTCTACCTAAAGACATGCAGTAACTATGTTTCATTCCCTAGCACAGGTTAACATTCATTTCTTAAAATATCTTAGCCTTAGCATACGCTTGACGTATGCTAAAGCTAATTTGGTATAGCTATTGGTGTAGTTATTGGTATAGCTATTGGCATAACTATTGGCATAGCTTTAGCATAAGCTTGGCGGATTTTAATTTTTTGTTATCATTTTGGCAATGAATTAAAATGGCTTTCGCAATTGCCTAACAAGTAAACATTCAAAAGGTGTCATCTTAAAAAAATATCGAAAAAAAAATATATGTGATTCTACTCTTCCTGAAACATCAGAAAGTGAAAAAAGTATCGGCTGAAATGAATTACAGTGACCACAAAAAATGATCAAAATTAAGCATATTTAACGGGGTGCAGCCCCCACTCATCACTCTTGGAGTGATGTTGAGCGCTTCTAAGGGGACTACTCGCAGTTTATTAAAAAAAAAAAAAAAAAAAAATACATAAATCGCCAGGCTTTAGCCTAGAGCCGACAGTGGACGATGGTGTGAGAATTGAACAATTTCAGAGAAACGCCGGAATAAAATCAAACCGACAATGGGCGTGAGCTGATGAACAACAAAGTTTGAAATAAGAGATGACTGCTGATGAGAACAGTCTGATAAAATTCCTATCTACAAGAAGTCCGTGTATATTTTTTTAAGTTGCGCCGAGGATTTGCTCTTCGCGACAAGGGAATTAAGCATATTTGGCGATTTCACATTGTTAGGCGATTGATTTTGAGTACTTGGCGGAGAAACAAAATACGGTTCTGTTCGTACACGGCAATCTTGGTGCTATGCGAACTGAACGCCAAACAGCGCTAAATCGACAAATATGCTTAATTTTAATAATTTTTTGTGGTCGCTGTAAATCATTTAAGCCGATATTTTTTTCACTTCCTGGTGTTTTATGAAGAGTAGAATCGCATATATATTTTTTAAGACGACACCGTTTGAATGTTTCCTTGTAAGTAAAGACCTTGGCGGGAAAAGTCCGACCTACTTCAATGCCAAATTTCAAATTTCGCTAAAGTGCTCTATACTGAAGCTGTTCCATTTCTCTAGCAAGATTTTTCTCAATTTATTTAAATTATTATTATTATTATTATTATTATTATTATTATTTATTTATTTTATTTTATTTTATTATTTATTTATTTATTTATTTATTTTTATTTTATTTATTTATTTTTATTTTTTTTATAATGAAAGATATTTATTTACTTATTTATTTGTTTTCCATTTTTAACAATTTCAAATTTTAAACAGGATTTTTATTTAATATCTTTTGAACCAATTATCTGATTAAACTAAAGTTAATGGCGTTAGCTATAGTTTGTCCTGATTAATAAATGTACGAATTTTTGATAAATTAAATAATCCGTACAGGTACAATAACAAACTTTCACCTTTATACATTTAGATAAAAACAAAAATCTTTGCATGTTCATTCAATGTGACAGATAAAAACTGGTAGTGACGGTAAAATCGCTGTCTGAAAGAAATTGTACGATCTGTCATAATAAAAAAATCTTAGACATTTTTCTATATGAATTGCTACAAATTCACATAAAAATTATACGCATTAAATAAATCACTCACGTTTGACCAATCGAGAATGTACAAAAACATTACCAATAGACATCTGAAATAAGAAATACACGTCCTTATCCCCAGCCTATAATTTCTCTACACATTTCACGCTTTCGCATTTTCATTTAAAAAGAAAATATTAAAAGTAGTTAATATTGAAAAGTCAATTTATAGAAACCACCAAGATTTATTTCTCTGTTATCGATTTTTAGTGCCGAAACAACTCAATGTAGTAAAACCCGAATAAACTACTACGCCAGAAACGCCAAAGAAAAATATTGCAAATGCATACAGCTGTTTCGGTAGCCTAAAGCGCACCGTCTTCAGTGCCTTTTTGCACTGAAGACGGTACGCTTTAGGCTACCGAAACAGCTGTGTGCATTTGCAATATTTTTCTTTGGCGTTTCTGACGTAGTAGTTTATTCGGGTTTTAATATTCCAACGCCAAGTCTCCTGTTACTATAACTCAATTTAGTGCCTACGGCAAACTGTATTATTTTACACACGATCGTGCATACGAACTATGTAATTCCTAATGCCACAGATGAACCTCTTCGCACTTGATTTTTATAAAATAAATAAAATTTTGATTCACAATAATATAATACCTTTACATTTCATTTATCACCTCACAAAAGTATTTTTATGATAAAGTATTTTAACCCACTAAAAAGTAAATAATTGTGAAACATTCAACCAAGAGATAACGTTATCTGTTAAAATTTGAAATTTGGATTCGAAACCACAACAGTATTCATTTAAACATAAAAATACCGATAACAGAAACGATATTGTTATAATAAACGTTCTTTAAAAAGAAAAGAAGATAAACTAGTAAGGTGTGGTCATCATAATTCTTTCTCCTTGAAAATTTTAATTCCCGGAGGGTTCTCCCTCGCAGCCAGATGGAAGCGATGCGCCTACATGCACACACTTTTTTTGTTAGTTTACTACAACTATTATCACTAATTCATATTAATTTTGTAGCCATGCGCTAAAAATAACACTATGTGCATTTATAATAAATTTTGCCCGATACTTCCATATTAAGAATTTAGAAAAATGGTACCCCAGCGCCACCTATTAAGCAATTAATCCCCAAATGTAATTATCACCAATTTAAGTCAAGATCCAACTAAATACCAAGTTCCGTTAAATTTCGTTCATTGCTTTGTGAGATACAGCGTCGCCAAAATTTGTGATATGCACAGGTAGGAATGTGTCACACAGGTAGGAATTTTCTTGAAACAGCCAAATCAAATTCAGGACCTCTAAAACGTATAAATCCGTCGAAAACTGGAGCTCGAAAATTTTCACGAATCCAGTACTTTCTTTTTTTATGCACACAGATATATATAAATACAGTTGAACCTCGTTAACATGAATCTCAAGGGGGATAAGAAATTTGTTCATGTTATCAGTAGTTCCTGCTATCAGTAACTAATCTTAATATAACTAAACTAATCTTCATTTTGATGAGAATTGTGGAAACAGTTCATGTTAAAAGTAATTATCGTTAACAGTATTCACGTTAGCAAGGTTCAACCGTATAAGAAAGTAAAAAATAAAAGGAAATCCCCTTGGCAGAAATTATATATTTTGAAATTGCCGTTATAAAACTACCGTTTAAAACGACCATATTTAATTAATTAATACCACCGTAAGGTACTTTTATAGTACCACAAAAAAAACTTAAAGATTTCTAGTTAAATGAAAAGTTTGTACTTTTTCTCAAAAAGGAATTTTAATCTTCGGAAGCTAACAACCAAGCATCATTTGATACAGCGGGTGAAAAATTTACATTTGCAACTAGAATCTACATTTTTCACTATATAAATTACAGTTTTGTTTTTTACTTTCATTTTACGTATTGTTTGTTCATCTTTAAGTACAGTCGGTAACAAAAGTTTCCGAACACTAGCAAAAATTCCTATGTAAAAAAAGTACACTTCATACGGTTTTGTTAAATAAATCCTTCTCGAATCCTGTTCCAGTGTAAGGACATGATTCGATAAGGATCTAGTGTTCGGACACTTTTGTTACCGACTGTACATACCATATTCATTTATTTTGCTTGAAGGGAGCTCCTAAAAAAGTGTACGTAGAGCACACGCATTACATTGATGAGTTAAAAATATTTTCAATATATTTCATTAATTTTATTATTATTATTTTTAATTATTTACATGTTGATTAATAATAAAATATTTAAAGAATTGAAACAAATATTTTACAGAATGCAGCATATTTGTAGCAGATGCTTAAAAAAAAATGCATCAGTAGTTGGCCATCTTAGCAGGACTATTACACTGAAATTTCATTTTGATAAACGCGAAGATATATAAAAATAAAAGTATCTCAACCTTCGTAAATTTCCAGACTTTTTTTTAAATATTTATTTTTGTTAACAACATGAATAAAACAAAAATTAATTTAAATTTTTCCCATCTAAATCGATCCAAAGATATATATATATATATATATATATTTTAGATGTTTTATTTCTTACAGTGAAACTTTACACCGTTCTGAGCGTCATAACTTTTAACCCAATAATAGTCTTCTTTCACAAACTTAATCGCGTTGTATATAAAAGCAAATTTGATTGCCTCTTTCCCATATCATCTATCCTAGCACACTCCCAAAACACTGATTCATGAAATAATTTGCCCCCAGTGATCGATTATCACATATGCTCTATATTAACTGAATAATATCTATTGCGATGTCAACTGAGTTAGGAGATAGCCATCAAGTTGAGTGTAATTGATGGTCTCAAATTTCATCAATAATCCATCAAGGGACCTTCATCTACTCCATCATAAATAACAGCTTAATTACCCACCAAAAAAAATGTCGATTGCTATACAATTAAATGCTCGATTTCCAGTGGCATAGCATTACACGACCATTTAAATGATGCAATTCAATTTGGTTATTAAGAAGGATCTGAATAGCCTGAGCGTTTAAACTTATAATAGTTATTGAAGAAGCAATTTTTAAATAGTGTTTTCTGTTAACACTTTAAAATTCATTTCTTTAGCAATGAAGACAAACATTTGATATTTTTAAAGCAGCATTTTTAAATTATTTTCTCTTATTTTAATTGATTTTCAAATTTTTAATCCTTCTCCATTCGATAGATGGCAGCACTACTCCGAAATTTAATAAATGATATTTCAGAGGAAACCATCTGAAGAAGTCACATTAAATTTCGTAACAGAAGGGAGTGCATGCTGATTCTTTGATGAAGCACTCGTATTAGTTTTGTTCATCTGATGAAGGCCCGTACTACTGTTTTGACCTTAAACAGCTGTTGTAAATTTCTGCAATGTTGACTTACAATGTTATTTATTAATTTAACTAAACAATTTAACAAATTTTATTAATAGTGAACTATAAATGTTTCAGTTAAGTGTGATTTAGCACCAATATTAACGAATAATAATGTTTCATTCATTATATTGCAGAAAATTATTACAAAATTCAGCCATAAAATATTAATGGTACAAAATCCTGCGCCAAAGCAACTTCTGATATTTAATCACGTGTATTTATAAAAATTAAGAGAAAAAAAATCTTATAATATTTCTGTATTGTTTCAGTATAATAATAATTTTCTATTATTTAAAAAAAAAATTAATCAGCAAAAATCCATAAATTAAAAAGAAAAAAAAAAAAAAAAAAGGCATAAATATATATATATATATTTTTTAATGTTGGGTCTAATGTAATATATCAAATATTCCTAAAATGTTATTGAATTAGTCTGAAAACCTCGTATGTTATAAACTTGATACATAAGAAAAAAAAAAAATCATTTTTGTTACAGAAACTGTGGTACTAACGTATTAACCGCAAATAAAATAAATAACAATAAATAACAATAAGAACGAGCAGAGACCACCACGATTTAAGAGGACTTTCTACTTATCGTCTCCGAAAGCCAAAGCCAATGTTATTCTATGGAGAAATTTGCCCCGTTATAACTCATTAACTAATGCATATTTTCAAATTTCGTTTTCACATTCAGAAAATTCACAACTATTAAACAATTCATCGCTTTCTAAAATTTGGTTTTTTTTTTTTTTTTTTTTTTTTTTTTTTAAGGTTGTGAAATACGAATTTTTACAATGTGAAAATTTGAATTTTTGAGCTTAAAAATGAAATTTTAAAAACTAAAAAAAAACAATACTTAGAAAGCGATAAATTGTTTAGCAGTTGTGAATTTTCTGAATGTGAAAACGGAATTTAAAAATAATCTATTTAAAAAAACTTTTAAAACCCAAATTCTTAATGTATCGTATCAAATAAATCTTTTCGAAGTTAGAATAAAATTTAATTTGAAAAAAAGTAACTTTTTTGTTTATTAACCAAAAAAATTGATAAAATTTGAAATGCAAGTTGGTTTTGTGGGGTACAGGTTGTATATTATATTTTTGTAGAGAAAATTTAAAAAAAAATTGAAAACTGCAATTTTTAATCCCACTTCAAAAACCCTTAATGTGAAGCAGATTTTTTTTATTTCTCCTAACGGTTTCCATACAATCTTCTGCTGTTGCCACCTAAAATTCATACTTTAGTTAGTTTTAAAAAATTTAATTGTCCGATCGATAAGCTGTTTAATCCATCGGATTCACAAAAATTTTCCCTTTCATTTGGTACTTTATTTGTAACGATACGACTGATATTTCGAATTTATTTTCTAATTTTTCTAATTCATTTTCCTCATTTTAAATAAATGTACTTTTTATTTTTCTGTCGAAAAAAAAAAAAAAAACTTGATAACAATTATATTATGTTGAGATTCACAAACATACTAACGTGAATGACAGTAAGTACATAAGACCTTTCTGAAAGTGAAAACGGAATTTAAAAATTTGTATTAGTAAATATAAAGGGGCAAAATTTCCCATAGAATAACATTGGCTTTGGATTTCGGAGATGATAAGTAGAGAGAGACTTATGGAGCGGATGAAATTAGTTTGTCGGGGGCTCAACATTACTCAAATTCTCTCCAAGACCATGTGATAACAAAAAAAAAAAATGAATTTTCAAAGTAAGTCACATGACAAAAAATCATAAAGATTTGCATTTTTTACTTTTATTTTTTAACGTATGCTGTAATTAAGATACAGTACCCGCCGCTTCTTAAAATCACAATCGTTCTGAGCCAAAGTGATTTTATTAAGCGGCTGATTTTTATATCCGGCGAACATTCATTGCATTCAAGAAAAATGTAGTACTCCCCTGAATTTGGAAATTTCAAAAAGTAACCAATTATGGAATTAATAAATAATATTAATTAATTTTTGAAAATAATTATTTAATTAGTCCTTCAAAATTCCAAGTACCGATGGGCTTTCTTTTGAGGAAAATCATCATGACTTTGCCAGAAGTTTACGCTTTTCTTTTAAATTTAAAATCTTCCCGTTAAAAAAATCTTGCTTCTTAGTTACTTGAAAATAAAAGCTAGAAATTCTTTTTAATAATTAAAAAAAAGAAAGAGAAGAAAAAGAAAGAAGACAACATAACGGAGCGATTGCTGTGCTTTATTTTCAAAAATGAAAAATCTGTTTAGCGTGCATAAATGATATTTTTGTAGCAAAAGAGATTTCTTTGAGTTTATTAACCGGCTATACTGATTTTATTAAGCGGCGGTTTTAAAAGTGCTTTGTATTGATTTGATTCCGGTCCCAGCAATTTGATCAGATTAAGCGGCTGATTTTATTAACCAGTGAATTTATTAAGCGGCGGTTACTGTATACAAAAAAAAAAAAAAAAAAAAACATGCACAAACATGTTTAGTTATATATACAAAACACATTGTAAAAAATAATTCAAGATTTAAAATAATTTATAATGCACATGGAGAACCTTGAGATAGCGCATTATTTTGAACTTATTCATCCACGAAAGAAGATTTTTTTTTTAACCTTAAAATTACGTTGATTTTTTTTTAACATGCATTATACATAAAAACTATATACTTAACAATTTAAAAAACGGTACATTGTAAATCAAAAATAATTTATTTCAACATCCCTTATCTCCTTAAGGAAACTATAAACATTGTAAAGCTCACTTTCATAACTCACGATCTTAAAATTAAATGAAAAATTTAAATGCATGTTCATTATAAAACAAAATTAAGTATAATTTTAAGATATTTAAAATCCTTGTTTAGACAGTTGTGAGTCGTCTTCTTGAAGATGCTAGCCATACTGATGAGATGCTCAGAATTAGCACAAACGGTTTATGTTTTTACGTATTTTAACATATTTTAATATGTATTACGTATTTTAATATGTGTTTTATATAAATGTTTCTTATACAATTGTTTATTAAACAATTAAAATATTAAATATATTAAATATATTAAAATTTCTTCAAAACTGTAAAAAAAAAAAAAAAAAAAAAAAAAACTATAATTATATATGTATATATATAACTGCACCCCGGAAGTAAAGGGCACCAAGTCTACTTTTTTGTGAAAAGAGTTAGCCTCATGTTCGTGATGTTTATTTTTTTGCTTTATTACATTAATATATTATGTCATTAATGACGTATTAAAATACCAGTAAGTAATTACTGCTAGCTGTAAAGAAATGCATTTAACCCTGTATATGCAGTCGTCAGTAAAATTATTGAGGCACACAAACACACTTTTCATATTAATATATTGTTTTAGTTTGGTCGCTAATTTTTATCATCAACTTACTTTTTTATAAACAGTATAAGACTAAGATCCTGACTCGACAAATATTTACTTAACAAAACAGTAATATGTGCCCATTTTTTAAGTGGGATTTATTGCAAGTGCTTCAATAATTTTGCTGCCGACTGAAAAGTAGAAAAAAAAAAAAAAAAGTAAAATATATAAATAAATAAAAAAGGTGCTCTCGTAGAAAATTACGATTTTGTAACATGGTGTCCTTTACCTCCAGGTTACTGGTATATATATTCGAAAAATTTCATAATTCTACAGCCTCACTAATTTTAGAATAAATGTTATAAAAAGTATATTGAGAACATCGAATCAACTTAAAAATATACCTGTATATACACTTTAATTTCAGTCTTAACTTAGACTTAAAATAAAATTTTAGGCTTGGAAAAAAAAAAAATATATATATATATACAGACACGACATTATTTCATTATTTAAAACATGAAAATCTGACATTGACAGATTTTAATTTAGTGCCAGAGGCCTACTGCTAAACTTGTTAGTATCGAAAAATTCTTCTTTAGTTAATTCGTGACGATCTAAATTCCATGATAAAGTTTTCATTAAATCAAACCAATGTGTTTCAGCTGCAGATACTGTAACAAATAACGTTGGAAGTCCAAACTGTCTTATAGCCGCAAAACAACGTTTTTTCTCTTTTTCCCAATGAGGGGGAGGTGTGCCTTGGGGGGGACTCATGTCAAAGGTGTGCCTTGGGGGGACTTCATTCAATAAATCCCCATTCAATAAACTGACTGAAATAGGCCCTTAGCACTATTAAGAGTGACGTATAAAAATTCGACAACGCTGTACCGACTGAAATAGGGGTACCTTGGGGGGGGGGGGGACTCATGTCAAAGTTGTGCCTTGGGAGGACTTCATTCAATAAATCCCCATTCAATAAACCGACTGAAATAGGCCCTTAGCACTATTAACCCTTTCAGGGGCACTAAGTAAAAATGATTGAATTTCCTTTTAAATATATATATATCATAAAGTAAACATCCCCTACAAGTCATATTTGATGAAGAAAAAAATTCAGCATGTGGGGATTTTTTTGTGGGTGGTGGCTAGGCGTTCTAGCCACTGTGTCTATAAACCTAAAAGATGCTCCTAAAAATCAAACTAAAATTAATGATCTAAGATAATATGTAAATCTGTTGTATTTAAAAGGTGCATTACAGTATATTTACACTACCAAATACTTTTGAATAAAAAATTATTTTTCATAAAAATATGTAAAAGAAACTTCAAAAAATTTTCCCGCAACTTGTCCATTTAAAAATGTCACAGGCACATCCTGCTTAAAGTTACTGTAGTTCTGCCATCTCTATTTCAATTTTAGAAGTACACATTAACTTTTCATAAAAGTGGATAAAAAAAATAGCCACTGCACACTTAGAGAAAAATTTCTAAAGTAGGTGGATAGACCCTCTAGCCACCGCCCCTGAAAGGGTTAAGAGTGACCTATAAAAATTCGACAACGCTGTACCGACTGAAATAGGGGTACCTTGGGGGGGACTCATGTCAAAGTTGGGCCTGGGGGGGGACTCATGTCAAAGTTGTGCCTTGGGGGGACTTCATTCAATAAATCCCCATTCAATAAACCGACTGAAATAGGCCCTTAGCACTATTAAGAGTGACCTATAAAAATTCGATACCGCTGTACCGACTGAAATAGGGGTACCTTGGGGGGGACTCATGTCAAAGTTGTGCCTTGGGGGGACTTCATTCAATAAATCCCCATTCAATAAACCGACTGAAATAGGCCTCTAGCACTAATTAAGAGTGACCTATAAAAATTCGACAACGCTGTACCGACTGAAATAGGGGTACCTTGGGGGGGACTCATGTCAAAGTTGGGCCTGGGGGGGACTCATGTCAAAGTTGTGCCTTGGGGGGACTTCATTCAATAAATCCCCATTCAATAAACCAGCTGAAATAGGCCTCTAGCACTAATTAAGAGTGACCTATAAAAATTCGACAACGCTGTACCGACTGAAATAGGGGTACCTTGGGGGGGGGGGACTCATGTCAAAGTTGTGCCTTGGGGGGACTTCATTCAATAAATCCCCATTCAATAAACCGACTGAAATAGGCCTCTAGCACTAATTAAGAGTGACCTATAAAAATTCGACAACTGTACCGACTGAAATAGGCCTCTAGCACTAAAAAAAAAAAAAAAAAAAAAAAAAAGGTAAACTCGCGTAAAATTTTCCCCATTCAAATATAAAAATATTTCTTATTAATTAACGCACTAATGCCTCCCGAAGTCACATCCAAATCTATCCAAATTATATAGAGTGAGCCAAAAGTCTTTGACATATTTTAAACTTTAATATAAAAAATCAATGTGGTGTAATCGAGTGTGGTTTGCACTATAAGGCGATCTATTTTTTTTTTTTTTTTTAATGGGAGGAGGGGGGATAAGTAAATTAAAAAAATAGTACCAAATTTTCTCCTAAGATGGCGCTATTTGTCAATATGCTTTGTTTATGTAGCATTCCGTGTAGTTTTATTATAGCTACATCTCGATTCCTATACTTAATCTCTCTTGATTTTTTCTTTTAGGATTAAGTGAAGATAAATGTATATGCTTCCGCTGTGGCTGACATTAAAGTAATGAAAACACAAATCATTCAAATAATCCAATTCTTCCACAATCAATGCTATCAAACACTTGGATTACTATTTGGATGTGATTCAACCTATAAAGAGCGCACTTATTAATATATAGTATGAATTGCAAAAAATAAAAATTCTCTAATTGCTTTATTTTACTTTATTTTGTTTTTTGCATTTTTGTTGCTTTTTTATGCTATTTTTTAAGGTACTGCGTCATCTATGAGTAAAAGGTGGAACTATTTTTTTATTTGCGTAAATAAAACTTTTCATAGTAAAAAATATTGTAGTGCCAAACCATGTTCACGAAACTCAATTACTTTTTTTATATTAAAATTTAAAATGTGTTATACATTTTTGACCAACCTGTAAAGCAAGAACATTAAAAAAATTTCCAAAAAGTTAAAATTATAAATTTTTCTTTTTAATTTAAATGGATTTGAAGAAATTTAAATATATTTAATATTCTTATACTTTAATACGAGAACAGTAATTCACAAAAGATCCTTATAACGCCCATCGTTTCGCATACAATGTACTTTAGCGAACTTTTAAAAGTTAAGTTAGCGAAAATTTCTAAAACTGTTTGAAATTACTTTATAATGAGTATAAAAGTACTTATTCCTTAGTAAGTTTCCTAGTATAAGTAATTTATCACTCTTTTGTTCAGTAAAAATTTTAATTCTGAACGATTTTAATCATTCAATTAATTTAAAGCGTATGTTCTCAGATGTAACCTGAATTAATTAAATGATTATATCAATAGAATGAAAAAATCTTTCCCCAAAAAATAATTAATAAAAAATGTCTTGGTATAAATTTTGAACACAAAGAAATCAGAAATCGCTTAATTTAGGAAAAATAATTACAATTTTAATAACTTTACTAATCTATCCAACCAAGTTGAAAAATGTTAATGACTTTGGCTTTTGTATTCCTGTTTGTTTATTTGTTTCTATTTTACAGGGGCTGAGCCACTTTTCATTTCTGACTCTTCCACCACATTATTTATATAATAATTTTTCACTAATTAATCTCGAAAATATACTGCAAAGTAAAAAATATGTTTTGAAGCAACCACACGAATTCCATTATTACACGTATTATATGCATTTTCTAGAGATAATATGATCAGAAGACATAAAATTGACCTAACGAAGTAAAAACCTAAAATTTTTCCAGTAAGAGAAACTTGATATACATGTAAAGACATATAAAACAAAGTTTGCATAACGAGTTTAAAAGAAAGAAAGAAAAAAAAAAAACAGTAGAAGTTTTTTTTAATACTAATTTCCGAGATCTAAAAATGAGCTACCTAAGCAGGATGATTGTTAATTTTCCTGTAATAACCACGTAACATATGAGGAAGGATATCTAAAATGGATTTAGGTAACAATTTTCAAGAAAATCGTTAGAGCCATTTTTGAGATACCAACTTTTACCCAAACTTGGTATACTCAATTATTAATCAGAAAACAATAATTACATACAAAAAGGATATTTAAAAGTGAGTTAATATATCGAGTATGAAAAAAATCCGTACAGCCGTTTTTAAAGGAACGCACCTACGAAACCTGAAACTGAGCTATTTATATAGGACGCCTATCAATTTTCCTGAACTAACCAACTATATCATTCGAATGTCATCTAATAGAGTGATTATATAGTAACTTTGAATAAAATCGTTAGAGCCGTTTTTGAGATACGGACCGGTTCCACTTCGGTTTACCAATTTTCACCAAAATTTGGAAAATTCATCTGTACACCAGACCTTTCCCAATTCTGAGGTTTTGTAGTTCTACCTTTATTAGTTTCGAAGATATGATAGCCAGAAGATTCCCACATACATACAAATATATACACACACTGACCAATTGCTAAAAACTACTTTTTTGGACTCAGGAGACCTTAAAACGTGTAAATCAGGTGAAAACTAGATATCAAATTTTTCGACCGAAGGCAATATACTTCCATTTTCTACGGTAGTAGGATAATGAAAGTAAAAATACTGGTTCTAGGAAATTCACATATGACATTAAATGTTATAGCGTGTTCTCTATTAAAAATTGTACCTAACGCATTTATAATTCTTTTGCAGAAACACACAAGAAAATTCAGATATACAGCCTATGATCGCGTTAATTATTAGAATTGTGTTTTAATTAACGGTCAATGAAACTCAGATATACGGTCAATGATTACGGTAAATATTAGAAATATATATAGTCATACGGAGAATCACTGTGGAAAAGTTTTCTTTGAAAAATTATTTTGTAAAATTTACTGTATTGCAAGAATGCACAAAAGAATTCGAATACCTTGCGATCAACGATCAGTAAATAGTAAATATTAAAAATGATAGAAAATATTTTCAAGTCTAATGTAATATTTTATACTTCGTTACGGCATGAGAAAATAAAATTTATTTCATATTTCTAATTCTTATACAGATTTCTACAAAAAGATACACATTTGTGATTAATGATACACTGTGTGATCGTTAGTAACAAATTTTGATAGCCAGTTATAGATATAAAATGTATCGTGTACTGCACAATTTTAACTGAAAAATGTTTAGGTAACTTAAGATTAATACTATAATAGTTTTTTGTTGAAAGAGGAAAATAGTATAAATCATCTATTGTGTTTAAAAAAAAAAAAAAAATCATATAGTGTATGCGGTCATTTATCTTTTTCAAAAGTGTGGAATTAAGTTCAAAAGTACCAGTTTCTCAACTTTGAATTTAAACATCTATTTTTTGAAGCAAAATTGAAAAACTAAGGTTCCTCGTTTTAAGAAATTCAAAATCAGCAAACATGAATTTTTATTATGTTTTATGAGTTATTCTTGTTCATGTAAGAATTTAAAAAATATTTCGCATTTGTAGTTCTTTGAATTTTGAAATCACACTTTAGCGGTTCATGAAAATGAAATTTGTCAGCCTTATCCTCAAATTGTGAAAGTCAAATATAAACTACCTAAGTATAGTCGGTATTGTATTAAGTTTATAACCATGCACTTCTCATGCCGTTTTCGGTAACCTCGCAATGTTGCAAAAATTTTATCTTGAATAACTGTAGCATGATTTGTGCCACTAGAAATAAAAAAATTTCTTTTTTGTCTCTTTGCTTCTTCCACTATCATTTCATTAATATCCCTAGAATTTTCTCTTTTGTGTTAAAACTTTTTTTTAATAGCTATATCAGTAACACCCCGTAATTTTCATTGAAAAAAAATAATAAATAATATTATAGTTTTAAAAAATTTTTAGAAATGTGCTTTTATAGAAATGTGAACTAAAAAGCACAAAATATCTATCTTCGTATTAAAATGCAGGGTAAGAGAAAATCGTGTGAGTGACACACCATAATATTTACATACATTTAAATCTTTAATTAAAATAATTTAGAATTAAACAAAAACCATTTTTAAAAAATCTCCCCTGACTGGGCTCGAACCTTTAGGTTCGTAGCGCGACGTACCTCACAGCCACGGCGTTCACGTACGGAAAGTCTTTTTTTACAATATAGATTTTTTGTTTGCTCCCAGAGCGGTTACAAACATACAAACAAACATACATACATACAGGTGAAGCTAATAAAAGCGTGTTAAAAAAACGCTGTACCTAATGCACAAAATGTGAAATTAGATACTGCACATTTGAAATATGAAATGCCAGACCAACTACTTTAAGTCAAAAAATGGTCTTGTAGGAAACTAACTTAAATGGATTTAAATTAAAATATTAATTTTAAAAATGGCTTCAAGGGATTAAAAAAAAAAAAAAAAAAAAAAAAAAAAAGCCTACTTTAAATTATTTTATTTCTGAAATCAATTCCGTCTTAATAATCATTTATAAAATTTATTTGACAATCAGTTTAATATTTACGACTATCATTAAAATTAAAAGTACACAACTTATTATTTGAAAGATTTAGAAATTATTACCGTCCATATTCTTAGTTCAGTAGTTGCTTGTTGCATAACTCTAGACAGAAATAAAACTCACTCAACCAACCAACCAATTTAAGAATTAATTTTGCTAAATGTAGGATTAGAGTCCCGGTTTAGACATAGATGTTCTTAGTGGTTCAGAATCTATATTTTGTCGTGCATCCCGATCTAATCAGTCTCAGTGTTAAAACAAAATGATTTTAGAATGATAAGTCAATTCTTTTTAGGTATTATCTAAAATATTATTTTATCACTTTTTCTTATTTTTAACACTTTCTACCAAGGTTGAAAAGTACTAATGACTTCAGTTTGTCTGTCTGTCCGCGCTCTAACTCCCGAAAATATTCATGGAATTTCTTGAAATTGATATATGTTATTCAAATTCACTATCGGATATTTCCTATTGAAAGTGAAGTGAATACCTCGACTGGTTTATGTACAGGGACACCCGAAAGTATTCCAAAGCATTGCGTTCTATGAGAAGTATTTCTATAAATCAAATTTTAATAACTTTACTTGCACAAATCTTAATGAAATTGAAATATATTATTCATATGCACAAACAAATTATTTCTATATAATATAATATGATTTGCATTAAGACTGACAGGGCCACGCAAAAATATTCTGTTACACTAAAGGCTATTATTGGAAATTTGCTGGAATTGCATTTTCGTATACATAAAGCGTTTTTAACACTTTCTAATAATTTTTAAGAGTGAATATGAATTGATTTTGTGTATCTGTCTGTCCGACTGTCAATCTGTCTATCTGTCCGTCTGCCCGTCTCGAGCGTCCGCAACTATTTTCAGAAATTTAAAAAATCATATTTGTTATTGAAGTTCACTATGGAATATTACCTATTTAAAATGGCATTAATAGGTTCTGTACAACTTGTTTGCGTACAGGGACACACAAAAAAAATACCAACGCATTGCGTTTTAGGAGAAAAATTTTTATACATCACATTTAAATAACTTTCTACTGCAAAAATCGTAAAGAAATTGACATTTATTGTTATTATTTAAAATAATATTTTGTATAAAATATGATATGCTTACCTTTAGATTTACAGGGCTACACTAAAATATTCAGATGCATTAAGGGCTGCATTCCGTTTATGTTAGGCATTTTTAACACTTTATGACAATGTTTAAGAATAATTATGATTTTAATTAGTCTATTTGTATGGCTTTCAGTCCTTTTGTCTGTCCGTTATGTGATAAAGTAGGGAAAGAATGTTGGAAATTATACGAATATAACGAGTAAGTACAGTTGGGAAATATTAATAAGCAATGCGTACCGCATGATTTTTCGTTCTTGTTTAAATTTTACTTACAAGTATTGCTTTCCTTAAATCGTGTAATAGAATGAGTTCAGTTCTAAACTGCTTTTAATAAAATTCATATTAATTTATATTGTTGTAAACGATTAAATATTTTTCGTGAATCAAAAGTGTTTTTACTGAAAAAGTAGAGTTACATTTTAAATGGAAATAAAGAGCAGTCTTTTCACAACCACGAAGATCGTCTTTGATGACAAATTTGTCGATTTTGTAACCAAATTTGACGAAAATGGCAGTTTAGAATTGTCAATGTTTGAAAGATCTTTCTTTAATAGGAAACGAAAATCTGGAATTTTTCGGAATAATTCATTACTTTTTGCTGAATAATTATAAAAGAAAAAAAATCTGATGTGGGCACTACATGACTTCCTTATACACTTTTAGAAATTTACATAATGTTAAAAAACATTGACATTCGACCCGAAACAGTTGGCTAAAAATATTTTAAAAAATGAATTATCACCGTGTTCTGAGCTTTTCTGAAAGTTAGTTAAAAACCGATTGCAAGATTTGTACTGGTAATGCTGACGAAGGCAGCAGAGACCCGAAAAAATTGGCTAAAAGTATTAAGAAAAGGCATTTTCACCGTGTTCTGAACTATTCTGAAAGTTTCAAATGTCTACCTAGTCGGGAAGTTAGTTAAATAAATTTTCTGTTGAACCATATAAACGCTGCCGAAGGCAGCAGAGACCCTACACAGTTGGCTAAAAGTATTTAAAAAAATGCATTTTCACCGTGTTCTGATCTAGTCTAAAAGTTTCAAATGTCTAGCTAGTCGGGAAATTAGTTAAATAAATTTTCTGTTGAATCGCATAAACGCTGCTGAAGGCAGCAAGTATCGGAAACAGTTGGCTAAAAATATTTAAAAAATGCATTGTCAACGTGTTCTGAGCTTTTCTGAAAGTTTCAAATGTCTAGCTAGTCGGAAAGTCAGTTAAATTGCAAGATTTGTCTAAACCGTTTTTGAGTTATTACCGTTTTTTGATACATTATGGCCAAAACCTATGTATTTTTGTCATTATGAACCTACTTTTCCTAAATATCTCCAAAACGGAAAATCATACAAAGTCCAAAAAGGGAGGTGCACAACTAGATGCTATAACAAACCTATGTACCAATTCGCAACTTTCTACGTCCAACCGTTTTTGAGTTATGCGACATACGCACACACAGACAGACACACACACACACACATACAGACGTCACGAAAAATCGTGTAAAAGTAAAATCCCTTATATCTATGAAACAAGAGCTCGTGTTAAGACGACACTTGCAGGTGTGCAACTAGACATCATGACAGTCACACGTGTAAATTGGCAACATTCAGCGATCATTCGTTTTCGAGCAATGTGAAATACAAAATCCATTTCGCAAATCGGGATTACTATACTTCCTTATACTTTGTATAGGGAAGTAAAAAAGGAGAAGAATATTTTTTCGGAGAGCTCATTTGTGTTCAGACAATCACTTGAGTGGTCATCTCTGATAGACTACATTTTAAGCGTTTGATCATTGTTCCTGAAACAGTGAAATTCCTTTTTTGTAGATTATATAACGCTGTTTACTGGCCCTGATTACCCAACAGGCACGAGAAGTGTGTGCTTCCCCTGGAAAATTTTGAAAAGGCCCCAAATTAAGCAAAAATAGGCCCCGAATTTTAAGCTTGTGGTCTAAAAGCATTGTCTGATTATAAAAAGTCACAGTACACCTGACTGCACAACTATCATTTCTAGATTATATAGGGAATCTGCTAATGAAGCTTTTACACATTCATTTATAATGGAATAATTTCATATATTGTGGTAAACATAGGCTTTCACCAGTTTTTATTTTGGCACAAAAATTAAGTGAATTTACTTGTCTGTATTTTAAGTAAATTTACTTGTCTTCAATTCCAGGTAACTACAAAATTTAATGAAAAATTTATAAATTTTTCGAGATGTTTGTATGAGTCTTTAGATCAAGCATTCAGTGGGGGGGGAGGGGGGCTCAAATGATTTTGTAAGGTTAATCGGGCCCTGGCTGTTTACTTAACTTTTGTGATTTGAGGAGGGACAATTTATCGGAGTTTTCGGGAATATTCGTTGATTTTTTATAATAAAAACGCCAATTTTATTGGACTGTTTTGAGAAGAAAGGTTGAATAAAGTGCATTCGTCGACTAGAACCTACCTGTTTCGTTATTAACTACTTCTTTTACCCAAAAGAGTTGACAGTTTCGTCACATTATTTTTAACTCAAATTTCACTACTAAAAACTTCCATGACTTTTCATTCGAATTACGTGAACACATATCTAACATTTTTCTTGAAAAAGCATCCTAATATTGCAAGCTACATTCTTTAACGAATATATCCCCTGAGTTCTATACGCTATTTTCGCAGTAGAGTATAACTGGTATCAGAAATATGCTAGTTGCAATTTTACACAGTTCCCTGATGTGTACAATTTATGATATTTCATCCAACTTCACCACTTCAAACATACTACAAAGGAATGGGAAAGATTCTAAGTGCAGATAATTGCAACTTCATTTTTCCGAAGATGATATAAATACATAAATCTAAGATGAAAACATTGGCTGTTTGAGAGTTATTTTTAGAAAAATGGCACAAGAAAAGAGAAATATCGCATGGAACGTGAAGCAATTTTCTCCTCGATATTTTATTCCAGATTTTCTCATAAATATAAAAGCAACTTTTCCCGGAAAAAAGGACAAATTCTTTGCTTTGTTTATTTAGAATGTTCTTAATTTACTTAAGATGACGTTATATTAGATTTATTTACTCAATATAACACAGCTTAAAAGTTACAATATGTAAGATTTTTCGAAAATGAATTTAAAAATTTCAATTCATTTTATTCTAATTAAAAAAAAAAAAAAAAAAAAAAAAAAAGTACACGAGACTTGATAAGACTTATACGTTCTAGGCAAGTGCAAAATGCCTACTTATTTATTTATTTATTTATTTTGAGGGGGGGGGGGGGATTTTCGGAGGAGGGATACCACATTTGCTTTTAAAAAAGCTTTATTTTGTAGTTCAAGGATATTTTCAAGCAGATTCGACTTAGGAAATCACGTTTGACAAATCAGACAATACAAGCTTGAAAATTCCTTGACGTCAGAATCAAAGACTAGTAATGCGCGTAATGTTTTTAATTTTTTCTTGCTCAGAGAATGGAAAAATCAACTTTGTAAATGGAGAACAAACATAGGGGAACAATGGTGAGTCCGCCTCTCCGCCGGGAGCCTGTGGACCACGAGGTAGCTGCTTCGTTTTCATGTGGCAGTAAACGCTCCCTGGCTGTTTTTTCCTGGTTCATCGTGTTGTAATACTGTCCTGAGCTACCTCGACGAAGACTTACAAGTTACAAACGAACTACGAGTCAATCATACAAGTCGAATTCGAATATATATGTAAATAATGAATTACATGCAATAAATAACTTTATGTACTAAAGTGCTACAAAATGGATTTTTTATTCAAAAATCAGTTTTACATTCAAATTTATTTGATTCATGTATGTTGCAGCAAGCATATCGCATACAAGATACGCATTGATTCAGGTTTGAATTATCAAGCTTAAAGTAAGTTGGATAGGTGTAAAATTTAATCTTTGATCTTGGTTTACATTAAACTTGAAATATCAAGTTTGATGCAAACTTTCTGTGCTGTCTGGGAAGATAATTTTAGATAAAAACTTACATTTTATTTCTATACATTACCTGATAATGAAAAGTATTTCAAGAATATTTCCTGTAAAATAATTCACTCAGCTACGATGTTTAAATGACTGTAAAATTAAAAACAAGAACTCATTTGTTTACTGATTGCATATCAATAAAAATTTTTTACAAGAGCTTGATGTTTGCATAATTATTTTCCTACTTGGCAATATTTTATTTAAGTTTTCTCAATTAAAATATTAAATCTCATCGAAACGCTAAGTATAACTGAAAATATCTAAGTAAGCATTATTAAGGAATCTTTCTATACAACTACAAAACAAAATTGAACCTTTTTTTTTTTTTTTTTTTTGTACGATTTTAACAGGTAACTTTGTTTTTCATTCAGAATTTAAATTTTAAGTAGACGGTTATTTAAAATTTGAATTGGGATTAAAACGTTAAAACTAGTATGTTGTAGCTGCGGTTCGTGAACCGAAAATAGGTGAAGAACTGAAAATTTAATTAGTTTCAATGTATAATTTTCATTAAGCATAATTTTAACTAAAATTACTAAAAATACCCATTTTATTTAAATATAAAGTTATACTTTATGAATGAATAAAATGTAAAATATTGGATAAAGTGCCTCTTCACTTCCACACCTATTTTCGGTCCACGAGCCGTCGCTGAATGTTGTTCCTATCACAAAACTGTTTATCTTACATTAAAACGATGACTGTCATCTTTAACATGCTAAAATCTTAATAAACATAGCTTCTTCCGATAAACGTCGTACATATGAAGTTTGAGGCAATTTTAACTATAAATGATGAGATTTATAACCATCTGATAAATCGCAGAAAATGAGCTATAGCAGCGCCATCTCTCGTGTACCTAAATGAAAACATTACAGTTGTGTATGGTATATGCTATGCATCGTATAAAATGAGTTTCGAATAATTATATATATGTCCGAACTGGAAATTGAACTTAGTTAACTTAAGACAGAAGAGCTAACATTTCAGATTCCAGATAAGCTGGTGGTGATGGTAATAAGTAAAAAAAACTTTGAAAAAGCATCATAAAATACCATAAAATGCAAAATGGCTTTCATAAGTAATAATTTTTTACTTATTATTTACAGACACCAATTCTGTGATGCTTTTTACAATTGTTGTGTTGGTGTTCGGGTTAAGGCTGATCATCTACACTTGTGACCTAGGTGTCAGGAAGAAAGAGGGTGCCCTCCACGGCACGGGGGTATTTCTAAAGTATTTTGCAACATAACTGAAACATTCTGTGCTGTATGGGAAGGGGTCCTAGCCCGTATTCACGAGAGTTTCATCACATGAGCTGAAATTGAAGATTGGAAATACATCTTCATTAATATGAATAGACAATTTAGCGCTTGTAAATCTGCCACTGGAATGAGTCGATTTTTCACATCTACTGATGGTTAAATTAGTATTGTTGCATTAAATATTTTTTCCAAGGGTGCTATAAAAAGTAAGTGATTTTAAAATATCATTACTGATAAGTGATACTCATACTTTTTTCTTTGACATTAGAAAATTTAAATATCTTTTAACCCGTTAGTAGTCGCTATCAACAGCGCCACCTATTACAGATTGCAAACTTTTTACTTAACTGTCACCAATAATTTTAAGAAGTGATGTGATCGACGTTAAATCGATTTTATTCGCGTTTTATGTATATCAAATGCCACTTCTAAAAATTTTTGGTGGCTATTGAATAAAAAAATCTGGAAAAACTGAAGAATGGGCAGCAAATCGACCAACTAGCGACTACTAACGGGTTAAGGTAATGGAATTAGTATTTTAGCATGGATTATAGTTTCTTGTATGATAAAAGATATTAACAATACCTCGATTTGAATTTATGATTTGGTACATTCTCTTATATACCGATTACCGGGTGTCCCATAAGTGTGTAGACATTTTAAAAATTCATAAAAATTGAAGGAATTGGTAGAATTGAACGCGGTTTGCGAAAAAGTTACTCTCGTGAAGGGGGATTTTTTTTGGTAAAGAAATAAATAATAGTTAAATTTTTTGTCGACAGAGGGCGCTGTACGCGAGCAAATCACTCATTTCCATGAAAAATTATATCTATTTTCATGCAAATTTTTACAGGCATATAAATCATATACTGTGTGTCCACCATAACCGCAAATTACAGTTTGAAAACTAGTTACAACATCGCTAACTGGAGCTTCAGTCGGCGGTTCTTATCTGAGGGATAACATCTTCACCAATAACGCTTTATCAACCCTGCCAGCATAGTAATTAAAACTTCATATATGCGTAAGTAGAAGGAAAACTAAGAAATAAGATCTGTTAATCGTAAAATCGTGCAATTTGTAGAACTCTGACTTTGATTTACATATTTCTTGCTACGCGCCCTCTATCGACGAAAAATTTATTTATTTATTAGGACTGAGGACTATTAGTCTCAATATGGGATTTTCGCGGTGTCATTTTTCGATAGTTGGACATTTATCGAAATCATTTTTCGATAGCTGGACATTTATCGAAATCTAAAATTCATCGAAAACATAATTGAATAATTTGAAAACGTTGTTATAATTTGAAAAAAAAAAAAAAAAATAGTCTTCCGTCCTAAACTAAATTCTGCCAGAATTTCATCTTTTTTTTTTTTTTTTTTTTTTTTTAAGAGAAAGAAAAGAAAAGAAAATTAATAATAATCAGTATCGAAACAAACACTATCGAAAAAGTTCTTTTTTTTTTTTTTTTTAATTATTTTGAATTAGAAAACAAAAAGTGCGCGTGCAAAATGAAATAAAAATAAGTAAAAAAATGAATTTAATGATTTAATTTTTATATAAAACATGATCGCGTGCTATCTAAAAAAGTAGATGTAAAATTTAAAGTTTATGTGGTGCGTGTGGCATCTATAAAAATTGTTTTAAGGAATAAAATAGAATAAAGAAAGCAACGATGTTGCTTGAATTTTGTTATATAGTTTGAATTTTATTCTTTTATTTTTTTGTTTACATTAAAAATTTAATTGCAGATTAAAGAGAGTTGACTGTACTTGTTTATTTATTTATTTATTTTTTCTTTGCCGCCCCCCCCCCCCTCACACACACACACAAAATAAATAAATAAATAAATAAATCCCCTTTTACAGAAATAACTTTTTCGAAACCGAATTCAATTCTGCCAATTCCTTCAAGTTTTATAAATTTTTAAAATGTCTACAGATAATACACCTGGTATATTTTATATTTCTTTTATATACATGAAAAAAAAATATTGAATTCGTAAATTTTTCCACTTAAAGTACGATTTGATTCTTTATGAAAGATATTTGTCTGTATGTATGTGATAAAATGTTATAGAAAATTATAACACAAACTAACGAACAGAATTTTTATAAAACTTCACATTTAGAATCAAAGCAAAAATTGAAATAATCAGATTTTTTTTTTTTTTTTTTTTTTTACAAGTCTGTGAAACTTAAAAAAACTAAAACATGCAAACAGAAACCTCAATTACTATACAAACATCTGATATAAACAAACGAAATACCAGTTAGGAAATAGTTTGCTAGAATTTCAATATAATATCTTCTTAACCACTTAAATGTAAAAAATATAAATACAAAAAACAAAAAATACGTGAGCTAATATGAAACAATTTCTACTTTTATCCCAAATGACCAGTATATAATATTCTACCATAGCATAGCCTAAAGTTTTTACTTTTAGAATAAGAATGCGTGTTTAAATTTTCAGTAAAAATCGATTAACTAAATTTAGCATAAAAAGATTATAAATCTCTAAAAGTAAATTACAGTATTAAAAGAAAGCCTTTCACATCAAAATTCAATTTGGATGCAGTATCCTTTTGCTGAAAGTTAAAAGACCCAATTTATTCCTCACATTCCGAATTTATGGTCTCATTTAATACAGCAAGAATGGCAACGCAATTATCGGCTTCAGCTTTTCAGACTTTGGTCGCCATTACTCTCTCGAAGAATATTATTAAAGAATTTTTCTTAAAATCCTGTAGCAGTGATAAAACTCCTCGTGGCATGGCTTTGTAGAATAAATTGAGTGAAACTATTAACACAGAAGTTTTTAAATTAAAATTCAGTAATGTAGTTTATTTATTAATTCATTTATTTTACATTATATATTTCTGCGTAAATAATTGTGAATCTCGTATTACAACAAAATATTAGATCCTATATCTGATATTTTAAAATTTATTTATGTATAATATCTTTCATCTATAGGTACAGATTCTGAACAGTTCAATACATAAATTTTCAGCTTAAGAAAAATTTCTACATGCTTAGGATTCACGTCAGCATTGAGAATACGTATAATCTAAAAAGACCCATTAGTTTATGTTTTAGTCGTTCAACAATGTAGAATAATCGATAAGCATACACTATCACACACATTTAATACATATCATTACTGCTTATACCAATGCCTTTATGCAAAAACAGAAAAAAAAATTATGCACTAACTATTTAAATAATAATAATAATAATACCAAAAGTTTTTGACGCTGTTCTCACGTATGCACTATTAAATTATACTATAATCATATACACTGTAATCATCACTATTGAATTACATTATAATCGATGTTGATTATGCAATTTTCCCAGTGGGATTTTGGAGTTAGTTTAAGTTAAAATTAAACTATAATCATTACTACTGTATTACATTATAATCAAGGTAGATTACGCAATTTTCCCAGTGGGATTTTAGAGTTGTTTTAAACGAAATACAGCATCTTCACGGATAAGGAAAATCTCAGATAAACCGCAAAAAAGCTGGAAATGAAAGGTAAATGACATAAAAAATATTCTAGCTTAAGAACGCGAATATATTGTATATGAAACATAATACAATAAGTGAAATTATTCACAGTTAGAAAAAATAATTGTGTTTTATAGACTAATAGGATGTGAAAACAATAAACAAAAAAATGTACTTAGGTTAAAGCCAATGTACAATCTGTAAGCTAATTTATACGCTTAATCAAACAGTACCGCAGACATTCCAACATTTTAATTTATTCCGGTGCATTGTAAATACCCACCCTTTTTACACACCACTTTATTCGTAGTGAAATTTTACCCAGTATGTATTTATGAGTAAGTAAGAAGAAAAATGTGCTTCAAGAAAAGTGGTGTGAAAAGAAAAGTACGAGTACTATCAATGCTCCAAACTAAATTAAAATGTTCACATCTCTGGTTGTGTACTGTATTGTACAAAAAAATAAAATAAAATAAAATAAAACAACAAAGATCTTTGATAACAATTTTTTTTTCTTTAAAAAAGCAATCATTTGTATTTGTTTCTTTTTGAGAAAACACTTTTTCTTGATCCTGCGCTTTCTTGATCTTGCGCTCTTCCCGTTACTGTTAAAAATTTCACCAAAAAACTCTGTGTAATCTATTATCTTAAGTCTTACATAAAATTACACAGAAAAATAAACGGAGATGTTAAAAAACTTATTTTATACATTCATTTTAATAACTGATATTAATTTAATTAATTATTGGTGGGAATATACTTCGGACTTATAATGCTTTTTCTAAAGTGGAAACAGTCATTTTTAATTTTAATTAAAAAATTAAATAATAAAATTAGGTAAAAATACAGAATAAAGATTGAGAATCTCGATTAATCACTTTTAACTAAGAATTATTGTAAATTTACAGAGACTCTGGATAAATATTTACATTAAATTTACAGGAAAATTTAACAGTACCCGCGGATAATCCGCAGCTCGCATAATCCGCTCACGGATGTAACCAGAAGTTTACAGTACTCGATAAAAATTTAAAAATTAATTTTCCTACTAGTATGTTATTGAATAAATTACGCAGGTCTGGCGAAATCGCATTTTTCAATTTTTTTCTACACTGTTAAAAATTTCTGTAAATTTAATGTAAATATTTATCCAGAGTCTGTAAATTTACAGTCATTCTTAATTAAAAGTGAATAATCGAGATTCTCAATCTTTATTCTGTATTTCTACCTAATTTTATTATTTAATTTTTTTTAATTAAAATTTAAAAATGACTGTTTCTACTTTAGGAAAAGCATTCCAAGTCCGAAATATATTCTCACCAATAATTAATTAAATTAATATTATTTATTAAAAGGAATGTATAAAATAAGTTTTTTAACATCTCCGTTTATAATTCTCTGTAATTTTACGTAAGACTTAAGATAATAGATTACACAGAGTTTTCTGTTGAAATTTTTAACAGTGTATACATACTGCATTGTGTGTCTCTAATGTGTTTTGATTCGCTGAATTCAGAAATGATTATCTTTTCTTCTTATCGCGTAAGGAATTTTTACAAACTAAGGATGGAGATAAGTCGAATTCATCCAGAAGCTATAACAAATTCGAAACATTTAATTACAAAATATAGGGTGATTATAATTAAAGTTACGATTTCAAAATGCTATAATTTAAAACTACCCATCAGAACGATTTGGTATTTTACCACAGCAATCGTCAGGCAATGAAATTTTGTTTGGCAAAAGAAAAGAAACATTTCCAAAATGTGCCGTTAATTATTCCGTAAAGTATTTGTTTCATGAAGCTCCTCTTTTTCTCTTTTCACTATGACTGTTTCCGCTGTAAACACGTATTCTTGTCTTTTTGCTAAAAAAAATTTTAGTAAACCCTTGATGTCGATTGTTTCCTGCTATTCCATTGTGTTGCTAACAACATTCCATTGTTTAATGAGTCCATTTAGGCGTTTTCCCTGACATTACCCTGACAGCGCCCTCTATAGGAACATGTTGGAACTACTTTTTTCCTTTCACCAAACAAACTTCTATTGCCTCACGATCGCCCTGGTAAAATATCAAATCGCTCTGATGGGTAGTTTTAAAATTATAGCGTTTTGAAATCGTAACTTTAATTATAATCACACTGTACATTAACATAGGATATTATTTTATCTTTTAAATGTGTTTATTTACTTTGAAGCTCCCTTTAGCGATTTTTTACCTTGTGCCCGGCTTGAGGGCCTTGTGGAGGGGGGGGGGTCTCTATGCAGCACCCAATAATAATCTGCTAACATGTAAACTCTCTATCGTCCCTGATGCCTCCTCTACATTTCTTTGATGTCTTGATGAAGTAGGTTTCCTAATTCTTCACTCACATCAGTCAGATTTTCTGGGAAACAACTTAGATGAGAATTGAAAAAGTGAAACTATAAGTTCAAACAATCCCATTTTTTTGTCAAAACTGTACGCGATGGAAGTTTTTGCATAATTTTTCCTTAATCAGCATCCATAAATACCCCAGAAAAACACATCACCTTTAAAAAAAAAATTTCATCGGTGACCTGTATATTTATTACTTCCATTACCGACTATTGTAAATAATGTAAGTATTGTATTCGCTCAGAAATTACAATAACGAATTTTCAGCTGATTCCACGTTTTAAGAAATGCTTAATCCAAAAAAGTGGTTTTTGACAATTGGTCAACGTGTATGTGTGTATGTGCATGTATGTGGTGATATACAACGATATGTGTCTGGGGAACCTTCGGAGGATCATATCTCAAAACTAATAAAGATAAAACGACAAAACTTCAGAATTAAGAAAGGTCTATAGTCATAGTACAGATGATTTTTCCAACTTTTGGTGAAAATTAAAAACCGTATCTCAAAAATGAATGGGCTCATGAGAGTCTGGTCGGTTGCTGGTGGACGCTTGCACCATTCCCATTATTTTTTTATAACATAAAATTTCGAATACAAATTTCTGTATTTCACTTATATTAGTAGTTCTCAAATGTCCTTATTCACCATTAACTTGAACTCCCGGTTCAATGTAAAAACGTGAAAAGCGCGTAAAGGCAGAGTATAGCTTTCCAAGAAAATTTTCCATCTGCTTCAGCCATCTAACGCCAAAGTTTTCATATATTTTTTGATTGGTCATTTGCAGTTAAAAGATCTGAAAATATCATTGCCGCTAGAGGCCAGATGCAATGCGTCAAACTTTGCTAAGAAGTTCAACTCTGACTTTATACGCTTTTCAAGATTTCGTGCTCAACCGGGAGTTAGAGTTATTGGTGAATACAGCCGTTAGTCTCTCTCTCTCTTTTCTTTTCTTTTTTTTTTTTTTTTTTGTAATTTAGAATTATAAAATTCTATGAATATCTCAATTACCTTCATCTTTTTTTTTTTTTTTTTTTTTTTTTTAAGGTTTGTTGTTTACATTTTTTTTATACAAATTTAATTTTATTGATATCGGAGTTACATATGCATGAAAAATTTAAGCTTAGGCGGACGATAGGAAGGAGGTTAGAATCCGAAACAAATTTTAAACTGTAACTTGGGGCCCAGGACCCCACCAATAAGTCCGTTACAATTTGAGTATTTATTGACTTTGGGGTTATATATATATCATTCGCACGCAAAATTTATGCTCAATCGGACGATATGAAGGATATAAAAATTTGAAATTTTTTTTAACTGTTTGGGGCCTAGGTTCTCATCCATATGTCCGTTATCACTTGGTCATGTGTTGTCATCGGTGCATGTATTGCCATCGGTATATATTTGCAAAATTGCAGCTCAATCGAGCAATTGAAAATGGCTTTAAAAAAAAAAAAAAAAAAAAAAAAAAAGTACTGAATTTGAGGCCTAGAGTACCCAGACGCCCACCCCTAAGTTCGTTTGTATTTGATAATGTATTGTCATTGGATTTATGCGTGTATGTAAAATTTCAGTTCAATCGGCGGAAGGAATTTGGTTAAAATTCGAAACAACTTTTGAGCTGTAGTTGGGGGCTCAGAGCTCCAGAGAAGCATGTAATTGTCATCGGAGCTATACCTGTATGCATAATTATAACTCAATCGGACAGCAGAAAGTGGTCGACCATTCAGTTCTTATTTTTGACCCACACACATATATAAATAAATAAACAGCACACCAAGTTATGTAATTAAAAAGTATCAATTTTTATATAAAATTCCCATTGCATTATAAATAATTCAAAGTAAAATCACTACCTAACACATTGGAATTCCATAAATAAAAAAACTTATTCGGATCTATTTTTGTTTAGTTAATTATGAAAGAATTTAAATCAATGCCTTATTTAGAAGTTATATGTTATATATATATATATATTAGAGCATATAAAATACTTCATATAAAAATACTTTGAAATGGTATTACTTATTCAAATTTCAATACGTGACGGATATAAACAATGAAAAACTTCCCTCCAGACGCCTTGTGGGTTTTTCTAAACCGTCTTTCCATCAATTTTTAGCCGATTTAGCGTCAAATAAGCTGGAAACTTTCTATCATTTATCACCTTGGATTCTAGACTATTTGTCTGTCATCAAATACAGAAAGTATATAGAAGAAATTGCTGAGTTTACTATTACAGAGAGACGTTAAAATGCTAAACCTTTCGACAAATATGTCCTTTTAGTATATTGAAACTTCCAATAATATATACTAAGAAAATTCCTACTGTTTCAAATTTGAACAAAAAAATAAAATAAAAATAAATAATGTAAAATGGAAGAGGGAAATAACAATGATTAGCAGAGAAATTTTTTTTTAAAAATTAAAAAAATAAAAAAGTTAAAATTTTTAATTTATATATATATTTTTTTATTTATTTATTTATTTATTTATTTATTTCAAAAATTTTCGAGAAATTTTAATATATTTTCAATATTTTTATATTTCACTGCATATGTATTTGAATTTCGAGAACTCCAAGATAGTAATTTACAAAAAATTTTTTACATTGTTCACCTTCCCTTTAAATAGAATATTTTATTTATCCTCTCCTCCCCCCCCCCCCCCGAATGCTTAAATAAGCAACTATTTCGTCATTATTAAAAAAAAAAAAAAAAAAAAAAAAAGAGTGAGAAGAAAAAGAAGCCCATTTTATTTTTACAGATACAGAACTCTGTACTAAACAGAATTTAATTTAGTTCGAGAGGACTTTTTTTTTTTCATTTATTCTTCCATATAAAGACATGCGTTAACTGTATTTCGTTTCTTAGCAATGGTTACCATTTCTTAAAACTTCTTTGTTACAGCTGTAGTATAGGACCCCCTTTGCAGCTTTTAAATTTTTGTTGTCATTTTGGCGATGAATTAAAATGGATTACTTCTCTGATTATACTTCTCTAAGATGAAAACTATCTCCATTCATCATGAAAAGTAATTGTAATAAATAATTTGCACTGGATGAATTTGTAGAAGAAAATGTAGAAGAAAATTTGTAATAGAAATAAGATACTTTATTATTATTATTACTATGCACATTAGAACATTTATCTTGTCAAAATTTCAATGTGTTCAGAATTAGTAGTTCTAAAAATAAAATAAAAAAAAGGTATTTGATCAAGTAAAGTAAATGAGAAATAGTTAGCTTCTGGCAAACCCTAATCCAGCTATACACCCCGCGACAAAAAGATAGGTATAAAGGGTTTTTTCTTTGATTTTTCATAAAATAACATTATCTAAATTGTGCTTATCATTTAGTATTATCATAAAATAACACTATTCCCGGACTAATTTTTGTTTTAAGAGTAATTTAGAAGAGTTTTAAGACTAATTTTTTTTCTAATTTAAGACTACACTCCGCGACAAAAAGATAGGAACAAAGGCTTTTTTTAATTTTTTTCATAAAATAACATTATCTAAACTTTGCCGAACATTTATTATCATAACAAAATTTCATCATATCAAAAACATATTAAGTATTTGAATCATATTCAAAATATTCATATTCAAAATAATCATATTAAAAAAAAAAAAAAAAAAAAAAAAAAAAAAACCTTTGTTCCTCTCTTTTTGTCGCGGAATGTAGTCTTAAATTAGAAACATTCTAGTCTTAAAACTTTTCTAAATTAGTCTTAAAACAAAAATTAGTCCGGGAATAGTGTTATTTTATGATAATAATAAATGATAAGCACAATTTAGATAATGTTATTTTATGAAAAATCAAAGAAAAAACCCTTTGTACCTATCTTTTTCGTCGCGGGGTGTATATATCTGGCTGAACCTTCAGTCAACATCAAATACGTATAACAAACAATAAACGACATGGGAAAATTTACCGTAAACCACAATCAATTGGATTGGAATCTGGGAAACATTTATCCCGATAGTTCAGCAATCGATTTTTTTTCCCCCCGTCATTAATCAGGATTGAGTTCGACTTATGAAAACTTAATATTCACGTATGGGATCCAATGAATTATGGTAATATATCATTATTACCATACAATCGCTCAGTAAAAAAAAAAATAATAATAATAATAATAATAATAAAGTTCAGAAAAGCAATATTTCAAGAATTAAGAATTGTAGATTCCTGACAATTATGGCTGAGACTGAAACCTGAAAACCGATGCAGATATTTTATTTTCAAGAAATTTTGCATTTTAATGACACCATTTTGTACATAAAATCCTATAATTGTATAATAATTTTTAAATTTTAAGAAAATTCGAAATTCGAAATAGGTTAAATAATAATAATAATATTAATGAATAGTTAATTGATTTTTTTTCTTTTTTTGTTTTTTGAAAAGTGTAAAAAATTAAAAAAAAATAATAATAATAATTAGTAGTAGAATTCAGAATGGGCTTCATTAATCAAAGATCAAAATTAGATAATTTTTCTTTCCATTTATTTTATTTCTTTTTGAAATTATTAAAATTCAAACGACAACTTTTGTAAAACTTAAAACGCGGTTTGTTAACTAAATATCAAAATTTCCTTATTTAACTATTTGAAAATCTAACTAGATTATATTGTAATAATGATTAAAAAATAGTTAATATGGATACATTCTTTCTTTCTTTCTTTTTTTTTTTTTCAAAATTATAAAAAATAAAAAGACAAAATTAGTAGAACTTAAAATAAGCTTTCAAAGATCAAAATTAGATAATTGTTCTTCTTATTTATTTTATTTCATTTTCAAAATTATTAAAATCAAAAGACGTAAACTTAGCAAAATTTAGAATGTGAATTATTAATCAAAGATCAAAATTAGTTAATTGGTCTTTCTTTTATTATTACTATTATTATTATTATTATTATAAAATACAAACGTACAAACTTAGTGAAATTTAGAATGAGTTTTATTAATAAAAGATCCATATATAAATTAAAATTTCATTGTATTATTATTGTTTTAAGTTATGATAAATAGTATATTTCAAATGTGCAAGAAACGCTGATTCTTTTTACATTTTCAAATCATTTAAAAGATAATACACATTTTAGTTTGATTATATATTGTCTGATAAGCAAATATTGACATGCAAATCAAAGTATTGTTTCTGCACATTAAACTATTACCCGCTTGGTGTTGCATTCACGCAACACCAAAAATAATTGCGTTTAACAGTAAACTATAAAAGATATTTTATATTAAGTATTGTTTTTAAGTAAGAAAATAGTAGATGTCTATTTTATTATAAAAAAATTTATCTGAAAAATAATTTTATGTTCGAAAATGAATTTCAAACTTGAAGCAATAACTTATAGAAAAAAAGTTTTCGTAACAAAATAATTACTTTTGAAGCCATCTGTAATTTTTGCTGTTTTATGGTCCGTCAAGGAAATTTCCATAAACATTTATTTTTATTCATTTTATACAAATATTCCGATGAAGTTGTACAAATACAACATTTTTTGTAAAGTAAGACCAATTTTCATAATTTTATTTTGAATTATTGTTATATATGTTCAAAATAATGAGTGTTATTGTTTGTATTTAGAAAAAAATCATTATTTCTAGTTTTGACGTTTTATTGGTTAACTCTTTAAAGCGCCGTGGGATATAAAATATCCTAATATTAACTCTAAACTGCAAAGACTTGCAGCGGAAAATTTCTACAAAATTTAATTTTATAACTTAAAGAAAAAACAAAAAAAAAAAAACTTCGCTTATTTCTTGCCGTGTAACATGTTCATAAATTCCGGTGGCAATTTATTTTAAATGAACAAAATTACCTTACCCCTAAAAGTGCTAAAACATCGAAATTTAGATGCTTTGAACTAGTAGTTTTCAAACTCGAAAAACCTTATTTTATTAGGTAAACTACTCTCTTAAAGAATCAATATAATTCAGTTGAGTAAATTTTTAACTCATTTGCCTAGAAGAAACGCACTCAATCACCTTGAGTTAAATTCAGTAAATTGAATGAGTTAACATAATGCACTCAAACTTGAGTTATTTATTTATTTTATTAATGATTTTAATACAAATTATTTTAATAAACTGGATCACTTTACAATGACTTTGCTCGTTGCATTTAAGTGCTGTATTGAAGAAATGCATTGCAGCAAGATCGATGTTGCCACTTACAAGTGGTTGAATGAGCAGAAAGAAATAACTCAAGTATCGATAAATATCGATAACTTAAGTTTTAAATAAAAAGCTGATAATTATCTGAAAGAATTGCATCGTTAACTTAAGTTGATTAAAAAAAAAAAAAAAAAAAAAAACTCTTACATAGCATGGTGAATTAATTAATTTATTTTATGAGAGTATGTAAGAAGTAATTAGCTTCTAAAAAACCATAATATAATTATACTATAGCTAATTGAACCTTCGGTTAACATCACATATAAAAAAAACAACGTATGGCATGAGAAAATGTACCGTAAACCACAGTCAATTGCATTGGAATTTGGGAACACATACTGCCCATAGTTCAGCGATCGATTCTTTTGGTCATTAATCAGGATTAAGTTCGTCGTATGAAAACTTAATATCCACGTATGGATTCCAATAAATTATGTTAATATAACTCGTCATTATTTTCATGCAGTCATTCAAAAAAGAAAAAAAGAGAGAGAGTTAAGAAAAAGCAATGTATCAAAATTTAAAAGAGTTATAGATTCCTGATAATGATGGCTGATATCGAACCCTGAAAATCAATACGGATACATCCTTTTTAAAAAAATTTGTATTAAAATGGCATCAGTGATTCCTGAATATAAAATTCAATGGTCTTATAATAATTTTAAGAAAATTTAAGAAATTTCTATCTAAATTTTCTAACCGTAATTCTAAATAGTTGGAATTATAATATAGAAATAACATACTTAAAAATTAACCAGTTAATATTCTTTCTTTTCTTTTCTTTTTTTTTTTTTTTTTTTTCCTTTTGAGTGTGTGTGTTAAATAAGGAATATATATATATATATATATATATATATATATATATTAAATTTGTTTCACATTATCCCAGATATATGTTTCAACTAAACCTTTTAAAGGTATTGGCGAATTCTTTTAAAATATACTCTGAAAATTTTCACCTTCTGGGATTACTTTTCTCCCGGGACAAAAGCTTATACTCTAGGCTGACCAGATCAAAGTACCTTTATAATAGAGAAGCGTTAAAAATTGCTGCAATTATCCAATTATGGATGTATTTTTTCATTCCTAATAAATAAGGACTAAAAATAAAGTATTATTGATTAATAATTTACTTTCTACAATTTTTTAAAACTTAGAAAAATGTCTTCAAAAAAAAAAAGAAGTCCCCATTTGTCCCCAGAAAATGGGGACGTTTGGTCAGTATATTATACTCTTATATATACAAAAAATTTGTCCTGGTTGACTAGAACTATGACGAGTAATTTTGTTTTTAATTTCACTATTATTGGTTTAAAATAATCATCAATGTGTACACTTACACAAAATAATTTATGCCAAGATTCTATTTAAATATAACCAAACATAAATTTATATAAGATTTTGTATATCAGTCTTTGATTTAGAGCTGCCACAAAGTATTTTTCACATATACAGAGACATACAGACAGAATGGTTAAATCGTGTTCCGAAGCTCTCAATACGTGTGTAAATTCATCGAAAAAAAGTCGAAAGTTTTTATTATGAAAATATTTGTGCGCACCGAATGGCAACATCTCGATTAAACCGGATAATATTTCAGCTCTCCATCATATGATCAGGCTGGAGCAGAGTTTCCACTACAATGAAACTGAACGGACCTGTTAATCTAAGATAGAGGAACATATTAATTATTGAAGACGGAAACTAAAACGAATAATTATAGGATGACGTGTTATTACATAAGAGAATATTTTTATTAAGACATCTCTGAATTACGACGATTAACCATTTCTTCTAAATGTTTTTATGTTTCAAGTGCATTTTGTCTTTCCGACAACTAAATTGTCCTTGTCTTGTGTTTTCTTACTGTTTATATAATTCTCTATTATGAATCCAATACTTTTATCTATTGAATACAGAAGAAAGGGAAAAAGTGTATTCAATATTTAAAAATAATAAGAAGGAATAAAAATAAAGGAAAAGCTATCCGATAATGCCATAATTGTATCCTCTGGGAGGCAGTGTTAGGAAAACTTTCAAATTCCAAACGGAAACATTTATATTTTATTGAAGATCTACATTTTTTAGAAAAATTCCACATGATTTTGGCCAATAATATTACGAAAATGTCGACGATCTTGCATTAAGAAAGTATGTTCTAAAACAAACAGGTAGGTTTTAATCGACAAATGTCCTTTATTCAACGAATGTTCTTGAAACAGTCAAAAAAATAAAATAAAATAAAATAAAAACTGTCATTTCAACGAATATTAGTCCAATAAATGATTAATACAACGAATGCTTGCGAAACAGTCCAATAAAGCTTGTCACTCATATCATAAAGTGTACTATTCAACGAACATTCTCGGAACAGTCCAATAAAATAATCACTGTACCACAAATTTAAAGTAAATAGCGTTTAATACATCACAAAGCAAGAATTTTGCTGATTCAGGAAAAATGACCAATATTTTTTGAAGCTGAGTTCTCGATATATTTGTATCTTTTGAGATTCCCTGAATCCGAAAATCAAGATTTAAGAGGCAATCCCTCAGAACATCTGTATAAATTTAATCTGATCTCTTTTATACTCTTGGCTGCATTTTGGATTCTAGAAATTTTTTTGTTAGATTCCAACATAAAATCCCAGCTCCTATTGAAGATAGAACTTCAAATCTTTGACAACCAAAAGAACTTGAGATGAATGCATTTAAATGAAGTAATCTCAATTCATGTTTGGAAAACCATTTTTTAGAAAGACAGTCTTTTCATTCCAGTTTTCATTCCGTTAATAAAAAAAATTAAAAAAAAAAAATAGATTTTTATTTTATTGATAATTTTATCATACAATTTTAAAAGGCTGAATAGTGTTGTTTAAAGATACCAATATAGCAACACAAAACTGAATAAAATTATGAAAAGAACCCTTGAAGAAATTAGGAAGTGAAACTTATTTTATCTGCTTTCACAAAATGGTTTCAGCACAGTGTGGCTGAAAAATTAAGTATGTTTTAATAATTATTTAAAATTATTGGATACTTTACAACAGTAGGCTCTGCAGCATTGTAGTTTAGTTTATTAGTGAGTTTTGTTATTTATTAATTTAGAATTTAGGACTGTACACTGAGAAAAAAAATATATTTAATGCTAAAAAATATTATATAATGCGAACGAATAAGTAACCATTTTCTAAATCCCTAAACTAGAAATATAGATTTCTGAGCTATGTATATAAGGTAAACAAATAACCTGGATAGACGAAATGATCGAGAATTTCTAGTCTACACTTTTCTAAATTGTGAAACAATAATATGAATATTATGATATGAACATTATAAATCTTTTGGACTGCGAGAAATTCTCGTTGATTTACTAGAATTGGGTTATAAAACAAAATTATAGTTACTAAAACTTGCCTCTTGTATTAGCATTTATTTACTGAGATTTTTAAATAAGATTGACCGCTATAATATAGGAAAATGGTCTAGAAATCTAATAGGGGTTTTTTGAACTCTCCAGCAAAGGGAGCTTGAATTTCTAAGGATGACATGGAACTATTTTTATTAGAGCCGCAATTTAGTTTCTCGATGTCAGTCACATAATTTCTTTTAGTGTAAAATCCACTCATATGGAACTTTAATTACTAGCCAATTAAAATATCAATTTCAGAAAAAAATAATCTGGAGTGACTCCACTCGACTATCCGAACATTGAGTAATTAACAGTTTTGTAGATAAAGTAAAGAAAAAGGAGTTGTTAAACAAACAAAAGAGAGAAAACCATAATAGAGTGTTTGAGTATTTTTCTCCATATATTACACGATGTTTTATTTAACGCTACTGAACTTTGAGCCCATAAGATCATAATGATAAATAATTTTTCGTTGTGTCCCTGTAAAAACCTATAAATGCTAGATTTACCAAAATGCATATAGTTAGTGCAACAGTGATTTATAATATTCATACAAATTTTCAGCTCAATTGAATAAGGCATTTAGATGCTATCGCACTTTTTAAATTTGGTTCCATAGGCCATAATGATAAAGAATTTTTCTTTGTGCCCCTGTAAAAAACCTAAGTGCTAAATTCACCAAAATCTATACAGTTCGTGCTGACCTATAACATGTGTACAAATTTTTTGCTCAGATTAATAAAGCGTTTAGACGCTATCGCACTTTTAAAAATTTGGCCCCATAGGCCATAATGATAAAGAATTTTTCCTGGTGTCCCCGTAAAAAAACTGTAAGTGCTAGACTCACCAAAATCTATAGGGTCCGTACTATGGTGACTTAGAATATACGTACCAACTTTCAACTTATTCGAACAAAGCGTTTAAACGCTTGCGTGTTCACTCACAGACATGCACACATACACACACACGCATACATACATCATCGTAAAAATAGTGAAAACGGACTCAGGGGACCTCGTAACATATAGAAACATCAAAATCTCAAATTCGGGTTTTTAACATGATTACAATACTTTCCTCACTATAGTGTTCGAAAAGAAATAATCTGGTGTGTCACTCACGCAACTTTCTTCTACTCTACATTTCTATGCTATAAAGATAGATTGTGAATTAAAGGATAAGAACAATAACGTAAGATAATAAAGTTCAGTTTACTTTAAAAATAACCTAAAATAAATTTAAGAAAAGTTTTATTTGACATAAAAATGAATGTGAGGGGAGCTACTGTCTCTCTTAACTGCCCCCCTATTCAATTACAGTGCCTACATTTATATATGTATATATATGTAAGTAAGTATGTATGTGTGTACGTATAAATCAAGGCTGTTATTAATTTGCCTTGGCACTTGCCAATCTTGATCAAATGTTTCAAGTGTCAACCTCTTACGAACTTCAAAATACCAAATAAGAATTTCCGGCATTTTTTTTTTTTTTTATTATTATTATTATTATGCTTATATCAGATAATACATACATTTCAATCACTAAAAAATTAACTTTTGTATTCAGCGTACCTCAAAACGGAATATTATACAAAAGAACAGAGTTGAAAATCGAACTTCAAGAAATAGTTTGTTTACAGTAAGGGCATGAGAAAATAAATTTTCCTTCCTGAGCAGTATTCGTCGACATAATAAAATATAGCAAAACACTTCCGTCAATCACATTTTATAGAAAGGAACGTTTAGTTTAATTTTGGATAACCAAAACCGAAGGTCAAAAATTTTCACGCATACAGTATCTTCTTATATGTGTAAAAGAAAGTAATAAACAAAATTATTTTAAATAATAATTATTTTAAAAAAATTAAATAAACACTCTAGGTACATTTGACACGAAAAAAGATAAAATATATTAACCCAACATAAGTATGTTTATCTTTTATTATATCTAAAGCTGTACCTCATCTTTTTAAAAATTTTATTTACTTAAAATTAATTCAAATAGAGTTATAATTAATTCAAAAATTAATAGTCAAATAAATAATTCAAATATTTTTAAATTAACCCGTTAACGCTTGAATTAATTTTGCAAAATATTATTAGCTTATAATTTCACTTCTAAATTAATAGAGACAACTGACAGTAAAATAGATTAACTTAAACAATTCTTCTGATAGTTTTTAATTTAAAGCCTATCCTCATTTACTAACGTTTAGTGTTCTTTACTAACGTTCAGCGAGAAAACTTTGAGATAGAAAAACTTTGAGATAACAGATTAATTTCCTATTATATGCTGACAAAGATCTCGAAAGTAAAGTATTATAATATATATTATTATTCAACTTGATTTAAGTTAGTATACCTGCGCAAAAAGCAAATATATGTGGGACGAATGAAAAATCATAAAACGACTATCCAAATTATGAAATAATATAATTAATAGTAGGCACATAAAACTTTCAGGGATCATTTAGAGTGACGCTATAAACTGTCACTAAAAAGCAGAAATCATTCCAAGAAACCACAAAAAGTATACGTGCCATTTTATTAGCTGTCCTCAAATGAGGACACTGAGCGCTAACGGATTAATTAAAATAGAGAAAATGAAAAGCTCTTAAAATTTTCTGAATACCCTGATATTGATTATACTTAAAAATATGACATATTACCAAAAGAAATTTTTCAATTACAAAATATGCAGCAATTTTTTTTAATCAGGTACTTTACATCCTTTCTAAATGTCTAATTTGATTAAAAGAAAAGATTCGTACAAACATATAATTTAATAAATGTCATTATTTGCCCTATCAGCTTTAAGAATCGAGCTACCGTGATTACACGTTTATTTTCCTTCGCAGTTAATTAGGGGGATAGAAATCTTGTCTGAGGCTTTGCTCTCTCTGTCTTCTTAAATACAGACAATCATCTCGTGTGGGTGAAAGGCACTTTAATTATACGTCACTCAATCACAGACGTTCATCAACAGTTCCTGTGCGAACGGGTCAAACTATTTAAGGTCTCCTGAAAATATGTTATAAAAAAAAATAAAGAAGTAGATGCGCCGACTAATCAAGCGATTCAGTCGAGTTTGAAGATGCTCCAAATTGGCGGCAATTTCCTCTCTACTATCAGATGCCTGAGAGGCTAATTACAACCAGTGAGTGTCGTCGGGCCAATTACGATCCGGGTAAAGTGATGGATCAGGTGTGTGATTGGTCGTAGTACTCAAGGTCGGTGACTGTCGGGAGATACTGGATAAGGTGTTGATGTAGAAATGTTCCGGTTAATAACATTTAATAAGGTAAAACATAATATTGAGCTATTAAGGCATTCATAAACTTAGTGGGTGATCAACCTACCAGTAGGCAGTATCAATAAATGGTGCGGAGGCAGATTATGAATTTCTTAGAATCGTAAATGCATATAATTAGAACTTGGTAGAAAATGTAAAAAGATAATTTGGACATAAATTTTATCATACATAGAAAGGACGACTGTTAAAAAGATGTCCTTATTTATTTTTCTTGTAATTAGAGATAACTCAAAAGACTTCGAGTTTTTTTTTTTTTTTTTTTTTTTTTTTTTTATCGCCATTGCTAAAGTGATCGCTTCTAAAAAAAATTTTTTTTAACTACTGTTGTGTGTAATTTTTTTAAAACTTAGTTTAAATAAAAATAAAAATATATAATTTATAATTTATAATTAAATCTATAATCTATAATCTATAAGTTGTCTGAACGGTTTTCTAGACTCGCCCCGCCGTTTAAAACTGCCTCAAGCTTCTTCTAGTGTGCAGATAATGCATTGCATATAATAGGAAATGCATATAGAGGAAAGAAAAAATCATGTAGCTCCCATTGATTATGTATTCTTCGACCACAATTCATGAAACCATGGAAGTATCTGCGCATGTGCTAAATCGACGACTCCAATACTTAAAATAGGGGTGACACTCATCGCACTCAGAGAAAATGAGCAATAATAGAGCACAGAATTTCTGGATATTTTCCAAATTTCAAGCTGGCATCCCTCCAGCATTTTGGACGCGTCCTCACTGCTAGTTTTAGGATATGTGGCAGCACTGTACAACACTTTCCAAGTGTATTTATTTTAGATCCTGATTACAAAATAGGTACTAGAAGTGTGTGCTTCACTTGGAAAGTTTTAAAAGGTCTTCGAAATTAAACGAAATAGGAGATTCCAAATAACATACTCTAAGGTCAAATGACATTGTCTGATTATCAAAATTTGCAGTACACTTGATTACACAACAATAATGTGTAGATTACATAACATTGATAAATGAAGTGTTTATATATATATCTGTATATATATATAAATTACGTGTCACGATGTTTGTCCGGGGTAAACTCCTAAACTAAGGAACCGATTTTAATGAAATTTTACACACTGTGTGCAGTTTGGTCCAACTTGAGAGATGGGATAGTTTTTATCTCAATTTTTTGTCACAATATTGTTTTATTGCAATTATTTGTTAATTATAGACCTTTATTAAAGTTGCTCCAAAATATCTGTGAGTTCCATTAATTTAATTGTTGCCAAAAAAAAAAAAAAAAAAAAATACGAGTTTATTTTCTTTCGACATAAAAATAAATACATTTAATCAAACGTGAACGTTAAAAAATTATAAAAAGTTAAATTATGCATCTCACGAAAATTGACGTCATAATCAATTTAAAGATTTTATACACATTGATAAAGTGCTAATGTAGTTCTATCATAGATATAGTAATATATATAGATCTCTCATCCCCATGTTATCGTACAAAGATTTTTGATGCCGAAAAAAAAAAATATATATATATAAAATAAAAAAATACTGCATGAAGTTTAATTTAAAATAGAAGTAGGATTGCATCATAAGTATCAAAGTAAATATGGAAGCATATTTATTATGGCACACCTGTACATTGTATTTTCGAAAGGGGAATGGGGGGGGGGGGGAGGAGAGAAATTGTATTTAGTTTTTATTGCTATTTTTTATATATATATATATCTTCTTCATAATAAAAGCCCAAGTTAACGTCATAGTTACAAAAATGTATTGAAATAAATAAAATAAATATTTATCCTTGGTTTGGAGAAATGAATAAAGTAATTGAAGGGTGATTTAGCAAAGGAAAAAAGGACGTTATAATTACAATAATGTAATGAGATAAAAAAAATATCCGTAATTTGACATAAATACAATAAGAATATAAAAGAATACATTTAATTCTATGAAAGGAATGCCAACAGGCGGTTTGGCGGTTTTGTTTTCCGGTTACTGCTATAAATAGCCAAATTACAATAAAAACATTTAGAAGAAAATGTTAAAAAAAAAAAAAAAAAAAAAAAAAAAACTGAAATTATTATTATAAATAATAAAAATATTAATAATATTAAAAATAATATAAATAATAAATTCAAACTGAAAAAAAGGGTACTTTTTTGTTACCAGAAATGGATTCAGGTAGAGTAAAATAAAAGTAATAAATTTAAGGTGTTTATCTTTCGACAAATAAACTGGCGACGATTTCAATGATTTTGCGCTGAAATTAATTTTCATAAATAATTAAATTTAAATTACATTTCATTATCCGAATTCAATTATTTGGATAAAAAAGAATTAAATAATCATTTGTTATCATTATTATTATTATTATCGATTATTTATCACGAAATTTGACCACTGTTTTTAATCAGGTGAATAGAGAAAATTTGAAAATATGGATTCCTAGGCGGTCGAAGACCAGCTAGTATTATATATACAAAATCAAGCATTAGGTTGTCTTACAATGCATTAATCCAAATTACTTATTAAGCATTTAAAGAATCAGTAAAGGTCATAAAGATAAAGAATTTGCACAAAGAAAAATCCTTTATCATTATAGCCTAAAAGCCCAAATTATTTAAAAGGCGATAGCATCTAAACGCCTCATTCGATTGAGCTAAAAATTTATATACATGTTACAAGTCACCATCGCATGAAATGTATTGATTTTGGTAAATCTAGCTTTTATAGATTTTCCACAGGGACACAGAGAAAAAATATTTTTCATTAGGGCTTATGGGCTCAAATTATTTAAAGTATGATAGCGTCTAAATGCCTTATTCGAATGGATTGAAAAATTATATACATATTATAGATCACATTGCTTGAACTGTTTGGATTTTGATTAATTTAGCACTTATCGCTTTTTTACAGGATCACAAAGAAAAACATTTCACCATTATGGCCTAAACTAAATTTTTGTTAAAGTGCATTAGCGTCTAAATGTCGTATCCTATTCAGCTGAAAATTTATACACTTGATGTTATAGGTTACCGTGGTCCGAACTGTATAAATTTTTGGTGAATCTAGCACTTATTGATTTTTTACAAGGACAATAATGAAAAAGTCTTTATCGTTATGAACTATGAGGTCAAATTATTTGAAGTTCAGTAGCGTTAAATGTTTTATTCGACTGAGCTGAATGATGTCACACTTCTCTTACTTTAATTTATTTAAATAACCATTAATTACTTAATGCTCGGAAAGTCGAGTGGAATCACACCAGATTTTTATTTTATGGTCTAAGTATATTTTAAAAACTTATTTCATAAAACGAATCAAGAATTTTGAAATATTTTAAAATTTACTCTATATTAAAAAATATGTAACACTTAAAAATTGTCAAATTTTCAAAAAATTGAAAAATATTTCTAAAAATTTGTAACAAAATAAAGTTAGTATTAATGATTGTTAATTCATTTTGCAGGTGTCTTTTACATAAGTCAAAGCAACTATTTAAAAAAATAATAATAATAATAATAATAATTAAAAATTTTAAACTTAACCTTCCTCGCTTTTATGAAGTTTTCGGACAGTATTAGTGTTTTATAGCATAAAATTGTTGCTTGTGCCTGGGGGGATTCATGTCAAAGTTGTGCCTTGAGGGGATTCATGTCAAAGTTGGGCCCGGGGGGGGGGACTCATGTCAAAGTTGGGCCTTGGGGGGACTCATGTCCAAGTTGTACCTTGGGGGGGACTCATGTCAAAGTTGGGCCTTGGGGGGACTCATGTCAAAGTTGGGCCTGGGGGGGACTCATGTCAAAGTTGTGCCTTTTGGGGGACTCATGTGCCTTGGGGGGGACTCATGTCAAAGCTGTACCTTGGGGGGGACTCATGTCAAAGTTGGGCCTTGGGGGGACTCATGTCAAAGTTGGGCCTGGGGGGGACTCATGTCAAAGTTGTACCTTGGGGGGACTCATGTCAAAGTTGTGCCTTGGGGAGACTCATGACAATGTCATTTTGAAAAGATTTTGATGAAATTCTGGCAAAAGCAGAATTTAGTTTAGGACGGAGGACTATTAGTTTTTTTCTTCTTCCCAATTATAACATCGCTTTCAAATTATTCAATTATATTTTCGATAAATTTTAGATTTCGATAAATGTCCAACTATCGAAAAATGATTTCGACAAATGTCCAACTATCGAAAACGACAACGCAAAAATCGCTGTCTGAGACTAATAGGCCCTCAGTCCTAAAAAGCTTTGGAAACAGCCATTAAGTGGTATTGAAAAATAAAAAAAAAGAAAAGAAAGAAAGAAATATGAATTTGAAACTGTATCTGGAGTCTTCCATTCCCCTTTAGCAAATAAATTATTCATAAATTTTATTTGCTAAAATATTAGTATGTATTCCCGTGTGTATTCACTCGGGGAAAGACGGCCATATTTTGGTAAAAACGTCGTCTTTTCCCAAATGAAAAGGAATAACTTTTTTTTCCCCAATGATCACTCTATTCTATATATGCTATACTATATCTATGAGTTCTATACGCAGGCGAAGTGTGACTCACTGACCGTCTGTGCAGCCAAGAAAAAGATTTCCTATGTTAATTGCCCACTGGTTTTTTTGTAAGAAATTATTAAAAATCGAGGAAATTTATTTGCCGATTTTAATCCTTATATTTGGGTATAGATATGTATTAGTTATCGCGGGTGTTAGATTGAATTATTTTGCTGTCAAATTGACAAAATTTTAATTTTAAATTTCAAAACTCTGTCGCCCTTGGTTTTTATTATTATTATTATTATTATTTGGCGATCAAAAGCGTAACACGAAAATATACATGCCAGATGTATGCATTATACGAAATATAATATGTATTATTCATTGTACGTATGTATGACATGTAATATGCATTGTACGAAATATTGTTTCATATTATTCATTACTCTTTTAATATAAGTTGTTAAAATAACCATGATTTTTGAAAGGAATTAAATATTTTCGCCAGATAATTTGGCGATATTCTTTTTTTTTTCGCCAAGGATGACAGAAATGAAATCTATTCCGCTGCAAAATATTAGTATCTTACATCAGATATTTTATTTAGACATTTGAAAACAACTTTGACTTCAAACTATGATAGAATACTTATCATTTTCCTTTTAATTAGTATATTATTAGTATATTAAAATTTAAAAGCATGGTATATAAAAAGTTTTTTTTTTTTTTTTTTTTTTAATCTTATAATTATTCTTATCTTAATCCTCAATGTTTCCCATCTTTATTAACTTGAATTTACTATTAAAATTTTAACATACTCAAAAACTTCTCATCACTTCGTTAAAATACACTAAACTTTTCCAAAATCTTTTTCTATTTAAAATGATGCATGTATTTACTTTAAATGTCCAATATTTCATAAGATTTCCAATTTTAAAGTTTTAAAATATTTATCAAATTTACTTATTTTTCTGGTTTAGCCTTATTGTTTTCCTTTTTATAACTACAGCTGTTGCCCTCTTTAAAATATTTAAAATGATGAGGTCATTTTATAGTAAAATTATCCATTATAGCATATATTATATTTCACTCCTCCATAAAAATTGATTTTAAAATCGTCTGTTTCTTTTATACTTTTATTTTAATAGAATTTTAATAGAATTTAATTTATATATTAGTCATTTTAACAATTTTATCCAAAGTAGCATTAGAAATAATATATATCACTTCTCCATTAAAATTTATAGGACCCTACAATAAAATTAATTTGTGCTTAATATCAACACTACGAAAATTTTTATCAATCGCTTCCAAATTTTGACCTAAGTTTCAAATCTCAACCCTGTGGGTTTTTACATCGGCTACAACGTTTTCGTCTTTGTTCGTAAATAATAATTTGACTGTACTAAATAGTTTACAGCCGTATAATTCAACGTATAACTTAGTCACAGCAACGCGTGGTCGGGTCTGCTAGTATATATATATTTAGAAGGGATAATATCATACAACATGGAAAATTAAACCTTTTTGCCAGTTTGCTTTTTATTGCCAGTGCTATGAAATATGTACTTATGTATACTTTTCGCAGTTCTATTTAATTACATTTTATGTTTAATGACAATCATTTTTTTTTTTTTTTTTTTTTGTATCTCAGTATCTTCATGTAAAGAATTTAATAAAGCTTTTTCATATCGGTTTATGCTTATTGTCTGTTTGCCATATTTAAAAATGAGGAATAGATTATTTAGTTATGACGTGATGCGACTCTTCCATTTTTACACATATTTTAATGAATGGCAAATAAACAATTACAACTAATAGTTCACATATTATACAGACGATTATATTTTTAAGACTGACTCTATTTTAGAATAAGCCAATAACACATAGGGGACTGACTATACAGGGACTGTACAGGTTGTTATAGTTCACAAGTACCTGTATTTTGCGTAAAGTCATTATACCAAAAGTCAATAGGCCAACACTCAGAATATGTTGATGTAGAAACACCACGACATTGTTTCCCTCATTTGAAAAGTTAATCAAGCCCTGATTTAGTCATTTCCTTGACCTTCAATGTACAGTGTATGGAAAAAAGTAGTTAGTAACTAGTAAGTATATATTTTTAAAAAATCCTTTACTCTCTTCATGATTATACATGCTACTCAGTTACGAATGAACACACCCGTAACAGAATAGTTATCCCCAGTATATACTGAGGCTATCCCAGGGATGTCATTTCATCTACAGTCTATAATTAAGATGTCCTGGGGAAAAGGAGTGCCGTTAAGGAGATAGTTAAAACAAGTCTCAAAACATCCAAAAAGTATTCCAAGCATTTTTTTTTTTTTTTTTTTTTTTTTTTTTTTTACAGGGGGATACCAAACATCCCCTTTCCTTTTAATTTTCTTACTGGTTCAATTTTCGCCTTCGCGATAAAAACTTCTCTGAAATATATAAATATATGTAGTATAACAGGCTCTTCACGAACTTGAAGTTCTAAGCGTGTCAAGTATTTCTTTATATATTAACAAAACATCAAAATTCGAAGTGCCTAAATACTCTTCTTCATTAATGTGTATTTTACCCCTGTGATATGTCCTATTTTTCCTATAAAACTTTCTAACAAAGTTGAAAAGTGTTTATGATTTTGGCTTGTGTGATTGTCCCTCTCTCTGCCTCTCCGCACTCTAACGTCTGACTTTTCCTTTTGAAAATGGCATAGATTGTACAGGTACACCCAAAAGAGTGTCAATGTACTGAATTTAATGAGAAGCATTTGTACAAATTATTCTTAAATATCATTGTATTACACAAACAAAATAGCCCCTTTCATTTGGTACCGAATTTGTAACGGTAGGACTGATATTTCTAATTTATTTTTGTGTTACACAAAACAAGTCTACAAAAACTGGCGACGATGATTTTAGTTTTCCCAGATTGAAACTAATAGTCCTCTTAGTTCTTAAAAAAAAAAGAAAGAAAGAAAGAATTTTTATGAAATTTTGTCTCCCAAACTCTTCTTGTATCAAAAGTGAACCACAAAGGTATATGATAAGTACTAAATTTTGAATAAACACCATAAAATACAAGAAATTCCCAACAATTGTTTCAAGTTGACAGAACACACGACCCTTTGTTTCGCCTAACGAAGGGTCATGTTTTCTTTCGACCTGAAACGATTGTTGCGAGTAATTCTTATATAAAATAACTACACTTCATATAGTTTTGTTAAATAAATCCTTTTCGAATCCTGTTCTTAGTCAGTCTAAAAACAGGATTCGACAAGGATTTATTTAACAAAACAGTATTAAGTGTACTTTTTATACATAGGAATTTTCGCTAGTGTTCGGAGACTTTTGTTGCCGACTGTATATATTTCAGTAAATACATATTAATGAAAAATGTCCAATGAGAGTAAGATATTTGTGGTTTACTTTTGGCATAAGGAATATTTGACCTTGAAATTGAAAAAAAAAAAAAAAAGACTTTAAAGGCCATTCGCTGCTTGTGCCAAGAGTGGTAAGGTATGAAATTAGTCGAAAGAGATCAATTCTCAAATTTATGGTAGCTTTCTAAACTTTTATGTAATGTGGCTCTATATTTTGTGCTGAACATTTGTTTTGTGATACTTGTTAAATTGTAAGGTACGAGATGTGTTGAGTGCGAAGAATGAAGATCACCAAACGGATCTAGTGTTAGATAGTGGTAGTTTCGATGACAGCTTTGACGTGAGCATAGAAATGTTTTGTTGAAATTTTCAGAGTCACCAAATGAGTCCAGTGCTAGATGGTGATGGTTTCGGTAAATGTGTCAAGTTGAGTATAAAAGTACTGGGATAAAATAAATGAAAATTGGTGTTAAATGTTACCAGCGATTTGAAAGTAATTTGTCAATATGTAGAACGAGTTTAAAGGAAGTTGCGAAGATGGATGTCAGTTCGATATTGGTAATTTTAAGATGAGTATTTCATGGCAAAGGAAGCGAAATGGTTCCTTATATATTTACTTTTAAATTGACTTCTGAATTAAGGAAATTCATGCTCTTTTGAGATGTGTTTTTGAATTGTGTTTTTGAGATGTTGCTATGTTATAGTTTTTTGGGGATCAAAGAAAACCAATTTGACGCCACGGAGCTTTTAAGTATAGTCTTAATAAGTAATTTAGTTGAGTAATTGAGTTAGTTGAGTTATTGTAATTTAGTTGAGTTGAGTTTAAAACTGTATTCCGTCTTAGTGCCTCCTTCCCTCCTTATATGTAAAAAAAAAAAAAAAAACTAGATTTTTAAGATAGCATATTCTTTTGACTCCAGTACATACTTCTGATATAAATGGGAGAAAATCATCAAACTGAGGCTGTTAATCAGCCTCCACAAAATAACTTCGATTACTTTATTTCAATATTTATCACTATTGCACAGGAAAATATAACATTGAAATGACTTTAACTAACTGAATTGCTATCTAAATGGAATGTCTTCCTAATAATAAAAGCCCAAATTTCAGGGGAATAACACTAAAAGTAACGTCATATAAAATTGTATTGAATTAAAGAAAATATTTTTTTATCCGTGGCTTGCATGAATGGATAAAATAATGGCAGAAGGAGGATTTAGCAGAAAATATGACGTCACAATAGCAACAATATATGTACGATAAGTGCATTTTTCTACCCTAAGTGCATTTTTCCTTTTTTTTTTTTTTTTTTTTTTTTAGCTGTAAAATAAAATGTAAAAAAATATGGGAAGAATAAATTTTTGGAAAACGAGTAGATAACAATTTAATTAGTTAAAGTGGTTTTGGTGTAATATTTTCATGTGAAGTGATAATAAATACTATTGAAATAAAGTAATCGGTGTTATCAAAGTAATAAATTAAATAACTGGTGTACAATAAATATTTAAACTTAAAAACTTCTGCACACACCGTAAAATTAATGAAAGCACGCTTTTGCCTCCAAGGTTGTAGCCCGTGTTTTTTTTTTTTTTTTTTTTTTTTCCCAAGTGGGTACCTCAATCAGTCTTGGAACATCGTGTAGTCAGCCGCCCTTAACTACCTAGTCTAATTAGCTCTAATTCGTGAAAACTGAAAATGAAGCGACAAACGAAATAGCAAATTTTTGTGGAAATTTAAAGCAATTAAGGAAAAACTATTCGGTAAATACTATTCGGTATACTATTGTTCTTAAATGTGTAAGATATTAATGCGTTTAATAGTATTTAAGAATATAGCGTGATAATTTTGCTCCAAAAAATAAATAAATAAACAGCAAAAAAATTCTAAAAATGTTAGAAATCAATCATATAACTAACTTTTTCTTTAGCTTACTAGGAGATATGATTGAAGCATTAATAATCATAATTCATATTCATTAATTTATTCAAACATTTTTTTGAAGAAATGAACTTCTGTTTTTATTATTATTATTATTATTATTATTATTCTCTTTCTTTTTGACACATATTGAAATAGATTTTGATTTCTAAACATTTTCCAGTGTAAATTTTTATCTGAACCTTCTACAAGATACGATAATTCATGAAGTTTAAGATTTTGCTGTCAAGCATTTTTCATTGATGTGAATGTTATATATGTATTTTTTTCTATATTTTCTTTTTCGTTATACTCATTAGTGGAATAAAAGAAATTTACTACATGGGTGAACATCAAAGCATGCATTGAATAAGATGTAACGTTTTGACAGATTAATTACATACTTCATATCTGCGTAAATGAATAAATATTAAATGAAGTGAAATGAAAACAGTACAAATTTACTGGCTCACTTGTCTCTTTAAAGCTTTTCTTCCTTTTATTTATTTATTTTTTTTTTTTAATCCTTTGAAATAAATTGGTACAAAAATTTCGCAATTTATTTGTGCAAGATGAATTTGCTTTCTTAAAAAGCGATCAACATCCAAAGTTCGAATTCTATCAAATATTCTCATTCCCCATCGACTGATTCACGTTTGAGAATTGGCAACAAACTAATGACAAAACACTCTCATTTGCATATGAAAGATCCTTTTAATTTAGCTTAATTAACTTTAGGTGCAATTTAATGAAATTGGTATTTGGTTCTCTTTTGGAAAACTCCCTATTACTGGAACTTCAAGATTTAGAACTGAACGGATCAATGATCTTCTAATATTATAAAAAATGCCTTTTAAGATTTAAACGGAAGATAAAATTTCTAACTCTTTAATGACAAGTTAGCAATGGGGAAAAGGTTCAGACAACTTAAATGCATCCCACAGTTTTTCGCAGCTTCAGGTCTGTTATTAGATAATTTCGAACCATAGGTAAGATGTTATCAAAAAATTACATATGTTTCAACAATCTGAACTTATATCAGCTAATTGCACTAGAATATTTAAGTTTCCTAACAAGCAAATCTGCTCGTTGCCTAGGGTAATTCATATTAAATAAGGGCTACAAATCAAAGTTTGACGAGATCAACGTCGATGAGGTGGAATTAGGATCCGAGTTATTTTTTCTTTTTCTTTTTATGAAACTTGCTACACAAATGTAACATGTTTAATTATCAATAATATGTAATATTGAAAGTGTCAAGGAAAGGAAGAGATTAAAAGATTATTTATATAGTCAATAAATTCCACAGTCTTCTTCAAAAGTTTCATGATTGGCTTACGAAAATTAAAATTAGAGTTTTTTTTTTTTTTTTTTTTTTTTTTTCTTTTAATAAAACAGATTTTTATTTTATGGTAATGTATAAAATATTTAAATTTTGAAAAAATATTTAATGTGCAAATTAAATTTAACGAATTCATAAGATAATAAATTCAACAATCTTTTGCAAATTTCGATAATTAACTTGGGAAATTTCTAGGAATTTTATTTATTTATTTATTTTTTCAAAATTATTATTTTGTATTGCTAAATATAAAATTTAAAATAAAAAAGTAGTTGATTTCTAAATATTAGTTTATATAGATCTATTACTTGTTTATACATGTGGGAACCATTCTAAGGCTGGTCCCTTTAACATCTCCATTTTTGACGCGTGGTAAGAAAAGATAAACTTCAAAGACAATATTAAAACGTAATATACTTTAATTGAAACTGTCAATTGAAGGAATAAATGGGACTACTTTCCTAATGACTTATGAAATATGGATATCCTGCCCTCCTCACGAAAACATAAATGATATATACTCTCAATAATTTAATAAATGTCAATGACCTGATAATTTTACTATAAAACAATAATTTAAGCAATTTTACTCGTACGACTTAACTTCCGACAAGCTTGTTTTTCTTTAAATGTACTCTCGTGGATGATTTTAACTCCAAATACGAGGGGGTTTCAAAAAGTAAGGTAACAAGTCCATTCATATTAAACGTTTATTCAGGAAGTAAAAATACATATATAATGTAGGAAGGCACAGGTACATATTACTTCTTTACATAATCACCCTACTTATTGAGGCATTTGTTCAATCGGTACATCAAATTATCGAAATCAGCATCGAAGAAATCAGCGTCAAGATTGTGCAACAACGTCAAGACGGCTTGCTGAACCTCTGAAATGCTCGAAAATAATACAAGGTACGAGAAAAAAAGTAAATTAGTTGTACAGCATCAGTGATTTAGTACGGAAACACACCTTGTAGATATAAATGTTAAAAACAAGATATTTAAATGATCATCTGTTTCACCAAAAACAAAATTCGAAAACTGGCGTACAGTCAATAAAAAGAAATTAAAACTTCTTCACACACCATAAATTTTAAGTCAGCACAACCGGTTTCGAAAGGACGTAGCCTTTCTTCATCAGGTGCAAACACGTGCTACTGCCTCGGAGGCAAAAGCAAGACTCCAAGGCAGTAGCACGTGTTTGCACCTGGTGAAAAAAGGCTACGTCCTTTCGAAACCGGTTGTGCTGACTTAAAATTTATGGTGTGTGAAAAAGTTTTAATTTCTTTCTATTTCTGTTCATCTGTTTGTTTGCATTTTCTACACTGTAAACAAATCAGAAACCTTTATTTCGATGTTGAAACTTCTGTCCGTCAGCTGCAATGCAAAATTTGCTCTTTGTTTGAACTTCACGCTGAGCACTTTCCAGCGTAGCGAGTAACACGTGTTCACTATAAAGTTCAATATATGCCTACAGAATTTTTTGTTACGAATACAGAGTATCCGCTCTTTACACTTCTAAAGCCTTTTTAATGTAACGTATGTTCATTCAATAGATAGTTTTTTTTTTTTTTTTTCTCATATCCGATAAAGGCAAGAAAGTGACACAACTTAAAAATGCAGCATTTGAGAAAAATTAACTTAAAGATAACTTGACTAGAATAAAACTGACACAACTGTCTTTCGAGTAGATAATTTTCTAGATGGATATGTAACTTTTTTGTTCACATTGGGTGCATTTCATATATTTTTCAGTGACATAAACCATTTTTGAGTTTTGTAATTTTTCTTCGGGGTTGTGATTTGTGAAACTGCCGTCGAAGGTCTGATGTTCTTCTATATGAATAAATTTTCACTGAAAAGAAAGAAACAGCATCTTTTGTAAAAAAAATAGAACCGATTCCAAAAACTAACTACTATTCAAACAACTTAAAATAAATAAATAATAAAAAAGTATAAAATAAAACTGTAAATTACGCCTAAAAGTATAAAATAATTTCCTTCGCCGAATAACCTATAACACTACAATTAATCATAACTTTTGAAATCGGCGCAAAATTAAATAAAAATTGATATCTTTATTCAATATAAAAATAAAATTCTATTAAAAATACACATCTCACATTGTCACCTGCAAAACGCAGCCAAAAACGACTTTGATTCAAAAAACGAATAAGACTTCGTCAACTGCAAAAGTTGGCGGAGCTGCTGGTATCTGGCGTCCTTGGTGAAAGGAAAATCGCTAAATTATCTGGCAAACATATTTAATTTCTTTGAGAAATCATTGTTATTTTAATAAGGTATATTAAGAGAGTTTACATAATCAAGAATATGAAACAATAAGCACTTCGTACAATATATATATATATATATATATATATAATGAAAATATACATGTTGCGTGTATATTTTTGCCTTACGTTTTGATCGCCAAATCTAAAAGCCGCCAAGGATGATAGTTATCAAAGTTATACCAAGTTTGCAAAGGAAACTCTAACTTCGTAGAAACATAAATACCGAATTGCGAAGGATGTTCACTGTTCTATGTAGATGTTACTAATGGACTAATTGTAAACTACGATAAAATAATTCGAAACACGAAAATGGATCATTCGAGGCAACAGCATTTGTAGCTACCGACCTGAAAACAAATCTTTAAAAGTGAATTAAATTTTATTTAATTTTGCGCAAAAGTTATGATTAATTGTAGTGTTATAGGTTGTTTGGCGAAGGAAATTATTTTATACTTTTAGGTGCAATTTACAGTTCCATTTTATACCTTTTATTTTTTATTTTACTTTTTTTTTTTTTTTTAAATTGTTTGAATAGTAGTTGCTTTTTGGAGTCGGTTCTGATTTTTGTACAAAAAGATTTTATTCCAAATATCTATAGTATCAAATGTACAAAAATATGTAAGTTCAATATTTTGATTTTTTTTTTTTTCTCAATAGAGAATGCATAATGTGTTCTAATCTATATTATACAATTATTCTAAAATATCTTGTGTAAATATCCTTAAAAATTGAAAAAAAAAAAAAAAGAGTAAAATGGGGATACACTAATTTATTAGTTCCATTATTATTATTTTTTTCTGTAAACATCGTTGTACCAGTCTAATATTACGTTTTACATTATGTTAATATTTTGAAAATTTCAAATACAGCATTCTCATCCCAGATAAAATATCAATTTATAGAAGAATTTTAATTTAAAAACATTTTTCTTTTTAAATCTATTTTTCAGTAATTCGAACGAGAGTTTACGTACTGTAAAGAAAGAAAAGTCATTACAAAGTTACACATGTCTATCTATAATATGAATAATTTAAATCCAAACTTTTGATTTTATAGAAAGAAATAATCGGTTCACAATTATCTTGACAATGTAATAAATTTACGATACAATTCCTTTAATTATAAAACGGTTTACTTCATAGTAAGAAATTTCAAGAATATTTAATAATTTGCCACGAATTAAATAAAAATATACAGAAATATAATTTATTGAAACTGTCTCATCCAAAGTTCCTTCCATAAAATCTTCTTTAGTTAAACTGTTGACGCTAACCACGTATAACCGCACAATATTTGACTATCTAAGCCCCCCACCCCCCACCCCCCCCAAAAAAAAATAGTCTTAACAAAAGCTAAAATTTATATTACTATAAATAATAAAATTAATAATCACTGTTTTTTTTTATAATAAACCTATTCTTCAATTCACATTTATATTAAAAATGTAATTAATATACAATATAATTCCATTAACCATAGAACGGTATACTTCATCATTAGAAATTTCCAGACTATTTAATTATTTACCAAAAATTAAAAGAATAATATAGAGAAAATATCGTCCATTTTAGTTTCACCACTTTTTCTACAGTTACTCTTTATTTAGTTCGAACAGATTTTCCTTTAATAACGTGTGACTGCACATTTTTTGTCAATTGTAAATCAACAGTTAGTTTCAAGTTTTAATACTTTTTATTATTATTATTATTATTATTATTAATTATTCCAAGAACATTGAAAACAAATTATGTAAATTTAAAGAAAATTTATTAATTTGACAATAATTGAATAACAATTAAACGAAAAATCGTAGACTTATTGTCTCACCCTTGTTTTTTTAAAAGTTACTCTTAACAAATAAAGTTACTCTTAAAAGTTACTCTTAAATGTTCCAATACCTTTATCGCTGATCATGAATGACTGCGCAATTTTTAACAATTGTAAATAATTCAATAGTTAAAAGTTTACTTCAAATTTTAATACTTTTTCTTTTTTTTTTTCTTTTTTTTCGAGAATACTGAACAAATGCATGGAAATTTTAAGAATATTTAATATTTTGCCAAGAACTGAATAAAAATATATAGAAAAAAAGTAGACTTTTATCTCACCCTTTTCCACTAAAGTTGTCCTTTACGTTAATTCAAATACCTTTACCACTGATCACGAATAGCCCCACAATTTTTGACAATTACAAATAATCCAACGGTTAACAACTTACTTCAAGTGTCGAACCGATGATGATTTATGCACAAGGGTTCGTGATTCAAATATCTCAATCTCTAATTCATTGCTCAAAACTTATGACTGATTTGTGCTTCAAATGCCCCGCACTTTCTCGTTAATAATCCGCCCACGACCATGTTTAAAATCACGCAGTTTTCTTAAGAAAACAAAAGTTATACACCCCTCATGAACTTTACCAAGGTGCAGTTGTCATGGTACGTATGGTATAATTTATGATGATGTGATAATGCGTAAAAATCATGGTAATAAGTTACCCATTAATATATCTTACTAAAAAAAACTGTTGTCAGGATAATCTATCATCTGAAAGAACGTATTGTAAAAATATTAATGCAAAATTGATAAGAAAAAAAAATTAAAAAAATATGTAGATGTTTGTTTAATTTTTTAACTGTAAATGCATATTTCAAATATTTTGTTAAAGACTTTTTAACTCGAATGACCCTGTACATAATTAATTGTCTATGCATGCAATGCATAATTTTTTATCACAATTCTAAAAGCATGTATGGAAACCAATGTAATGCAGAATTTGTTTCTGAAATATTTAGAAAAATGAAATAACTTTTACACAAATTTTTGTTCATGTACTTGTACATATACAAGGTGTTTGTTTCAAAAGTTCAATAGAAAGTATGTATATACGTTTTGGAGAAACATGCGTATGCGGTTTGGAAAAAAAAAAAAAAAAAAGTTCAAAATTTCGATACTAGGGGGCGCTACTGCTGATGAAACCATGGAGATGATGTACGCATATCGCTCCCCTAACTCAAAATTAGGGACTCATTAGGCTCACACTTCTAATTTTGATTTAATGAAAAATAAAATTCCAAAAAACAAATAATGTATTAATTCCCCATCGTACTGTAGGTATGAGGAACTTAGGTAAAGGTGAAAATTTTCAACCTCGGTTTTTTTATGTTTTTGCGCATTTTGAGGTGTGAGGAATCCGAAAATCATAAAATCGGTATGGTGTCCGTTAGCAGGGTGACAATTTGTTAGTTTGTTATTATTTTAACGTGTTAGTTCGTTAATCTGCATACACGATATCTCAAGAAAAAATGATTTCAGAGATGTCGGGCCAGTTTTAAAATATCACTTATGATAAGGGTAAGAGCCGTTTTTCAATATTCTAATAAGAAAACTTCGTACGTTATTGGAAATTTACGATTTTCTCAACATTGAAGAATAGGGGGAAATTCCGTATAAACACCTATTATGAGGATTATTTTTATTGTTAAGAGATATTGGACTAGTTTTTAAATATTATTTATGATTCTGGCGGGAACATCATTAACTATGAGCATTCTATTTTGAAAATTTCGTAAGTTATTTGAAATTAGCGATTTTTTTTTTAACATTGCAGAATATGGCAATATTTCCCATAGACTTCCATTATGGGGATTATTGGAACGAAAATACTATGGAATTACATGAAAATTGAAATATGATACTGACCCTAATAAAATTAAGCAACAAATTAGGATAAGGTCGAAGCGGAGTTACTGCAGCTTAGTGGATGAGGCATATAATTTTGTGATCGGTACAATTCATTTCTCTTAAAACAGATGTAATATGCTCTGTACTGAAAATTTATGAGAATAAGTATAATGGGGAACTGTGCCCCAAATCCACGTATACCAACTAATATTTCATTATTTTTTAGGAAGTGGACTTGTGTACTCAGCACTGATGGCATGGCAGCGATAACGGCCGCGTAAATTATAGGGTCCCCGGCATGGAACAATAAAAAATAAATAAAAAAAAAGGGAGAGAGAGAAATTTTGTAAATAAAATTTATTTTTATAAACAACTATGCTAACCAAATTTTGCAGAATATTTTTTATTTTGCTGTTTTGTCGTGACAGCTATATAAATTTAAAAATAAACTTATCAAAGAAATAAATCAGCTCTATAATCTTGCTAAGTTTAATCATATTAACTTTGAATCGAAAGTATATAACAACTTTTCAAATAAAACTGTAATAATTTATTTTGTAAAAGATCAATCTACAATCCCATGTATTGTAACTATCTATAAAGGAACTATTAAAAAAGTCAGGCATGACTTGATGGCCTAGTAGGCAGAAAGCTGGCTTCTTGATCACAAGTTCTCGGGTTAGGCATGGGCATTTGTTGTGTTTATATAATATAATAATTACAAGATAAAAAAACCTTTTTATATACCATGTTTTTAAATTTTCTGTTGAATCATATAAACGCTACCGAAGCGGGAACCCGGAACAATTGGCTAAAAGTATTTAAAAAATTCATTGTTATCGTGTTTTGAGCTATTATAAAATTTTCAAATGGATAGCTAGCTAGTAGGGAAATTAGTTAAAAATCGATTGCAAGATTTGTACTGTTTACGCTGCCGAAAGCAGAAGGTACCAGAAACAGTTGGTTAAAAGTATTTAAAAAATGTATTTTCACCGTATTCTGAACTATTCTGAAATTTTGAAATGTCTAGCTAGTCGGTAAGTTAGTTAAATAAATTTTCCGTTGAATCATATAAACGCTGCCGAAGGCAGTAGGGACCTGAAACAATTGACTAAAAGTATTTTTTTAAAAATGTATTGACACCGTGTTCTGAGCTATCCTGAAAGTTTCGAATGCCTAGCTAGTCGGGAAGTTAGTTAAAAATCGATTGCAAGCTTTGTACTGGTAACGCTGCCGAAGGCAGCAAGAACCCGAAACAGTTGACTAAAAGTATTCTAAAAATGCATTTTCCCCGTGTTCTGAACTATTCTGAAAGTTTCAAATGTCTAGCTAGTCGGGAAGTTAGTTAAATAATTTTCTGTCGAATCATATAAACGCTGCAGAAGGCAGTAGGGACCTGAAACAGTTGCCTAAAAGTGTTGAAAAAATATATTGTCTCCGTGTTCTGATCTATCCTGAAAGTTTCAAATGTCTAGCTAGTCGGGAAGTTAGTTAAAAATTGATTGCAAGATTTGTACTGGACAAACAAACAAACAAGAATCGAAGTTAATAAAAACATGATAAAAATAAGTGTTATTGTAATAAAACTTGCAAAACCCTTGTGGTTTGGATTATTCACGATATAAGTTGTACGCGATACAAGCCAAAATCTCAGCACTCGTCAAACAAATAAACAAAATATTATTTTGTTTTTAGGAAGTCCCCTCAAACATTTTGCGGGAGGCCCCCGATTTGCTAGCGCCTCTACTGGTACTCAAGTTTCTTTCTTGGACAATTTTGACTTTTACACATTTAACCCATTTAAAAATCAGTTGTTATTAGTAGTAGTACGACAGGACTAATTCTTTCAATCAGACATTTAACATTCTCATTATTTTTTGTGTTTTATCCTGAATATGTTAAGATGTCCGCTAGTAACTCCAGTTTTACCATTTAAATTCTTTACTATGTCCAAATTGTAAAAAAATATTACATATTTAAAAATCAAATCTACTGTTAACTATTGGAATGATAAATAGCAAAATTATTAAATTATTAAATTAAGCAAAAGTCTCCCATTTCTGAATTAAAAAAAAAAAAAAAAAAAAAAAAAAAAAAAAATCAAACCGTTCAAAAATTACATAATAAAAAAATAAAATATTCAAATTAGCTCCTTTTCTTAGCTGCGTCATGAATATTACTTCTGACGTCATTAACTGAAGCTTTTTACGGACAATCGGATTCAGAATCATGGAGATTTTTCACATGTAATTAAATTTTAAACAGATAAAAATAAATAAATAAAAAACCTCTAAATCTACTTTTGTTTTTTAAGTAATAGATATAAAATTCTGCACAAAAAACAGAATTTAATTTAGTACGGCAGGACTTATTTTAATCCATTCTTTCCATATAAAGGAGTACAGTAACTGCGTTTCATTCCCTAGCAATGGTCACTATATTCATTTCTTAAAATTTCTTTCGTAGAGCTTTAGCATAGGAGTTCCTTGGTGGCTTTTACATCTTCGTTGTCATTTTAACGACAAATTAAAATGGCTATCGCAACTGCGCAAGTCAATATCCAGGCGAGAAATGTCCGAGCTACTTCGATGTCAAATTTCAAATTTCGCCAAGAGGTTCTCAACTGAAGCTGCTCCATTTCTTTAACGTGATTTTTTTCAATTTTAATTATTTTTTTTTTCCCGGCATAAAAGATTTGCTTATTTTTTTTATTTATGTTTGGCATTGTTATTATTATGTTTTTTTTTTTTTTTTTTTTTTTTCCCCTTTAAATAATTTTAAAGCTAAAATGGGTTTTTATTTAATATCTTTTGAACCAATTATCCGATTCAACTTAAAAATATGGCATTAGTTAAATTTTACACTGATTAACAAGTGTAGGAATTTCTAATAAAATCTAATAATCCAGACTAAAAATCTCGACAGATACAATGACAAAAGTTAAACTTTATATATTTTAAATAAAAACAAAAATGTTTCCACGTTCATTCAAGGTGAAAGATAAAAATTGGTAACAGCGAAAAATCGTTTCCCCAAAAAAATAATATGACCTGTCGTGCTGATAAATAAATAGAGTAAAATCTTGTGAAAGAAATATTAAAATACAAGAAATGAATATAATTACCGTTGCTAAGGAACGCAATACAGTTACCATTATGTCTTTATATGAAAAATAGACTGAAAGAAAAGTCATTCTATATAAAATGAGAATCTGTTTCGTACAGAATTTTATATATATTATTTAGAAAATAAAAATAGGATTCGGTTTCTTTTTATTATTATTATTTATTTGAATAAAATATATACTATTCATGCTATTTCAAACTGGAATATTAAGGGATATACTGGAATATTAAGCATAGTAAAAATTTATAAAACATTAACCTAATCTTAAATGGACCAATGACGTTGGGAATTGATAAATATAGTACATAATTAAATTGTTGCTTATCATGTTTAAAAAATAAACAATTAAAAATAAAATAAAATATTCTGAGTAAGTGTTTTAATTTACATCATGAATAAAAAAGAAAAAAAAAATTGTTAAAGAAACCTGATTCAAAAGTGTATATTCTCCAGACTTCACGTAAATACTATCAACACCAATGATTCTGAGCAAAACAAAATTTTACGTCAAATTTTCTGGAATACTATTTCATACATAAGCGCATGTATTTTTCCTTCACATCATATATGTATCACATACATGCTTGCGTATATAATGTGTGTGTGTTTCGTCTTGATTCTGATGATGAGGATGTAGGTGTTATGGTCAATTGACTACACGAGGGCATTTTCTACAGCAGAACCTCTGACTATAGGTGGGGCTGTCTTGATTTTGCATATGAGTTTATTGCTATAAATTAAAATGTTTTATTAAACATTAGTAGCATATTATTTTCAATAATCTATCAAAAGCAAAATTTTATTTATTTATTTTTCCTGAATAGTCTTAATTTAAAATTTTTAACAGAATCACATCTGTATTAAATTACAGCAAGAAAAAAATACATAAAATGTAACCTTTTTAAGACACAGTAACAACTACAACTTCTTTTTTAAAATTCATATGCTTGAAATAAAGGTTATTGTCTTCGTTATTTCACTTTTTATGTGTTTATATGAGTTCTTTATTTAACATTTAACATTTTTATTTATTTATTTTTAATATCAATCTATTTCTAAACTGTTTTCGACAAGGTTTTTAAATTCTAGTTACTTCGGTGGTGGTGTTCCGGCTTTTTTTTTTTTTTTTTTTTTTTTTTTTTTTTTTTAACTATGTAAGGGTCTTAGGTCTTGTTGGAGGCCCACCAGCACCGAGAGGTTTTGTCCTCAAAACTGGTAAACATGAGGTGCAGAGTTCGATCTCAGGTCGTGCTCGTCGACCTAGCCGTGGTTTTTCTCCGAAACTTGAGTAAATACGGGCTAGGACCACTTAGAAAGAGACCCCCCACGCCCCAGTGCAGTCAATCAGCTCAACTTTAATCCTAATACCATATCATACTTAGGACTCGTTGGAGTAATCTTCGTGAGTGTTTTTCTAAAGTGCATTAGCCTGTAATCACGCGAATTTCGGTGCAAATTACGGAAAACTCTGAACAGGCCGAGGAGTACGACCTATATGCAATCCCCCAACCTCTCGTCGCTAGCTTTGAGGTTTGAGTACAGAGCTTTTTAGCTTCTTTCGGTGCCCATTTACCTCGAATAATCGAGAATCTGGATTCGAGATGAGATTCTAGCACAATTTAATAAGATTACCTGTAGCCATGGAGAAATAGATGAGATATTCCATTACCATGACTGTAGCCTTACTTCAGTCAGGTAACTTACGCCATCTATTGAATACAGCATTATTAAAAAGTTATATTTGGTGCTGCCATCTGTTGAAACATTTTCCATTTAAATGTTTCGTTGTGATTTGTTTATCATTTAGGAAATTATTAGGAAATTAACATCCTCCTAATTTCTACAAGTAGAAAGATTAATCGAAAAAATATATAAAATTAAAGGAAATGTGGTTTTATTTCTCGTATATTTCAGCAACAAATAGTTATTTCTCATATTAACTACTCGTTTACTACTCGTATTTACTACTCATTTAATAAAGTATTAAAAAGAAGGTGTTGGTGTTAGGGATTAAGGCCGATTGACAACACTGGGGTCCTAGGCCTGAGGGGGAGTGCCTTCCGTGGAGGTCTTTCTAAGGGGTCCTAGCCCGTATTTACGCAAGTTTCGGAGGAAACCACGGAAAACTCCGAACGGCTAGGCCGACGAGCGCGACCGGGGATCGAACCCGGCACCTCACGTCTACCAGCTTTGAGCGCAGAACCGCTCAGCCGCTGGTGGGCATTAAAAAGAAGGAAGGCTGAATTTTAATGATGGATCTTCAAAATATTTTTTTTTTTTCTAAGTTTTTGATTATGACTAATCACGTCCATTTTCATGCATATCATATAAATGAAGATATACTTGAGAACAGACATGATTATTGTTTTTATAATCCATAACAATTCAAATTTCTTTTCTTATGAAGTTCTTTTTTTTTCCTATGATTGATTATAGAAATTCTTTCAGTATAACTGATTTTTTTTTTTTTTTTTTTATCATCCTACATGAATTAAACTTTCAGGTATTCTTTTTTAGATCCTCTCAATAAAAACTATTTTATTATTTGCGTATTAATGTAAAACACCTGTAATTATAATGAACTTTTACTAAATGGTTTCCTTTCCTAGATTTTCATGACTCGAAAATTGCTTACTTCGACAGGATTTTCTGGAATTATGTATTTCTATTATTTAAAAAAAAAAAAAAAAAAAAAAAACAGATTTCTTACGTTTTCAGGGTGGTTTTAGCGTAGGGAGTCCAACGTCTACGCATGGGACTTATGCCTACGTAGAGAAGGGGTTCTATCTTATATTCACGAGAGTTTTTCATGAAACCATTGAAAACTTCGAACAGCTAGTCCAACGAGGTCGGTAATGGTTCGAATCCGGCACTGTCCCCGTCTACTAGCTTGGTGTTCGTGTTTGTGTAGGGATTGATAACAATTGTCAGCTCTCGGAAAATAGGCCAAGGGGGGTGCTCTGCGTAGATGTCTTTCTAAGGAATCCTAGCCCGTATTCAGGTAACTTTCGGAGAACCATGGAATTTCTCGAACGACCAGGCCAAATAGAATGATCTGGGATCGAACCAGACACTTTCTGTCTATCAATATGGAGAACTTAACCTATAGGCCATTGTGAAGCTATACTTTCAACGAAATTTAAAACAGGTATTCGTAAATTCTTTATACAATAGATATTTTTGCAAAATAAAATAAAATTACTTCATCCAGTTACTCAGATTTTAAGAATCCCCTAATATTTTAATTGTTTTGAAAATCTTATAGCGTAATTCTGAAAATTGTATTAAACTATTTATTAAATTTAGTCTTGCAACTGTTTGCAAGATTTTTTTTACAGCATTTTATCAACATTATTTAATTATTGGTGGGCTTAAAATATTCTACTTTTTGAGCTTTTCAGTTTTCTGAGTAGGGAGGGGGGAGGAGATCAGACGTAAAATTTGGTTAATATAAGAAAAATATATAATAGAATATATACCTTAAAACTTTTTAACTGCGCCTGGTCATTCAGTGCTCATGTTGGTGTAGGAAGCTATAAACCATTATGCTAAAATACTGACATTTTATTCTTTATTATTTTTATATTCTTATTATTTATTTTATTATAACAAATACAATTGTAATTTTATTTATAGCATACATCACAATAGAAGAAAAATAATATTTTAGCTAAATTTTATATAAAATAGACATTAATGGCTATTCAAGTTTACGGTCGCTCTATGAATATGTAGGATCTACTACATATACTAAATTGATAAAATAAATATTATTCCTAATTTTTATACCATAAATAAATGAGATTAAGTTTCTTTAAAAGAGGGATGATGCTTAATACATAAAAATAAATAAAAATAATCTGGTGTGTCACTGATGCTTCTTAATACATAAAAATAAATAAAAATAATCTGGTGCGACATTCTCTTACCCTGAAATTTAATACTATAAATACAGGTTGGAGATTAAGAGGAGAGATAACGAGTACTGTTATGTAAACCTATGTTAAACAATTCAAATTAGGCTGAGGAAGAGTTTTATATGATAATTAGTTCTGTGTGAGGGGGGCTACCGCCCCCCTCAACCCCCCGTTTCATTAACGCACCTACATTTATATAGAATTTAATTCCGTTACAAAAAATAATTCTGTTTTTAAAAAATAATTTATTAAAATTATTATTTAAACAAATTATCTTTTATGATAATGCAGACGATTTCCATATTAGAGAAGTAGTATAACACTAAATATATATATATAATAAAAAAAAAAAAAAAAAAAAAAAAAGTTGAATTTATTCTCAATATTACATTAAAAAAAAATCGATAACTTTATTTTAAATTATCGCAGATCGATGGTTCAACCATTTGTTTTAAAGGTATTGGCAAGCTCTTTTTTAAGATACCCATCATGAAAATTTACTCCCCCAGGGGGGGGAGGCGATGCTCCTACATACACAAAAAAAAATTTCCCAGTTGACTATCTCTATTACAAAAAATATATATTCGTTTCATTTGGTTTAGGGCAGTCTATAGATGTTAAACTCTATTTACCTGCAATTTCCCCCATAGACGTAATGTATTTGAATATTTTTGAGTGCCCCTGTACACGAACCATTTGCTTCATCTCAACGAAAAGCTTACTGTAGCATCCCTATATGATACACATTTAGAATACCGAGTTTGGAATTTCTGCTACTATTTGTTCTTGAGATATGCTGATAACAGACACACAGTCAGACAGACACACAGACCATTTGCTAAAAACATGATTTTCGTATTCAGGGGACCTCAGAACATGTAAATATAACAAAAATTCACGTTCGAAAATTTGACCCTAAAACAATACTTTCTCGACCCTATGGGTAAGAGAAAGTAATAAATAATATATACATATATATGTGTGTGTGTGTGTGTGTGTGTAAAATTTTCGTTGCATTTTATTTGATCATGCAAATAGCAAATGTAAATATATTTTGAACAGACATGATTACTGTCTTTATAATCCATTACAATTCCAATTTCTTCTCTTCCCTGCCTATGAGGTTCTTCGTTTTTCATTTCCTACGATACAGTGTAGGAATATTTTCAGTGTACCTGAAAAATTTTTTCATCCTACACGAAGGAAAATTCCAGGCATTCTTATTTAGGTGCATAGCAATAAAAAGTATTTTATTTTTTGCGTATTAATGTAAGATTCTTCAAATTATAATAATTTTCTACTAAATGATTTCCGTTCCTAGATTTTCATGACTTGAAATTTGATTAAAAGTAGTGATTTTGACGAAATTTTCTGGAATAATACGTTTCTATATAGAAAAATAAACAGACTGTTACACTTTAAAGGTGGAGGTATAGGGAAGCCGTGTTGGGACCTAGGCCTGGGTGGAGAGCCTTCAGTGGAGGTCTTTTTAGGGAGCCGTATCTTATATTCACAATAGTTTTGGCGGAAACTACGGAAAACTTCGAACAGCTAGTCCGACGATGGCGGTTTTGGTTCGAACCCGGCACTTTCCCCGTCTACTAGCATGGAGCTGGTGCTTGTGTAAGGATTAAAGTTCTGGGAATATAATCCAATGTGGATGTTTTGAATGGAAGTTTTTCTAAGAAATTCTAGCCCGTATTCATGCAAGTTTTGGAGAAATCCATAAAAAATTTCGAACGGCTAGAATGACAAGCACGCCTTGGAATCGAACCAGACAGTTCCTGTCAACCAACTTGGAGAACATAGTCTACAGGCAATTGTGAAGCTATAATTTCAAAGAAATTCAAAAACAGGATTTTTTTTTTAATTGAACAGACAATTTTGCAAATTAAAATAAAATTATTAAATCTGGTTGCTCAGATTTCATGGGTCCCCTAATATTTTAGTCGTTTGAAAATCTTATACTAACATAATTATGAAAATTATATTAAGCTATTTCATAAATTTAGTTTTAAAATTGTTTGCAAGAACTTTTTTAATATCATTTTATCAACATTATTTAATTATTGGATTATTGGAGGACTCCTTTCTAAGCATTTAAGTTTTTGAGTTTTTTTAGCTTGTTGTGTGTGTGTGTGGGGGGGGGGGGGGGTCAGCTAAAAAATTTGATTACTGTAAGAAATATAATATTAAAACATATGTCTTAAACCTTTTAGCATTATTATTATTATTATTATTATTATTTTCTTTTAACTCTTGTCACACCAATGACGGATTTCAATCTTGTACCTTGTCATTTTGATGATACACCCGTGTCTACTTTTTTTACCTAATAGCACCATTATTTCAACCCGAAAAAATTGTAGCACTGGTTCACGGCACTTATTGTGCCGTAGAAAATCGAGCCTTTGGAGAGGTAGCCTTTTAATAGAAGCCATTCACCAAATGTGCATCTAGTAGCTATGTATAAATTATGATATATGTATTGTAAAATACTTGCAATAAGTATTTAAATACTATTACATAAGGAATGCTGGTTTATATATATCAATACCTATCTATCTATCTATATAAATATATATGTGTGTGTGTGGATTGACTGATTGAATGAGCAAAAATTGATTGATTGTAGATTAATTGATTTATTCTTATTCGGATTAAAAAATGGATTGACTGCTTCTTTTGCTGATTTGAATAATTCTAAATTATTTAATTTGTCCAGTCTTACACATAAATAAAGTCAATCACTGTTTTATTTAGTTTTCAATTTTAAATTAAATTCGCTGTACTGTAAAAAATTTTGAAAAATAAATAAATATATATATAAAATGAAAGAAATTCCTATTTTGTTTTCGAAGTTACAGATATAAAATGCTGCACAAAACAAAATTTAATTTAATACGATAGATTTTATTTTAATCTACTCGTTCATATAAAGGTATGCAGTAACTGTATTTCATTCCTTAGCATCGTTTACTATATTTATTTCGCAAAATTTCTTTGGTACAGCTATAGCATAGAAGTCAATTGGCGGCTTTTAAATGTTTGTAGTCATTTTAATGATTGATTAAAATAGCATATCGCAACTGTGTAAGTAAAGATTTTGACGAGAAACGCCCGAGCTATTTCGGTGCCAATTTTAAATTTCGTCAAAGGTTTTATACTGAAGCTGTTCGATTTTTTAGTACAGTTTTTCTCAATTTTATTTTAACTAGCAGGCTTTACCCGCTTTACTGGGCTTCACCCGCTTTCTTTTTAACTGAATAATTGAAACGTTTAAATAAATATATTTCGATTGGCGATACAGCTTTAGTATGGGATCTCCTTGGCAATATCAAACATTTTTTTAACTTCTCGAATCTGTACAATAAAACTATTATTAAAGCGAATATTCTCGAAAACAGTCAATTAGTAGTGTTAATTCTTCGAATATTCTAGAAACAGTTGAAGCTGTTACGCGTACAGTAAAAGTCACTATTCGATGAATGTTCTGGAACAGTCCAAAAAATAGTCACTTGTTCCACAAGAGTAAAGCAAACAACGTCAAATACTCTAGAGCAAAAATTTTCGCTAGCTCACGAAAAAGGTCCAGTTGAGAGCTCAATCCCTAAAGTACAATCTCTCAGAATATGTCTCTGAATAACTCTGAATCGTAATGACTACATACTCTTTCGCAGAAATCAACTCTCTCTTATTTATAACATTTGGCGATGGGGCTTGGCGATGATTCCATCGGAAATCCCATGGAAAGCTCGAGATCTATGTTCCCGTGTGTCGGAGAGCTTCCAAACTTCGGGAACCCTAAACTACCATTTTTCACCAAATTTGGTCACCCACTCGCCAAGTTTGTCGTCAAGGGTGACCCCACTGGAAGTAAATGAATTACCCTTTTATTTTCACTTTGACTGTAAAACTACTTTCATTGCAACAGTACAATTGATGCAGAAAAAAGACTTAATCCTTGTAACAATATGCTATGAGCACTATTTCTGCCGTATTTTAGACAACTAACGTTTCTATGGTTATATATATTTCCCATTAAACATATTTTTATTTTTAATTATTTAAATATTAATTTGAATTAGTTAAATATTTCTGCCCGACAGCGAGTAAGTGCAGTCACACACAGCAGCTCAATTTTTTTTTTTTTTTTTTTTTTTTGTATGTTAAATTAGCGTAGTGGTTGGTATATGGAAAAATAAATAAATAAGTAAACATCTTTATTTTTTTATAACTTTTTATTGTTCACGTTTAAGTAAATGTATTTATTTACTTAATATAGAGTTTATAACTTTATTATAACGTATTTTACTTAATATAGATATATTTATTTACTTAATATAGAGAGTATTTATTTTCCTGTCGAAAATAATGAACTCTTTTTTTTGGCAACAATTAAATTATGGATAAAATTTAAATGGCTAATTTTAAAACAATATTATGAGGTTATTTATTTTCATATTTTAATTAAAAGAAAACTAACCAAAGATTCGAAAATCGGGCTTCGAAGTGCACAAGGACCCCTCGGGGGTGGGGGGGCACCTTTGTGTCGAATCATGTGACTGTCCGAGCTACCGTTTTCGAGAACAGTGAAATATACATATAAACTAGCTGACCCGACAAACGTTGTTTTGTCATATAAATTATTTCTAGAGAATATTTTGCTAGAAAAAAATAACTAACTTATTGTAAGTGTGTAAGGATGTGGTATATAAGTGGAAGATGTATGGAGTGCTATGAACGGTGAAAGAATATGAAAATAACAAAACACCAATCATTTATTTTTTTAATTTATTAAAATTGATTGTTTAAAATTATATACATATCGCTACTTATAACAATCTTACTAAAAAAAAAAATATCAATCCCTTAATGCAACAGAGTGTACAATATTTTTTGTTATCCCATCTTTCACCAATACAAACAAACTGGATGGTTTGCCCATTCGAGAGCCACGTATAATTGTCCGTGTGAAAAACATGATGTGCTCAAATCTAAGCCACAGACAGACATCGTTTGGCCCTGAGACTTATTGATAGTCATTGCAAATGCCAATTTAATTGGAAATTGAGGGCGTTTAAATTGAATTGGCACATCTGTGGGTATAATAGGGATTCGCAGTAGTAATATATTTTCACCTCGGAATTTGTCATTTAAAATGATGGCTTCGATAACATTTTTCATTAATTTTTTTATGACTAATCGCGTGCTGTTGCACAACCGTTGTGGGTTCAAATTACGAAGCAAAATAACCGGAGATCCAACCTTCAGTTGTAAAATATGCGGTGGCATGCCTGGTAGATCCAATGAGTTTAAAAACTTTGTTGGATAATTTACAGTTTCGGTGGCATCGCAAACTGTATCATTAGATTTGTATGACACCATGTCTCCTGGTAACAAATGTTGTATCTTGAGATTCAATTCGTTGACGTCCACATTTTTTGCTGCTAAAATTGCTCTTTCTGCCAGCCACTCATGATTTGTGTATCGTCTGTGTATATTGAGAAATATCTGGTCAATAAGAGCATTTTGAGAATCAATGATTGTGCAGAAATCGGTCGGTAATTTTATGCATCCAGTTTCATCTGTAGTAACTTTTCCATCGCCGATATCTAACAATTGTTTTGAGAATGTTTCAGCGGATGGATCATGAAACTTTTGAACGCACAAATTTACTTTCAGTTGTACTTTTTCAACATTACGCCACAATGACGATGATTTTAAGCACGCGTTGATCTCATCAGCGTATGTTGAACGCGGAATAACGGGAAGTGCTTGTCTGAAATCACCTGAAAAGAGTAACAGAGTGCCGCCAAATAGTTTGTCGTAGTTTTTTATATCTTTCAATGTCCTGTTCGACGCCTCAATCGAATGTTTGTGTGCCATAGTGCATTCATCCCAGATAAGAATTTTACACTATTTCAGCACTGTGGCCATGGACGATTGTTTTTTTATGTTGCACACTGCGTCTGGGTTATTTTGAATATTTAGTGGCAGTTTAAATAATGAATGAGCTGTTCTGCCTCCATCCAATAAAGTTGCCGCAATGCCAGATGATCTAACAGCCAATGCGATGCCATTATTTGATCGTATTTCGGCGAGAATTAGCGAAATAAGGAATGTTTTACCAGTTCCACCTGGTGCACCCAAAAAAAAAGAATCCACCTTGTCCTGCCAAAACTGCGAGCATGATGCGGTCGTAAATGGTTCTTTGTTCTTAATTCATTAGTGGGACATTGCGAGCAACAATCGCTGCCATTTCTACAGTATTGTATTGTAGTTCACGATTCAATTCAGTGCTTATTAAATCAGATGCATTTCGATTTGTTGAATGCATACCGAAATGACTGAGTGGTAAGTTGGCAATGATAATGCAAAGATCTTCAATAGCAATCAATGATTCATTGTACATAGCGTCACTGAATACTATCGTTAGATCATTGCACCGTGAACGATGTTGATGCAATATATCATCAGTCATTGAATCTTTGTGATTATCCCATAATGTCTCTGCTCGGGCCGGGAAACATGTAGTCAACACTATAGCGAATAGTAGACGAATTTGTTTTGCTGTACAGTTCAGTCCTACTTCAGCAAGCATACACTCCCACTGGTTGTCGTCTTCCAGCAAGCCGAGTGCAAGGCATGCATCTTTATACGTTGGATACTGTTGTCCATTCACTTTACGTAAATCTTGAAATGACAAAGGGCCGATGACATTAACCAATAACAGTCGAAGATAAAAGCACTCAGTCTGCCTTGGATTGACTGTAAATACTCGTCCCAAGGTGTTTGATTTGAATAAACCGGGACATGCATCAATCGGCATGCCTTGCTTGCGGGGCATCCATTTTTTTGTTGGAGCCCATGTGAAATAGCGTGGTACTTCTGAATAGAGTAATGTCCGTGCAAAAGCACCAAAAGCATCCGCACGATTACACAATTCAAAAAATTCGGTGAGTGTAGTTTTTGGTGGATTTATAGCACGATCAATCGCTGTCTCGCTCGTGAAATGTACGCGCTGGCCATTTTCAAGATGGATGGCTAAATGAAGAACTGCTGGATCCCGTTCATGAATTAGGAAACAAAAGATACGCCAAACAGCTTCATTGGAGCTGACGTACCGGCCAATTTGGTAAAGTGTTATTTCATCGTTGTTATTCACCGGAGGAGCATTCACATTGGTATTTTCAACTCGAAATACAGCCATATCACTGCCTTTATTCACATACTTGCAAATGCATTTGATGCTCTTCACTGAACTGCAGAACTGAACATTAATATGAGCACCAAAAATTAATTAAAAAAACTGGCGTACAGACAATAGCAAGAAATTCAAACTTCTTCACACACCATAAATTTTAAATCAGCACAACCGGTTTCGAAAGGACGTAGCCTTTCTTCATCAGGTACAAACACGTGCAACTGCCATGGAGGCAAAAGCAAGACTGAAAGCAGGACAAAATCCAGAGGGGGAGGAGCAACACAAACAACCAATAGGAAGCAACATGCAGGACAGGACCAATCAGAGAGGAACACACGTACAAACACACCACAAAATGAGGAGGGAGGAAAGGAGTAAACAATTATTATTATTTTTTTTTCAATAATATTAAACTAATAAGTAAATTTAATAAAATTTATCCATTAATTATTATTTTTTTTTATTTAAATTAGAGTTATTTTATTATAACTAACATGATGTTATAAACATAATGAAGGAAATTATTTAATTGAATTAAACAAAGTGATAAAATTGTCAATGAAAAATCTGATTCCACTTTGCTGTCTACAGCCTGGAAAAATTTGTTTAATTCAATTAAATAATTTCCTTCATTATGTTTATAACATCATATTAGTTATAATAAAATAATTCTAATTTGAATAAAAATAATAATAATTAATGGATAAATTTTATAAATTTACTTATTAGTTTAATATTATTGAAAAAAAAAATAATAATAATTGTTTACTCCTTTCCTCCTTCCTCATTTTGTGGTGTGTGTGTACGTGTGTTCCTCTCTGATTGGTCCCTGTCCTGCATGTTGCTTCCTATTGGTTGTTTGTGTTGCTCCTCCCCCTCTGGATTTTGTCCTGCTTTCAGTCTTGCTTTTGCCTCCAAGGCAGTTGCACGTGTTTGCACCTGATGAAGAAAGGCTACGTCCTTTCGAAACCGGTTGTGCTGATTTAAAATTTATTGTGTGTGAAGAAGTTTGAATTTCTTGCTATTAATATGAGCATTGAATGTTTTGCTCAGCAGAGGCGAATATGGGACCACCCAACGGTTATCAATGTCAATATCTATGTTGTTGACATAGATGACCGCCATAGATGATACCGCCATTATCGGGATTTCTTTGACGATATATTGGATATCCGTCAACATTTGTGATCGTGAAATTTTTCGGAAAACTTTTAGTACATTTTCCATCTGCACAAATAATAATGGCCTAAAAATTCATTTTTCATTTTAACATAAAATAACTCCGTCTGATATTGACGAATTTTTTAAAAGAATATATCATTTTAACTAATTTTAACATTTTAACAATATTAACGTTGAAAAAATATTTTAAACACTTACGGTTAAAAATTCATTTTCCATTTCAACATTAAATAAATTCTGGCATCGTGTTTACGATTCTAAAATATTAACTTTGAAAAAATATTTTAAACACTTCGTAAGATACGGTTAAAAATTCATTTTTCATTTCAACATTAAATAAATTCTGACATCGTGTTTACGACAACTCACGCCATCTAGGTGGAAAAATTGTTGAAAGTGTTGGTTAAAAATTAATTAAGAAAGAACTAATTAAGTTACAACTTTCATTTGTAAATCTAAACCATTCTCGAATCCACCTGAAGACACACAAAAAATTTCATTAAACTCAGTCCAGCCGTTTAGGAGGAGTTCAGTGACATACACACGCACAAAAGAAATATATATATAAAGATATACACACACACAGGATGATCAATTTTAAAGAGTAGCCGTTGGTTTTTCTTATTACCCTTAAATCTGAGAGATGGGACAACTATTCTAACCATAGATATAGTGATACATATAGATCTATCATCCCCATGTTATCGAGCAAAAATTTTTGATGCCTAAAAAAGAGTTCTAAAATCAGCCATTAGAAAGTATTGAAAAAAAGAAAAAGAAATTTGTAACTATATCTGGAGTTTTTCATTCGCCACCGTTTTGAATGCAAATATGAACACGTCGAATCAAGTTCTTTGACACACTTCGCAGCATTGTTGGTGTTATTGACGAGATTTCTTCAGTTATGATTTATTTTAATTCATCGATGTTTGTAGCACTTCTCTGGAATACCCTACCTTTGAGATAAACCCGAAAAAAATAATCTGACGGTATAGGAATGATAATATAAAAAATTTGAATTAAATTATGTTTTTCAAAAATAAAATTATCACGGGATTAAGTAACATTGTGCGTCTCCATTTCTGTTTTACCTCACAAATAAAGTTGCAACGGGTTTGGAAATTGTCTCCCACACTTAAACAAGGTTCAGACAATTATACTTCAGTGTTAGAATAGTTGCCACATCTATCAGATTTAAGGGTAATAAGAAAAGCTAACGGGTACTCTTATAACTGATCACCCTGTATGAATATATATATATGCAAATCTTGCTTGCTTAATAGTATAATATTATTAATATATATATATATGCTCGTTCATTTTTTCCCCGACACGAAAAGAAATATATTTATTTATTTTGGATTCATGAATCATAAAATCTTTCCATAAGTAGTTTTTATAGTTTTAATAAATATTTAATGGTCGTATTTATGTCACAAAATGTTTTTTTACTTTCAGAAACTTCCATTTCTTCTTTTTTCTTTTCTTTTCTCCTTTTTTTTTTTTTTTTTTTTTTATTTAAGCCTTTGCTATTTATTTTAATATATTAAAAATTGCCATCATTATATTAGAAACTTTAACTTTCTTTTCAATAATTCAAAAACGTTAATTATAAATATTTTTAAATATATTTCGCAGTTAACTAATGACGTCATATCCTTCTGAAATCACAATATAAATATATGCAAGTTAACTTTACTTTTTATTCTTTTTCAACTTATATAAATAATAATAATAATAGTAATAATAATGCATAATATATATCGTTCTATATTCAAGCTGTCTCATTCTTTAGCCTGATATTTTTTTAAATATTATTTTAATAATTTAAAATAAATAAATAAATAAAAGTTTTCATTTTCTCTCTCTCTCTCTCTCTTTTTTTTTTTTTTTTTTTTTTTTTTTATATATATATAAAAAAAAAGAAGTATATTTATTTGTTTATTTATTTTTGGCTTCTTTTTTTTCCCCTTTTTATTAATTTTAAAGTTATAATGGGGTTTTGAACCAATTTCCGGTTGAATTTAAAAAAAAATTGGCGTTAGCTAGATTTTATCCTGATTAATAAGTGTACCAATTTTCGATAAAATCTAATAATCCGTATTAAAAATCTGGACAGATACAGTAGGACAAACTTTCAGCTTTATATATTTAGATAAAAACAAAAATGATTGTATGTTCATTCAAAGTGTAATACAATAAACGGCGATAACGCAAAATCTCTGTCTGAAAAAATAAATGGTACAACCTGTCGTACTAATTAAAAAAAAAAAAAAAAAAAAAAAAATCGAGCAGTAAAAAAAAATCTTATTCGTTTTGATAATTTTTCTTTGGAATCTTTACATTATGCAAATTTCTTTTTGAATCATTCTGGATCATTCTTCTGTCTACGAAGCATTTACCTATTTATATTTGGAGACAACCCCCTTTCGTCGATCTCCGACACCTCCCGATCAGTCTGAGGAGAGAGAAAAACTTTATCTATCCAAGTTGGTTAGTGATGCTGAGATAGAAATTTCTCCCGAACTGCGTTTTATGTTTTTCCTGTGAAGATATTTGCCTGGTTATTATTTGTATAAATAATATTTATTCTTGAAAAGAAATGCCAGAAGACGAACCTGTTGTTCCCGTATTATTGCCACACGAGGTACTGTAATAAATATTTTTGTGATTTCTGTTACTGAAATTTTAACCTTGTAGTTATTAAGGATACTGTGATTAAGGAAACTATGAGATACTTTTATTTCTTTATTTCTTTATTTTGAAGTGCTTCTAACCAAATTATATATATAATTGGTTTATAAGTGAAATTTTATAAAATAAGTAGTAATTAAAATGTTTGTCTCATTCTAAGTTCTAAATAATTCTTTATTTATTTTTTTATTTTATTTTATTTAACTTTTTTTTTAAATAAATTTGATGCATCGTGTACATTAATCACTTTAATTTAAAAATTAAAAACAGTCGCAAAACAAATAATAATAATTAAATAAATAAATAAATATGAAGTATTGTGATTGCATTTTTTATGAATAGAATATCTAATTGCATTAAAAAATAATTTATTAATTAATTAATAAAACCTAGTTTCACAAAAACTTAATTTAAAAAAAAGTCCATATAGTATATTTTCAAAGTAAAATTTACGTGCATACTCCTGCATTTAAAATGTCAATATTGTCATAACCATATAGAGAATATAGATTCATTTAATTATAGATTTAAAATTTTAAACTTTTAAAACTGTAATAAAAAGAGTGCAACAAAATTATATTGCAATACAGCATTATAGCTTGGTAAATGTTACTCTACTAAGTTATAAGTAAAGCAAAGCAAAAGGTATTTATGTCAGATATTTTAAATAAAAAATAATTTATATTTAAATTTATCAATATATTTGAAAAAAAAATATTATTATTATTATTATTATTATTATTATCTTGTAATTCATACTCATTGCATGATATTTATATTTTTCGTTTAACTTTTGTGTATAAATTCATTAATATGTGCTATCAAAAACAGCGTGTGTATTGATATGTTGCAATTATTTGCACCTAAATTAACTACAGATTATCCACATATTATACAGGTTAAATCCAGGCAAATTAATTTCGAAGATATTACAAATATACACACACGCACACATATATATAAATCTCTCTCCCTCACTTTTTTTTAAAGAGGATTATATCTTATTATGATACTATATTGGGTTTTTACCCAATACATAGCTAAAATAATAATAACAATAATGCTATCCAAGAACCAAACCATTTCAAATTGTCTTCTCTTAGGCAATTCATAAGTTAAAATTCTGTCCTGAACACACTTTAGTTTTGGAGGAGAGGCCTATCCCCCTCCCCCTCCCTCTTATTACATTACACTGCTTTCTACAGATTAAATTACTTTTAATACTGGATAATTATTTTTATTATAAGAGGCTTTTTTAATGAAAAAATATTTCATGCATAAAAAAAAAAAAAAAAATCTGCTTTTTTTTTTATTTATGACACCATGGATGACAATTTATATTCTTTTGTGGTGAGCTATGATATTCGGTCACCTATGGTGTCACAATATTCCTTTTCTTAAGTATACGTATTATATATATTACCAATAAATTATTTTTATGTAATAAGATAATTAAAGAAAGAAAAGTAAATTACACATTAAAAAAGTAATAATTAAAATTATGTCTTGAACAGAATTTAATTTTTGATAGATAATAACAATAATAATAATTACATTATTGATTTTATTTCTTTAATCAATTATAAATTAATTATTTTAATTTGATACCAAAAAGAAGAACCGTTTTCAGTCTAAAAAAAAGTAAATTTCCCTCTTTTAAAAAATATCTGGTAAAAGTAATTTTAAAAAATGCATTAACACATTCGGTAAAAATAAATAAATAAAATAAAAAAAAAAAAAAAAAAAAAAATTAAAAATGACATTATTTTTGCCGTTTTCATAATTCTGAATGTGGAAAGAATATTAAGAAAAATTCTTTAAATAATAATAATAATAAAAGCAAGAAATTTTCATCTCAAACTAAAAAATTATTCTTCTTTTAAAGATACATAGACGAATCATCAATATGGGGGGGGGGATAATCTTATATATATATAAATGTGAATGTCCGTGAATTTATTTGACTGAGTTTCACGCCAAAACTGCTCGACGGATTTCGATGAAATTTGTAATGGAGATAGCTTATACCCTAACTTAAAAAGTTGGCTACCTTTTATTCCGAAAAAAAATTTGTTTTTGCGATTTTTATGCATAAAATAGCAATTTTGTAAGCTAATAATAGCAAAAAATTAGCCATTTATATTTATCCATAATTTAATTGTTGCCAAAAAAAAAAAAAAAAAAGAAAAAAAGAATTTATTTATTTTTTTTAACAGGAAAATAAATACATTTATTTAAACGTGAACGATAAAAAATTAAAAAAAAAAAAAAAAAAAAAATTATGCATCTCACAAAAATTGACGTCATTTTTAATTAAAAATTTCTTTTACACATTGATAAAGTGCTAATACGCAAGCGAAGTGATGACGTCACTGGCCGTTCGTGGATGCAAGAAAAATATTTCCTATGTTAAACGTCCATTGGATTTTTTGTAAAAAATTATTAAAAATCGCGGAAAATTATTTCCCGATTTTAATTCCCATATTTAGGTATAGGTATGTATTAATTATCATGTCCATGCGTTAGATTAAGTTATTTTTGTTGTAAAATTGACAAAATTTGAATTTTTAATTTCAAAAATCTAGGGGGGGGGGAAATGGCAAATTTCCATATTCGATTGAAAACACAAGCATTTCATTTCAAAAGATGATATTTACACAATAAATATCCAACTAATATACTAATTAAAAGGAAAATGATAAATATTCTATCATAATTTGAAGTCAAATTTGTTTTCAAATGTCTAAATAAAGTATCTGATATAAGATAGTAATATGTTGCAGCGGAATAGATTTGATATCGGTCATCCTTAGCAGAAAAAAAAAATATCGCCAAATTATTTGGCGAACATAATTTAATTCCTTTCAAAAATCATGGTTATTTTAACAATTATATTAAGAGAGTAATGAATAATATGAAACAATATTTCGTACAATGCATATTACGAAAATATACATCTGGCATGCATATTTTCGCATTACGTTTTTGATCACCAAATACAATAAGCGCAAAGAACGACAGAGTTTTGAAATTCAAAATTTAAATTTTGTCAATTTGACAGCAAAATAACTCAATCTAACACATGCACATGATAACTAATCTATACTAATATTATAAATGCGAAAGTTTGGATGGATGTTTGTTACTCAATCACGCCACAACGGCTAAACGGATCTGGATGAAATTTTGTACAGAGATAGATAATAGTCATAAGACATAGTCATAATAAGACATAGGCTACTATTTATACCGAAAAAAATGTAAATTTTTAATTAATATATAATATAGATATTTCTTCTATAATAAAACTTTAAAATAATTTATTTTAGTTTTTAATTGTTGCCGAAGAATATTTCACGCGAATAATAATAAAAAAAAATAATAAATATTAAATTTGCTTAGGCATATGGCAACATAACGTTATTATCAAAATTAAATAATAAGAAAATAAAAGCTAATTCAGATCTGTATTAAAGAGCTTTATTAGTTGATAATCCTGGGTATATTTTTAATTTTAATTCTGAAGTAGATAGGACATTTTACGCCAAGGACTCTATTTTTGTGACAGCAACCTTAAGCCAAGTAGTCCATAAAAATATAAACAAATCTGTACATATAAAAGAGTAAACTCCCTGATTCACTGACTCAACACTGCCATGACGATTCTGTGGGAAAGAGGGTCACAAATTTTAGTGACCAGGTTGGTTTTCGGAGCCTGACCTCCAACTAAGACGGAACTTTGCAAAATACCCCCCCCCCTGTCCCCCTTGGGGGGCAGAAGGCTTAACTCGGCTCCAAATTACTTAACGGTGAAGAAATTGCAGATGGAAAGACCAGACTTGAGTACAAAAAAATTATTTTCTGCGATTTTGGAATTTTGGATTTTTAAGGGGGGAGGGAAGGGAAAAGGTTTTAGAAGAAGGGTACTCAACACACGAGGAAATCGAACTGAACACACACTACAAAGGGATTTTATGAAATTCCACCCTACCGCCCTTTGGAGAATGGGGGGCAAAAACATGTATTCATACGTAACGCTGCACTAAATTACCTAAGGTTGGAAATTTTTTATGTAAGGGACGATTATATGTATCTAACTCATAGTATGAAGAGATTTTGCGAAATTCCCTCCTCCTTCCCTCCTTTAAGAACGGGGGGAGAGCTTAAAAAAAAAAAAGTTTTTAAGCATAGCTCAGCTTTAAATAATTTCAGGATCTCAATTTTTTGATGTGTCGGTTAGGTATGTGTATGCAACATGCAATATAAAGTAATTTTGAAAATTTACCCCCCCCCCTTCCTCTTGGGGCGGGCGGGGCAAAAACCACATTTTGAAGTTTAAATCCGTCCAAATTACCTAAGAATGGCGAATTTTGGTGTGTGGGTGTTAATTAAGTGTGCGAAATATGCACTTTGATGAGATTTTGTAAAACTTTCAACTGTAACCGCGAGGGAGGGGGAGTAAAAAGCAGGTAAGGGACTGCCGAAGGCATTGGGGCTCCAGACTCAACTGTGACGAGCGGGAATACCGCGACAGAAAGTAGCAGGAACTTAAAATTAGATTTTGAAGGATTTTAATGATTTTTTTTTTTTTTTAAGATATTTTATTATTATTAATGATATGCTGTTTTGGGGATTCATTTCAATATAATGACCAGCGAAGCGGGCAAAGCCTGCTAGTAATTAATAAAATTGAAAACTATTCAGAAGTAGGATCATAGAAATTAGGTTCATTACTAAAAGGATAAGGTTATAATATGTTATTAATTAGTACCATATGCCCAAGAATTCCTTAATTATTACTCAACTTATTCAAGAATAACGTATTTTAATTTTCAAACGTTTATTAAAGTAAAAAAAAAAAAAAAAAAAAAACTTATTCTTGTATAATTATACATGAAACAGTTATGCTCGGATTCAATCACACAGCTCGGCATGAAAATTGCCCCCCAATACCATTTCAGCAAATTCTTATGCAAAATGATCCTCCTGAATCTCCCGACTCCCCGAATATGAAGTCCATTTTGCCCTATCCCCTACCGTTTTTTAGGGACGGCCCCCTACTTTTATCACTTTTCGGTAATTTTATAGATATAAATTTGATTTATTTTATTTTTATTTTTATTTATTTATTTATTTATTTTTTTTTGGGGGGGGGGAATTATTCTAGCTGTTAAATATCTTCTGAGGGGTTACAGAGTTGGAAAATTCTAAAACATCAACATTTGCGGCAAGGGAAAATTTTAGGGGAAGTGGGATTTGTCACTGAAATTATGTATTACATTTTTTATATTTTTTTAATATGTTATTAATGTTATTTATTAAACATTATATATATATATATATATATATATATATATATATATATATATATATATATATATATTGTTTTTAAGTGCTAAATTAATTCTTTTTCATTCTCCAAATCAAATTCGTGGCCATAAAATTACCGAACAATGATAAAAATTGGGGGAAGGGGTGGTGTCCCGAGAAAACGGTGGGCGAGTGGACAAAATGGGAATCATATTCGGATTCAGGAGGTCATTTTACATAAGAATCAGCAGGAATGGTATCAGGGGTCGATTTTTTTTTTTTTTTCAGTGTTATTCGACTTTGAAAATTCAATAAGTTATTTTCACTTTCTGAACATACTATGTAAGGAAAACATTGTAAACATTGCGAAATGGATTTTTTTACCTTGCATAGAATTTCGACATGGATTTTTTATCTCGCAAACCAATGGGCGTAGAATGTTTCAAATTTACATTTGTGACTGTCATGACGTCTAGTTATACTCCTCCAATTTTAGTCTGGACGTTGACACGAGCTCGCGCTTTAGAGAAATCTACGATTTCGGATGGTTCTTCTCGACGCTGTGTGCGTGAGTGCATGTGAATGAAAGAGAAACACGATAGCGTCTAAACATTTTATTTGAATGAGCTGAAAGGTGATACATATATTATTGATCACTGTAGCACGAACTGTATACAATTTGGTAAATCTAGCGTTTATAGATTTTTTTTTTTTTTACAGGGACCCAAAGAAAAATTCTTTATGATTATGGCCTATGGTCTCAAATTATTTAAAGGGCAAAAGCATCTGAATACCTTATCAGATTGAGTGGAAAATTTACATGCATGTAAGGTCACCATCGCGCAAACTGCATATACACTGCAATATATATATATATATACCGCCTTCATCTAGAACGAATAAGTGGTCATTTTCTAAATCCCTTAACTAGAAATATAGATTTCCGAGCTATGCGTATAAGGCAAGCCAATAAGCTGAATAGACGAAATGGTCGAGAATTTCTATTCTATTCATCTCTAGATGGTGAAACAATATTCTGAATCCTTTGTATTGCGAGAAATTCTTAATTTTCTAGAATTGACTCATAAACCAAGATTATAGTTGCTAAAACATGCTTCTTGTATTCACTGCTGAGATTTTTAAATAAGTTTCACCTCCATAATAAAGACAAACACTCTAGAATTCTAATAGGTGTTTCCAGAACTCGCTTTCAAAGGGGACTAGAATTTATAAGGATGGCATAGAACTATTTTTACTAGAGCCACAATTTAGATTCTAGATGTCAGTTACAGAATTTTTTCTCAGTGTAGGGTTTGGTGAACGTAGCGCTTGCAGATTTTTACAGGGATATAACGAAAACTTCTTTATCATTATAAACTATGGACTCAAATTATTCGAAGTGCATTAGCATGTAACACCTTATTTGATTGAGCTAATTAAGTTTTAGACATTTCTTTAAATAACCGTTATTAATTTAATTTTAGGAAAATAGAAGGAAGTCACTCCAGATTTTCATTGTTGTTGTTAAAAGTTATATTAAAAGAAAAAATTATTATAAATATGTAATTTACGAAAAGTTAAAAAAAAAATTCTTAAACTTAGAATAATTTCACATCTCCATTGTGGTCCAAATTAAATTTATGGAAAAGAGGAACTTTTTATCCAATTATGTAACGTATTTATTTATTTTCACCATTTCTCATAACTCAAATATTAAAAGTCACAAGCATACAAATATAGTAATATAAATTATGTATTTGTTATTTCCTTTGCGTTTACTTGATTGATTTTTGAATTATAAATTTTACCTTTGAACTTCTGCCATACATAAAAATATGTATGACAGAACATAATTTATAAAAGTACTTAAGTAATTTAATAATTTTGCGCTTTACAATAAACATTAAGACAGTTTAAAAAACTTGTATAATAATTCATTCAGGCTCGATAAACTTCAAACTGTGAAAAATAAACGTCGTTAATAATCTAGCATTTTATCGAGTTTTCTTGCAGATGATAATAAAGAAGACAAGGAATTTATGCTTCAAAAATATCTAAAAAATGGGACTAAAACATATCGTACTTCCAAAAGAAAAAAAGTAAAAAAGTAAAAAAAAAAAAAAAAAAAAAAGACGGAAAACTGCTAACTCTGTCGATGGTTCTAGAGCCCCAAGCCCTGCCTTTCCCGCGTTTCGTTGTCTGTACCTTAACTACTTTTCGTGAATTTTTGTTTTAATTTTAGTTGATTTCTTTCTTTTCTTGTCTTTTTTTTTATGCAAAATTTTAGAGAGATTTTTTTTTTTTTCAAAAGTTTACATCAAAAGTATTAAAAAATTCTATATTTTCACTTTTTTTTTTTTTTTTTCCAAACATCATTAAAGACAATTCTGGCTCATAGTTAAAATTTTAAAGGGAAAAAAAATAATTCATGGTTTAATGGGTTAATAAATAATTAACATTAAATGCGCTTCGTGTCAGAGTGCAGGTATTAAATAGAACACAGTATATAATGATTGGAGCGACAGTGAAACATATTATAATCACTTTGAACAATTTGATAAATATTTTAAATTAAATGCACCTTCAGTTTAAATCAAACGCGCTATAAACAGACTGGTGCAACAATGAAATAATATTAAGACCATTTTCAACGATTTGAGAAATATATAAAATAAAAGGCACCTCAAGTTAATCCGCCGGTATTAAACCGGTCTTGGCTAATATTAAGTCTCATATATATTCTTCTCAAGTATAATACTGGGTTGGCAAAAAAAGTTATTGCACTTTTTCTAATAGATGCCGATATCTGTTTGAAATGCAACAAACTTCCTTTTAAACTGCATAGTCATTATGTAACTTTAAAGTAGACACTTTTAATTTAATTTAGGAAAAAATTTTAATTTAATTTTGGATAAGATGTGTTACCACAACCACCAGATTTACCAGACCTGCACCATCAGTTTATAATTTATTTCGTTATTTTCAAAATTCTTTGAATGATAAAATCTTTCACTGTTAATTAGGATATCAACTTGTTCTTGGAGCAGTGTTTTGCTGAAAAATATAAGATCTTTTTTTAAGTGCGAAATCTTGAAGTTACCTGAAAGGTGAAAAAAGATGACCAAACAAAATGGACACGATATCTAGTTTAATAAAAATTTTATTTGTTTTGAAAAATTCGCCTTTTTTTTTTTACATAGATAAAAAAAACTCAATTACTTTTTGGCCAAGCCTATAATTATTGACATAGATGCAATGGCATGAAAGGTTGGATTGGGTTGTAGGAGTAAGGCCGATTGACTGCTCTAGGGTCCTAGGCCTAAGGGGGATGCTCTCCGTGGGGGGTCTTTCTAAGGCTCCTAGCCCATATTTACGCAAGTTTTGGAGAAAACACAGAAAACACCGAACGGCTAGGCCGACGAGCGTAACCTAAGATCGAAACCGGCACCTCACGTCTACCAGCTTTGAACGCAGAACCGCTTGGCCACTTGTGGGCGCAATGGCATTTAGAGACAAAATGAATTTTCATGAGAGGTATGTTGAAAACTATAATTAAAAACATATTTTATTTTGAAAGAGCAAAGCCAGTCATGAACAAAATAATAAAATTTCTGTATAAGCCATGTAACGAAAGTTTCTCAGACACTTGTATTAGGTAAGAAAATCAGACATACTGCAGTCAGTTGGATATATTAAATTCACTAACTGCTGTAAAAAAGACTTCAAAAATCCGATTCGCCTCTTATTATCAGCAAAAAATAAAACAGAGAGGGTTAAATTCAGTGAAATGATGAAAAATCCAGGATATTTGACTTCTGGACCAAGAGGAGAAGAGAAGAGATCCCATATCTTATTTACTGATGAAACTTGGATGAAAATAAATACAAGCAGTCAAAGAAAAATAAATACTTCAGAACTGAAAACAGAGGGGAAATACTCTCAATATTACGTTCCAAAATTCTCTGCCAAAGTCATGGTTGCTGGCAGTATTTGTTCAAGCAGTGTAACAAGATTGCTTATTGTTCCACATTGGCAAATCTTATTTAATGCTCAGTATTACAGAAATACAGTTTTGTTCTAGACTATAGAGTTCTGTTCCTAAAATGATATTAAAAAAAAAAAAAGTCTTTATGCAAGATGGCACTACACCCCATACTGCAAAGAGGGCCGTGGAGTTAATCAATTCATGTGGAATTGACGATATTGGGGGAGTCAACAGGGTTAAATCATCCGATTCGAACCCACTTTTAAACTTGTGCGCTGAGAAAAAATTCTGTAACTGACATCTAGAATCTAAATTGTGGCTCTAGAAAAAATGGTTTCATGTTATCCTTATAAATTCTAGTCCACTTGGAAAGAGAGTTCTATAGAAGTCTCTGTTAGAATTCTAGAGCGTTTGCCTATATTATCGAGGGCAAAGTTATTTAAAAATCTCTGCAAATAAATGAGACTACAAGAGTTGGGTTTCAGTAACCATAATCTTAAGTTATAACCCAATTCTAGAAAATCAAGCAAGAATTTCTCGCAGTACAAAAGATGCAGAATATTCGGAATATTCAGAAATTGTTTCACCATCTAGAAATGTGTAAACTAGAAATTCTGGATCGTTTCGTCTATTCAGTTTATTGGCGTGCCTTAAGCGCATAGCTCAGAAATCTATATTTCTAATTAAGGGATTTAAAAAATAGCCACTTATTCCTTCTAGAGGAAGGCCGTATATATTTTTTTTTCAGTGTGGTCTATCCCCAATACTGTTATTCATGAATCGATTTAAAAAACAATTTGGGAATTAACGGCGATCTGACTTACACAGAAATTATCAGTTACATTAAGAAACAAATATACTGCCTCCATCTAGAAGGAATAAGTAATCATTTTCTGAATCCCTAAACTAGAAACGTAGATTTACGAGCTATGCGTATAAGGTAAACAAATAACCTGGATAGACGAAAAGGTCGAGAATTTCTAGTTTATACTTTTATAGATGATGAAACAATATTATGAACATTATGGATCCTTTGTATTGCGAGATATTCTCGCTCGATTTCCTAGAATTGGGTCATAAACCATCATATTCCCCTCTTGAGTTCGCACTTATTTGCAGAAATTTTTAAATAAATTTGACCCCACGATAATATAGGAAAACTCTCTAGAATTCTAATAGGGATTTTTACTTCCATTACCCTACTACCGTAGGTAATGGAAGTTTTGTATTCAGTCAAAAAATTCGATATCGAGATTTCACCTGATTTACACGTTTTAAGGTTCCCTGAGTCCAAAAAAGTGGTTTTTGGTAATTGGTCAGTGTGTGTGTATGTATGTATGGAATCTTCTGGCTATCATATCTCCGAAACTAATAGAGATAGAACTACAAAACTTCAGAGTTGAAACAGGTCTGGTGTCAGGGGTCGATCCAGGCAAAAATTGGGACACTTCTGCTGCCCCTTCATAAAATTCAAATCCCTAAAATGGGTCTCTTCACAAAATTCAAATTCAGAAAGTGGGTCCCTTCACAGAATTCAGATTTATAAAAACAGCCCTTTCACAAAATTTTGTTTTATAAAAGTAATACTTTTGTAAAAATTTTCCATGTTTACAGTATTATTTTTAATGAGTGTCTATACTTGTTTAATAAAATGCTATTAACTTGATATTAAACATTAGACAGAGTAACTGCTGAAATGAATGGTTTCTGGCAATAATTCTTTTTTTCACAAAAATAATTTTTTTTTTACAAAAATGGGCCCCAAAAAATAAAACCTGCATCAACCCCTGGGTGTGCAGATGAATTTTCCAAGTTTTTGGTGAAAATTGAAAACCCACAAGTGGGATATCTGAAACTGGAAGTGGGACCGTAAGTTCATATCTCAAAAGCGGCTCTAACGATTTGCTTCAAATTTGCTATGTAAACACTCTATTAGATGTCCTTTCGAAGGATATAGTTGGTTAGTTCAGGAAAATTGATAGGAGTCCTGTATAAATAGCTCAATTTCATGTCTCAGAAGCGCGTTCCTTTAAAAACGGCTGAACGGATTTTTTTCAAACTCGCTATATTAACTCACTTTTAACTATCTTTTGTACGTCATTATTGTTTTCCGGTCAATAATTGAGTTTTGGTAAAAGTTAGTATCTTAAAATCGGCTCTAATGATTTTCGTGAAAATTGTTATATAAACCCATTCTTTCCTTATGTATTAGGTTGTTATTAGAGGAAAATTAACAGTCATATCCTGCTTAGGTAGGTCAGTTTTAGATCTCGGAAATTGGTGTTTCAAAAAATAACTCTACCATTTTTTTCTTTCTTATGTTTTGCCTCGCTATATGTAAGCTTCATTTTATATGTCTTTACATGTGTATAAAGTTTCTCTTATCGGTAAAAATTTATGTTTCTACTTCTTTAGGTCAATTTTATGTCTTCTGATCACATTATCTCCAAAAAATGCATATAATACGTGTAATAGCGGGTAATGGAAGTCGTGTGGTTGTTTCACACCAGACTTTTTTAGTAACTACACTAGAGCCATTTTTGCTTGATAAATATAATCACCTGATTTTGTTTACCTGATGAGGGAGACTGACAGTGAAGGTGGACTCTTTTGTAAATTACCGCCAGAAAATTTGCATACATGAACATTATAATAATGATTATTAAGTGTATTAAAATTTCTTCAAAGCTATTTAAATTAAAACAATAAAATTCAAAATTTTAATTATTTTGTAAAATTTTTTTAAATGTTACAACAGGGCTAATTTTATACTAAATTTTATAAAAATTTTAGCAGAGACACTTTAAGACAGTCAAATAAATATATCTGCTAATTTATTCCAGTTTCAATCTTAATTTAGACTTTAAAACACAATTTTAAGTTTTGAAAAATCTAAAATCTGCGTATTTATTCCAGTTTCAATCTTAATTTAGACTTTAAAACACAATTTTAAGTTTTGAAAAAACTAAAATTTTCATGAAATTTCCCATATTTAAAACATTAATTTTTTTGTTATTGATTAATTTTTTTTTTTTCAGAATACATACTAGTTGGAAAAAAAAAAAAAATGGAATTGAGGTGAAAAATATAAAATTAGCAAGGCTAGTGCATTTAAACACTTTTCAAAATAAATAAAAAAAAAGCCATTTCATTTAATAGTTTTGGAAAATTTTTAATATAGGGTAGGTGCTCCAGTGATTGGCATGCTCCAGTAATTGACATCTATCCCGAAATAATTAATAAATTAGAAAAATAATATAATAATATATTTTAGATATAAGAATTTTAACATTTTATGTCAAACACTGGAGCATAGGGTGCTAATAACTGGTAAAATGAATAACTAGCAGTGTCAAACACTGGAACATAGGGGGCCAATTACTGAAAAAATGAAAAACTGTCAGTGTCAATTACTGGAACATTGAGTGGATGTCAAATAAAAACTCATAAAAAAAAAAAAATTATCAAATGTATATATTTTAACATATATGTGGTTCTAAATGTCTTTCATACCATATGTACTAACTTAAGATTTTTAAAAATATTTTCTGATGACTAGAACATTAAAAACATCATAGACTACTCTAAAAGTGTCAATCACTGGTGCACTTACCCTACATAATATTATAACATTTTAATGCATATGCATGTAAAATTTTATAATTTTAAGACGGTAATTTATAAAAGAACTTTATAAAGTCCACCGTTTTCTTAAATGTATTATTATTGCAGATTATAATTTCAAAGTCGATTCTTCTTCCTACCTTCCTATTTTAAAATATATGGCTTCCGTGTTTTCATTTTTCTTTTTATTTATTTATTTATTAACATGTAAATAACAGTTCTAATCTCACTTACTACCTTATCTCAGGGATTCCCCCGACAATCCTCTGTTTTCTTAATAAATTGTTTTTATTTGTTTATTTATTCGGCTTATCTTTGTTACCTAACATAATACAAAGCATAAAAATAAAGCTGGTGGCTTTATTAAAATACTTTCTGTTATATCAAACACGAAATATAAACAGTAACACAATATGTCTTTATCAGCTGTTCGGAAAACAAAAGAAAAAATTAATCTTTCTAAGATGTTTTTGTTTACTTATTGGAGAAAACGTCAGCTTAGCGCTCTAACAACTTAAGAAAGAAGACTGCTTGAATTGTATTGGAAAAAAGCCAACTGTTCTCAATTCCTAAAATAAAATCTACGCACACCCAAACACAGTCGAGCCTGGCTTTTTACTACACGTCACTTGTGTCATGTGATGACTTTGATTGGGGGTAGGCTTATGCAAAAAAAATTATTTTGCATAGGTTAGATCCTATACTTTCCAAATGAAATAAAAACACTTTCTCTGTCTTTTTTGGAATTCAAAGTTTTCTCGTTACAATGTATTTGGGAGTAAGGCCGATTGACTACACGTGGATCCTAGGCTGGGGGGGGGGGGGGTTCCCAGCGTGGGGGGTTTTCTAAGAGGTCCTATCTTGTATTTACGCGAGCTTCGGAGAATACCACAGAAAACTACGAGCGACTTGACCGACAAGCGTGCCCTAGCATAGGGATCGAACCCAGCACTTCCCATCTACTATTTTTCAGCGCAGAACCGCTCGGCCTCTAGTGGGGCTCCAATTACTAAGAGCATGATTTTTATTAAAAGCGAAATATTTGTCCAGATTCTGCGTGTATAAATGTAGAACTAAAAATTTTATCGCAAATTAATACTGAGCCAATATAATAAATGCTGTTTCTTTTTCTTTCTTTCTTTTTTTTTTTTTTTTTTATTATTATTATTCGAATCCTTTATATCATCATCATTCAGGTATATATCATGAAAATCGCGAAATTACTTTTATAAGACATCCTAATTTTATCAACATAGCTAAAATGCATTTTTTTTTCTTTTTTTTTTTTTTTTTTTTTTTTTCAATAATGATTTCAAAATTTTGATTTAATTTTATTATATTGTGCCTTTCTTTAAAATTATAGAAACGTACAACAATATTTGTTAATGTTATTGTTCTACAATCACATAGTCCTTTTGACTGCACTGATGAGGATTGTACACTCCAAAACAGCTAATACGTGTAAATGTAAACTACTGTATTATTATATATAGATATATATATATTCTCAAATTAAGATTTTTAAAATTTTCCTTTACGTTATTAGTTTATTATTTGTATAATTCATCACACATGCATGGTTTATTATCATGAACTAAAAGCAGTCATAACTTTAACTGATCTCATCATAGATGCGCATTTACTAGCAGCATTTAAAAATAGTGATCTTGATGATCTTTCAATTATCAAAATCTCTTTCATAGCCGTCCTTTCCAACCCCTCTCTTTCTTCCTCTCGCCTTCTTATGGCAGATATTGATTGAAAAGCTGTAATATATAATAATATGAAAATTTAATTTAAGAAATTTAAAAAAACAAAAACGAAATGAAATGTTCAATTTGAAAATCGAACGTGTAACAACAAATAAGATAACTGTATAATTTATATCAGTATATTTTATTTTATTTTAAGGTAAACGCGCCTGTAGTGGACCCTGTACCAGTAGTGGACACTTTTTAATTTAAACTCGGAAAATAAGCTACCTAAAAATTCTAAGATTCGAGCAATGTCCAGGAAGGGAGTTATAGTCCTTTACTGTTAAACCCTTTAACAAAAAATAATTCCGACCATTAGTTTTAAAATAATGTTAGTTTAACTAAAAAAATTAGCACTTTTTGTGATTTTGCCGTTTTCTTCTTATCACTTTGAATAAAGAAATGAAATTTTATTTGCTCGCTCTCTGCTTATTTTTAACTGATTTCTTCTACCTTTTGCTTTCATATGACTAAAATAAGTATGCAGAATTCATTTATTGTGCTATTTTTTAAATCTTGTATTAACACATAGTATTTTTATGGGTGTCCACTACTGGTGCCAAAAAATGTCATCATGACAAATAGTGGACAGCTCTGTCCACTACTGGCTCATGTGACTTTTAATGCCAGATCCAGTAGTGGACACAATTCTGTAATGTAGCAATTTTAGAGATGAATTTTAAAGCAAAAATTCAAAGGGGGCCACTACTGGAAAAAAAAAAAGTCCAATTGTGGGTTTTTAATGTGTCCACTACCGTCTCATTTTAAGCTCTTCAAATTTTTGATCACTTTTTAAATGCTACAATTAGCAATTTTCATAATACAGTCGTGTTAAGAAAGAGTTAGTAAAGGTCTAAAATATTAATTATATTTTGAAACTCTAAAATTTAGGAAATTACACAAAAAATAGCCTTAAAGTGTCCACTACTGGTACGTTTACCTTATTTATTTTTTTAACTTCCAATTACTAAAATTTGCTGGAAAGAGAAATGGACATAACAGTGAATGAAATAAGCAAAATTTCATGAAATTTAATTTATTAAAATAAATATTTAAAAAAAAAACAGTTTAATCGTATTTTTGAAGCATTATCCATATATTATAATGTTAATTACCTAACGTATATGTATATTTTCTTTCAGAGGGATAACACAAAAGAAAGCCAAATTCTCTTATGGATCTGGAACTGTTTAGGTGAAAACAGCTGTTTTGATTTCGACCAATACGTCAGAGATGGAGTTATGTTCTGCAGGTAATTTTAGCAACACTCCTGTATAGTTATTCTATTTTCCTTTCTTGCTTCTTTTTTTTTTTTTCTGCACTCTACCTTATGATAAATATCAAGCAAATAAATTATTTTTGCGTTTATTATTTGAAACAATAAAATAATAAACGGTATTCTTGTAACGCATTTAAAACACAATAAAAACGAGTTGTTATCGTTTTAATTTTTTGGGAACATGTTACAGCCAAAAAGACTTTTTTTTTTTTTTTTTGGGGGGGGGGGGTGAAATCGAGATACTATAAAGATTTTAATTTTTGCCTCTCATATTTAGCAGTGACGTAGGTTGGTTGGTTGGTTGGGTTTTACGTCGCGTCGCACTAGTGCTGCGCAGATGGGCAATTGGCGACGGTCTGGGACACACCCCTAGAGGTGGTCCGGAGATATGCCATCACAATTTTGATCCTGCACGGAAGGGATGGCTCTCCCGCTTCGGTGACCCCCAGAGGTATAATTTTTGATGGGAATATGGAGGACATTGCGGCCATGACAGATTTTACGTGCACCAGCCACCGTTAGTGTACATGACGGTCTTTGTCCGGCTCGAGTACCGAACCCGCAATCTTCCAATTGCGAGGCCGGCGCTCTACCGACTGGGCTACCGCGGCCCGTTTAATTTTTTGAGAGCATGTTACAGCCATAGAGATAAATTTTTCAGTTTTTTGGGTAAAATCGAAATACTATACAGCAGCGGTTCCCAACCTTTTTAGTTGTGCGGACCACAAATTTTATAAAAAAGACTTTGAGGCCCACTAACTACTTAATATACAAGTAAAAAATATAATGGCAAATAGGCATCTATATCTGTTATATATATATATACTGGGTAGATATATCAGTAATTAGTAAAAGATACTGTACAAGAAGATTTATTAATAATAATAATAGTAATAACTTTATTGTATTTACTTAGCTGTTACCTCTGTAATAAATTTCGAAAACAAGTGATCCAAAAAAAAAAAAAAAAAAAAAAAACCTTAATGAGATTTTTGACGTTGTTTGTCCTCCACGAGTGAGTCAATATCTGTATTGAAACTGGATAGTTTTAGCCTCAAATCCCTCTCAACATTCAATTTATTACTATATTTACTTTTCAAAAAAACTAAAGTTGAAAAAGCTCGTTCACATAGATAGGTTGTTGAAAAGCCCATCCCATCAAGTGTCCCAGTGTAATTTTTGCAATAGCTGGATAATCTTGCCGAACGTTTATCCAAAACGTGACCAATGGTGTTGCTTTAAAAAGTGATTTTAGAATCTGGTCACATGATAGTTCTATTAACGTGTCTTCCACTCTTTAAGATAATTTCAATTTTTTTAGGTAATTTTCTTCAAAGGGATTTCTGATCAATTGGATTTCATCTGATGAAATCCCTGAACAACGGCCAACGCGTTTTCCTTATTGACTACTATACGCACCACGGAAATCTTGAGTAACACCACATCTCACTAGTGAATCGTCCTGAAAAACTGGTATTTGACCTCAATATTCCACGGCCCAGTACCGCACTGCCCGTGGCCCACTTGTGGGCCGCGGCCCATGGGTTGGGAACCGCTGCTATACAGGTTTTCATTTTTGCCTCTCAGCTTTAGCAGTGACGTGTGGAATCACGCAGTTATATCTTCACATACCAGCTCTTTATGATTGCTGTAAAAGCTACCGCCTATGCAAATTAAATATATAAATAACAATTAAATTACATTACATTAAATTAAGACATTTTTAGCAGGAAATGTTATGTGTAACAAAAAGTTAGATTTTAATTTTCGAATAATTTAAAGAGTAAAATTTCTTCCCATTAGAAAATTAGCATGTTGTGACCATCACAAAACTTTCTTCTATATTTTCCTATACAAATTCATGCACAGTGCAAATTAAATTTAGTTACAAATTAATTATTTATTTACCATTATGAATGCAGACGATTTTTATTCCAGAGAAGTATAACCCTAAATGTCGAAAGAAAAAAAAAGAGAGAGAGAGAGATTTTTATGCTGTACAAAAAATGTCTTTAAATAAAATTAGTTTTTTTTTTTTTTTTATGTTGAAAAAATTATCGAAAATCGTAATTTAAATTATCACAGATTTTTGTTTCAACCATTTCCTTAAAAAGTATTGACGAGTTATTTTAAAAGATAAATATACTGAACATTATCCCCAGAGGGTTACTTATTCCCCAGACGAGGTACGATGAGCCTACATATACAAAAAATTTTCCTGAATGACTATTAGTATTATATAAAGTAGTATATTGTGGTTACTACAAAATTTTCTGCTATATTTTCCTACACTCGTAAAAAATATCTCATTATACACATTTATACTAAATTTTGTCCTTTACCGCCATGTTAGAAAAAACGGAATGGCAGCGCCACATGTTGGGCGATTTTACCCAAAAGTTCATAGGCACTAATTAATATCAAAATACAACTAAACATAAATTTCTATGAAATCCTGTGTAGTAACTTCTGAGATACAATTGCCACAAAATTTTTGTCCTTCCCACGCAAACAGACTGGCATTTTCCAAAAATGGCCAAATCGTGTTCTAGACCTCTCAAAACGTGTAAATCCATCGAAAACCGAATGTCGAAATTTCTTATTAAACCAATACTTTCTTCTATTGAATATAAAAGATTGTAAAAAAGCATAATGAGAAAAAAATAAAGATCTTAAAAACACTCCCTAACGGAAAGCATCCCACCCAAGTCTAGGACTCATTTACAGTTAATCGGCCTTACCCCAAACACCTACTCCCTATATTAAGTACACTTTATATTTTCCTTTTCTGTATCAGTCATATTAAAATAAATTAGTTCTAGCATCATAAAGATATACCTGATATCTTTTATAATTTATTCCGGAGTATTATTAGCACCTGCTTTTGTTTCACATTACTTGTAGAGAAATTTTCTCAATTATGTAATCACGAGGAAATAAGAAGAAAATGCTATTTAAAAATAGTGTTGTTAAAAAAGGGCGGAATTAACAACACTCCATAACAAATTATAAATGTTATCAGCTATGCAAAGAGTGTAAACGTATATCCCAAAATTTTAATTATTTCACAATTATTATTATTTTTTTTTTTCCAGGTTAATGAACTATATTAAACCGAATTCGATTCCTGGTGAAATTAAAGCAGGAGGCAATATTAAACAAAAACGCCAGAATATCGAAAAATTTTTAAAAGCTTTGAAAGATTATGGAGTACCAAAGGAAATGTTATTCGAAGTAGATGATCTGCTGCTGCTTAGAAATTTGCCCAAAGTGACTCGCTGTATGTTTGCTTTAGGAAAACTCGTAAGTAAAAGTTTATGTGTTTCTGTTTTATATTAAAACTGTACGTATAATAAAATAGGGAAACAAAAATCCCACTGCATTTTACCTGCCCTACAAATCAGAATGTCTGAAATTAATAAATTTTTCTTTATTTGAAAACAGCTATATAATTATTTTGAACGATATTCTTTTTTTTTTCTTTAATACCTATTTTAGCACTATCCTATATGTTTTTTTCTTTAAATCATACCTTTTAAAGCACGAATAGTACATAAATGATTTAAAATATATTTAGTATCCAAAAATTCTTACACTCAACGAAAGACAATACCCACACAGCCACTTACATCCATAAGATATCTATAAACACGTATAAAAGTTAAAAAATGATCCATTAAACGTCTATAAGTTAAAAAATGATCCATTAAACGTCTATAAATGTCCTACAGATATCTACTAGCACGACAAATGTCACTCTTTTTACTTCCATTACCCTACTACCGTAGGTAATGGAAGTATTGTATTCGGTCTGAAAATTCGATATCGGGTTTTCACCTGATTTACACGTTTTAAGGTCCCCTGAGTCCAAAAAAGTGGTTTTTGGCAACTGGTCAGTGTGTATGTATGTGTGTGTGTGTGTGTGTGTGTATGTATGTGGAGAATCTTCTGGCTATTATAGCTCAGAAACTAATAAAGATAGAGCTACGAAACTTTAGAATTGAAATACGTCTGGTGTACAGATGAAATTTCCAAATTTTGGTGAAAATTGAAACACCGGAAGTGGGACCGTAAGTCCGTATCTCAAAAACGGCTCTAACGATTTTCTTCAAACTTGCTATATAAACACTCTGTTAGATGTCCTTTCGAATGATATAGTTGGTTAGTTCAGGAAAATTGATAGGCGTCCTGTATAAATAGCTCAATGTCAGGCCTCGCAAAGGCGTTCCTTTAAAAACGGTTGTACGGATTTTTTTTAAACTCGCCATTCTAACTCACTTTTAAATATGCTTTTGTATGTAATTATTGTTTTCCTGTCAATAACCGGAAGTGGGACATCGGAAAACGGAAGAAATTTATCTGAAAATATTTATAATTAACATTTTAAAAATTACTGAAAATAGAATTAAAGTTTCCAAACTAATGGCAATTTATAATAAATGCAACAGGATTAAATTTAACAAACGAAATGAAAATTTCTGAAAGTGAACATATTTTGGGACATAAATTTGACTATTATTAATGTTGGTTTAAATGGGTCCACAGAGTGAAAAGCAGAGTCTTTTACACAATCACAACATTTAATAATATAGAAAAGAAGAATAATATAATGCTGGCATTTCTTGCCGCACGTTCAGCAAAGCTTTCTCGTACAGACTCATATAAACCTCTCTTTCTCTGAGAAGCGAAGATGTGCTGTTGATTACGTAATACAGTTACGTCACATCTGACGTCATAACAGGTGTGCGCTAGTTATCAGATGATATGAGGAAACATGCATTGAAATCCTACATTTAGCCCTTATTCAATAAATGTTTCGAAAATAAAACATATTTATGCATTATAATAGCATATTAAAAATTACAGAAAATTATTTTTATGCAAAAGTTACTTAAAATGAGAAAAGTGTTAGTAAAGAAATAGAATTATAAACAAATAATTATGGTTAATATAATAAAATAACATATGTAAAATATAAGCAGTTAATTTCTTAATGAAAACACAGTTTAAATATATTTTTTTAAGTTCACCAGTCCTGAGTATTAAGTCCTATCATATCACAACATTTTTCATGTTTATATGCATTTAAACTTTTTGTTAAAATATCTGCAGGTTGTTCATCTGATGAAATATATTTAATGTCTATTAGTTTATTATTGTAAACTTCTCGCACAAAATGATGACGAATGTCAATGTGCTTAGAGCGATTGTGATGAACAGGATTTTTTACTAATCTCAGTGCGGACTGATTGTCGCACATGATTGCAGTCGGACTTGATACAATTTCAGGATCCAATTCTTTTAAGAAATTTCTAACATGAATTGTCTCTTTTGCGGATTCGGACAGAGACATATATTCAGATTCTGTTGTGGATAGAGCAACGGTTCGCTGCTTTCTAGATTCCCAAGAAATAGGTCCACCGGCATATTTAAAGACATATCCTGTATATGATTTTCTATCATTTATATCCGATGCCCAATCGGCATCAACAAATGCTGTCAATGGTTTATCGTCTCTGTAATACACAATTCCTAAATTTCTAGTGCCATTGAGATACATTAGTATTCTTTTAGCAGCTATCCTGTGAGGTTTTCCTGGATTGTTATTAAACTGACTTAAATAATTTACAGCATGGGTGATATCTGGTCTGGTAGCAACCGACAGATACATAAGAAAACCAATTAATTGTCTATAAGGAATTTTTGACATGTATGATTTCTCTTCTTCTGTATTTGGACACATTTGTTTAGTTAATTTTACACTGTTATCTAAAGGTGTATTCACCACTCTAGAATCTTCCATATTAAATTTATTTAATAAATTTTCAATGTATTTCTTTTGTGTTATAGTGATGCTGTCCCTATCTTGATTAAATTCAATGCCTAAGCAATAATGCAGAAGGCCCATATCTTTCATTTTGAATGATTCTGCTAATTTATTTTTAATATCAAAATAGTGCTCTTCACTTTTAGTGAGACAAATTAAATCGTCGACATAGACGATTATAATAGCATCAAAAGGATATTTTGAGTAATAGACACATTTGTCGGAATTCAAAGGGTTAAATTTCATTTTTCTCAATTTCTCATCTAATTTCTTAAACCACTGTCTTCCTGACTGCTTAAGAACATACAAAGATTTTTTTAATGAACACACTTTATTTTCGTGTATATCATTTTCAAAAAATTCAGGAAGCTCCATAAAAATTTCTTCATGTATATCACCGTTAACATATGCCATATTGAAATCTAACTGGTATGCTGTGAAACCATTCTGGATAGCATACGCGATTGCAGTTCTTATAGAACTTAATCTGGCTACTGGTGAAAAATTTTCCTCAAAATCTATACCTTGTTTCTGTGAACACCCTTTGGCAACCAATCTGGCCTTAAATTTTTCAATTTGACCATCTGGTTTGAATTTTGTTTTTAAAACCCATTTACACCCAATTACCTTTTTATCTTTTGGTCTATCTACAATTTCCCAAGCGTTTTGCTTAACTAAAGAATCATATTCTAATTTCATCGCGTTCTCCCAATTTTTAGCATAATCTCCATTTAGCGCGTCGATTACGCTGGGATTAATTTCATTAAATGAGTTATCAGCTAATTGAGAAGTTTCATCTTTATATTTTGTATCTGTAATATATTCCTTACCAGATTTTTGAAAGTTCCAACTTTTAATTTTTTTAGGTCTGCCGGGACCACTTTTAAAAGGAGGATTGTTTTTATTAATCCCTTCCTCTTGTTTACATATACCGTCAGCACTCTCTTCCCCTCCACTCACATCTTCTACGTTCCCCCCTTCAGAAAGTGAGTGGCTCGCTTCCCCCCCTTTCCAAAAACAGAAACTTTCTCCGTTGAATTCAGGGGGATGGGAAATCGATCCGCTGTTTCCCCCCTTGTGGATGTTTTCGCTTTCAGTAGGGAAAAGGGTTAGAGTTTCATTTTTAATATTACAATCATTGCATTTATTCTCAGACGGAAAAATTAATTCCAATTGATCAGTAGTGGCTGAATCATTTGTTTCAAATTCGTCTATAAATCGAACATCACGACTTATGACAATTTTTCTGGTATCCTTATTCCATAATCTGTAAGCGCGTGATTCATTTGAATAGCCAACGAATATATGTTCGTGTGACCTAGCTTCAAACTTCCCTTTTGATTTTTTATTTAGAACAAAACATTTCTGTCCGAAAATTTTAAAATAGTTAACAGTTGGTTTATAACCGAAAAACAATTCAAAAGGTGTTTTATTTTCTTTAATTCCTTTAGTGGGACACCTGTTTCTAATATATGCAGCGCAATTTACTGCTTCAGCCCAGAATGTATTTGGAAGGTTTGATTGCATTAATAAACACCTCGCCATTTCGCATAATGTACGATTTTGTCTTTCAATTCTAGAATTTTGCTGAGGCGTCATTGGAGATGAATATTCGCGTTTAATACCGCATTCTTCAATATATTTATTGAATTCCTCGCCACAATATTCCAAACCATTATCAGTATGCAGTATTTTAATTTTTTTTCCTAATCGATTTTCGACTGCTGCTTTATATCTCCGGAACGCGTACTTAGCTTCATCTTTTGTTTTTAGAAAATTTACTTCAATGTAACGAGATTTATCATCCAAAAAAGTAATAAAGTAACGTGATCCGCCATGGGATTTAACATTTATAGGGCCATATAAATCAGAATAAACTACTTCTAATAATTCATCACTATGAAATTTGTTTTCTTTACAAAATGGTTTCACAGTTTGTTTAGACTGAATGCATACTTTACAATCTTTTAAAGAATCTTTTTCATTAAAATTTAAATCTCTTAACATATTTTCAGATTTTAATAATTTTAAATCTTTTTCATTTAAATGCCCTAATTTTAAATGCCATTTATGAAAGTTGCTTACCTGAGTTGTTGCAGCGATATCCACCTGCGGCTGAAAAAAATATAAATAACCTTTTCTCGTAGCACTTATAATCAGAGAGCCGTCCTGCTCCGTAATTTTTGCACCTTTTTCGGTAAATATAACTCGGCAGTTGTTTGCAGTAGCTTTTGACATAGACATTAAATTGCATTTCAATTTTGGAACGCACAAAACATTTGTTAATTTTAAATTGATTACACCGTGATTACCGGGAACTTTTAATTTGACTGTTCCAACACCTGTGATCTCCGCTGTTTCATCTACAGCTAATTTTATAAATGATCCAATTCTAGGTTCGAAATCTGTAAACAAATTCTTGTTATGAGCCATATGTGATGTCGATCCACTGTCGAGACACCATTCGGAATGTTCTTGGAAAGAGTTACTGGCTGCCATCGTGAACTCTGTACTATCTTCAACCATAAAAGATCTTTCTTTGTATTTATTCGATGAAGTGAATTTTCTGTCTGAGATCTTCTTGCATTCTGAGGCTTTATGCCCTACTTTTGAACAGTAATTGCATTTGAAGATTGCATAATTTCTCTCGCCGTACGTGTTCTTGTTCTGAACAGGCTTTAAGATTTCTCTTTTGTTCTTTTCAGGAAGATTTTTCTTGTGAGTTGTAAAATACGCATTTGACGATTCTTGATGCTTTTTATTTTTTCTTGACTCATATTCTTCCACCATTTTAATTTTTAGAGCTTCAGGCTGCGGCAATTCATCTCTTGCTTCTATGGCGCACCTGAAATTTTCATAGCTGTCAGGAATACTGTATAAGAGCAAAATTGATAATAGATCTTCGGCTACTTGAATGTCCATTTCTTTTAGCTTGTCCACTATATCAAAGAAAATATTGAGATGATCGGACATATTTTCACTGTCAGTCATTTTCTTAAAGAGTAGCTGCTTCAATAGGGTGGCTTTCTTTGCCGGTCCTCTCGATTCGTAAACTTCTTTTAATTTATTCCATACTTCATTTGAGGTGGTACAATGTTTAATATGACACAACTCACTTGGGGTAATTGCTAGGATTAAATCGGCTCTAGCTTTAAGGTCATTTTCGAGCTATTTTTCTTCGCCTTCGGCGCCTTCATCGGGCTTAATTTTCGTTCCGTTAGCATAACTCCAGTGATCATTCTTGATTAAAACAGCTTCTATCTGCAGCTTCCATGTATCAAAATTATTTTTGGATAACTTTTCTATATTTAATACTTGCGACATATTTAATCAGCTATAATAGCTTCTTTGTAAAAATAGAATCAAAAATACTTTCGATTTCAGCCCTTAGGCTTAACAGTAAGTCGCACTTTCGTTTTAGCGAATGTTAATTTAAATTTTTAAAAAAGTCCGCAGTAAGATGCGTGTCTCTGGGCCCATAACCATTGTTGGTTTAAATGGGTCCACAGAGTGAAAAGCAGAGTCTTTTACACAATCACAACATTTAATAATATAGAAAAGAAGAATAACATAATGCTGGCATTTCTTGCCGCACGCTTAGCAAAGCTTTCTCGTACAGACTCATATAAACCTCTCTTTCTCTGAGAAGCGAAGATGCGCTGTTGATTAAGTAATACAGTTACGTCACATCTGACGTCATGACAGGTGTGCGCTAGTTAACAGATGATATGAGGAAACATGCATTGAAATCCTACAATTAATTTATTAAAATTATAAAAAATATTACAAGAAAAGTTAACTTGCATGTATTTGTAGTAATTTTAAAAGGATATGACGTCATTAATTAACAAAGAAATTTATCTGAAAATATTTATAATTAACATTTTAAAAATTACTGAAAATAAAATTAAAGTTTCCAAAAACTTTTACTCAAATAATAAAATTAATGCAAACTATTTTCTAACAATATCTCCTCAGAATTTCGTAACATATCTGGGAAATGATTAATATATATATTATTATTATTGTAATTATTATTTTAAATAACTTATTTGACGGATAGAGCAATTTTGTTACTTATTTAAATCAAAAATGTATATAAAATGTTTATAATGTGTGCAGTACTGTGTAATGGAAGTCGTGTGGCTGTTACACACCAGATTTTCTTACATTCATTAGACATCTGTTACATATCAGATAAATCACCAAATATCCAAAAATTGGTTTTCTTAAATCTAATAGATATTGAAAGTATCTAAATCTTGTTCTGATCTAACATGTTACATCTATTAGTCATCGAAGAAGTCACGTCTATATTTCGTCTATATTTAACCATCTAACAGTTATCTATACTTAGTACAGGATATCCAGGATAACTTTTAATGGACATTCTTAAGATATTTTGTACTTTTTAAGGATCCATTGGATGTAATTTAGATGTCTATTGGATATCAGTGGCTGTGTGGGTATATCTAATGTATATACTGTATTTTGCATTTACCTAGATCTACTTATTCAGAAGCAACGTTTATCTTATCTCCCGGGTATCCTATAATTCTATAAGTATTTTAAAAAATCATAAAAAGTAAAGGAATATATAGAATTGAATTTGTTTTGCAAAAATGTTGTTATAAGATTTTTTTTTTTTTTTTTTTTTTGTAAAGAAAGGAAAAGTTTAAAATTTCGTCGATAGAGGGCGCTGCACAGACACATAACAAGAAGTATGTAAATCAGAGTGTGGATTTTACGACTAACAGCTCATTTCTGATTTTTTCTCTTACTTGTTCGTACATAAAGTTTTAATTGCGAATAGATGAATAAAGCATTATTTATGGAATTGTTTTACCTCATCCAAGAATCATCAACTGAAGCCGCAGTCAGCGGTGTTGTAACTCGTTTGTAAACTGTAATTTTTGGTGATGGCGGACACATAGAATAGCAATGACATGCTTGCAAACATTTGTCTACATGCAAATAAATATAATTTTTCATGGAAATGTGTGATTTTACAACACTCTCGTACAGCGCCTTCTATCGATGAAAATTTTAACTATTTTTTTTTTCTTTAACAAAATAAAATAAAATAAATCTACCGTCATGAGAATAATTTTTTCTCAAATGGCGTTCAACTCTAGCAGTATTTGCCATTTTTATGATTTTTTTTTTTTTTTCAAATATTAGCAGACTTATGAGACACCCGATACATTATTACAGTTTACTTAACATTAAATGCAATTTTACTATTTATATTTACTATATTACCACACAAATACCTTGAATCCTTTTATTCATCTTACATAACATACAATAATTTACAGTGCACAATCCATATTTGCAAATTACCTAATACGTTGCATGCACATAACAATGCTTTTCAACAAATTAAATGTTTGCACGATATGTCATTAATAAAAAAGTATGTCTCGATCAAATTTCGAATAAGATTTAGTAGAAATGCTAACAAATTAAAATAGCTTAAATAATAAATAATTACAACTTATAAAATTCCCTCTAATATAACTATAGAAAGCTTAAATTAAATTACATCGGATAATGTTTATTAATTTGGACAATAATGCTACAAAATTATTTCAACATAATAAGTTTATTTCAATCTGGTTGCATTTCTTCAATAGTTTAACTATCCTAGATAAAAACAATTCATAATTTAATTATCATTCTAATCATATTCACACCATTGACTGAATCACACACCATCAACGTCATTGACTAAATAACACTGCGCTGTTAAAGAAAAAAAAAAAAAAAAAAATAGAGCCCTGATATCATTCTTGCTGATTCTTATGTAAAATGACCTCCTTAAGCAGAATATGACTCCCATTTTGCCCAGTCACCCACCGTTTTCTCGAGACCCCCCCCCTCTCCCAATTTTTATCACTGTTCGGTAATTTTATGGCCACGAACAGTGGCGTCGCTAGAAAATTTTTCAGGAGGGGGCAAACTTAAAAGTGCAAAATTTCAGAATATATATATATATCTAAATTTCATAACCTATAAATGCAAGTCGGGTTGGTTTGACTCTAAATGGTACTGGGACATAAACTTTATTTGGCTAATCATTTCAAATCTAATGACATAATTTTAAAGCTTTAAATGTAATTTTTTTTTCAATAATTTTTTACTTATTAGAATTTTCCAGGAGGGGGCAAGTGCCCCCCCTTGCCCCTATGTGCCGACTATGTGCCGACGCCCATGGCCACGAATTTGATTTGGAGAATGAAAAAGAATTAATGTAGTACTTAAAAACAAAAAAATATATAATGTTTAATAAATAACATTAATGGCTGCGGTAGCCTGTTCGGTAAGAGCAGCAAGTTCGTGATCGAAAGATTGCGGGTTCGGTCCTCGAGCCGGCCGAAGACCGCCGTGTACGCTAATGGCGACTGGTGCACGTTAAATTCCGTCGTGGTCGCAAAGTCCTCCAACTTCCCATCAAAAATTATATCTCTGGGGGTACCAGAACATGGGTTTAACTCGCTCTGATCCGGATCAAAATTCGAGTTCCTGTTGTTTGGCTGGTGCTGCCATCTTTCACCAGCTTCTGGAGCTAAAATCGTACTTCCTCCCCATGAGGCGCTCCTAAATAACGGAAGACGCACCCCTCATGCCTTTAAAAAAAAAAAAAAAAAAATATCCGGATAGTTCCACTACCGGGGCGCGGAATTTCCGAGTGGCAAACAATAACAATAATAACCCAAGCAGCACCGAAACGTTCTCTGAACGTTCAAAAATTGTACTGCAAACACGTTCTAAGAACGTTCATTCTGAACGTGTTATAGACGTCTATCTGTCCATCGTGAAGACGTATAATAGTACGGCTCAGAGAACGATCAATGAACGTGTAACTATCACCATCGGTGTTATAGAAGCGTTCTGAGAACGTTCTATGTATACAGTCTCAGAACGTTCTAAACGTTTTTAGAACGTTTTCAAAACGTTATACACATTTTCAGAACGTTCTAGAAAACGTACTGCAAACGTTCTAAAATAGTGTAGAAACGTTCTGAAAACGTTCTATACACACGTTCTCACAACGCTATGTAAACAATTTTTGAACGTTCTTTGAACGTGCTAAAAATGTATTTCATGTATAATAAAATGGAAGAACTCGCAACAATTGTTCCGGGTCGAAAGAAGACATGACCCTTCGTCAGACGAACATATAGGCACGAATGCTGCAATTTTTTTTGCAGTACTCCTGCCTACTTTCTTCGGTTGATGAAGGGTTGCGTCTTTTCTCGACCCGAAACAATTGCTTCGAGTTCTTGAATTTTATAATGTCTAGTCAACGTTTATTTACTTTTTTTTTCTTTTTTTCCTTCCTTTCCTTCCTTCCCTCTTTTTTTCCTTCCTTTCTTTTCTTTTTTCCTTTTGTGAAGTTTTTGTTTTATCATTTTTTTTTCTTCATAAATAATTATCTTAGTATTATAAAATTTTACTTACATGCATTGAAATATAGTATAACAAAAGATCAAGTATTTTGAATATTCTGGATAAATATTTGAATTCAAAAACAAATAAATAAATTCAAGATTTGGAATATTTTGAAAATTTTTCAGATATATGCCCCCTGCTAACTAATTATTATCCCTATAAGGGAGAAATCCTTCTCTTAAAAATAAGTCTATCGTTTGTCCATAATTTCTGTACACTGCGTGGGTGAACAAATAGAAACCATTAGATTAAAAAAATATAAGAAATGTAATACATAATTTCAGTGGCAAATCCTCCCCCCCCCTAAATTTTCCCCTTGCCGCAAATGCTGATGTTTTAGAATTTCCCAACTCTGTAGCCCCTCAGAAGATATTTAACAGTTAAAATAATCCTTCCCCCCCCCCCCCCCCCCGACCTAAAAATCAAATTTATAGCCATAGAATTACCGAAAAGTGATAAAAATAGGGGACCGTCCCTAAAAAACGGTGGGTGATAGGGCAAAATGGACGTTAGATTCAGATTCAGGAGGTCATTTTACATTTTGTCAAAATGGTGTTGGGGGCAATTTTCATGCCGAGCAGTGTAATCAGTACTTTTTCTAAAAAAAAAAAAAAAAAAAAAAAAAAAAAAAAAAAAATAAGTTAGGTTTCTGTTAGGCGGCAAATTAATTACGCTACTGTCCTTAGCATGAGATCAGTGGGGGGTCTCAGACCGTATTTTAATGTGAGTTTTGGAGATAATCACGGAAAACTCCAAACGGCTAGGTCGCCAAACGCACCCTGGGACGGACAATACCTAATCTTGCTGGTAGCCTTGGCCTATGTTATTCTATGGGAAAATTTGTTTACATAATTACTCATTACATAATGAATATTTTTCAATTCTGTTTTGACATTTAGAAAATTCATAAGCGTTAAGTTAGTATTTGTTTTCCAAAAATTGATTTTTTTAAATTTTAGTATTTCATTTTGCGACTAGAAAATGAGAAAAATGCATTTTGTGAAAAATCGCATTTTTGAACTTGAAATTAAAATGTAAAAATTAAAAAAAAATGAATTTTTCAAAAATGAGTACTTATTTAACGATTATGAATTTTCTGACTGCGAAAACAGAATTAAAAAATATACATTAGGTAATGAGTAATAATAGTTACAAATTTTCCCATAGAATAACATTGGCTACGGCTGTCCGCGGGATTAGGTATTGTCCCCTCTCGGAAGCAGAACCTTCCGTCCACTGGTGGGGCCTGATAAGAATTATAGGATTGTTAACACTTTCCATTTAATGAATTTAAGAGTTTTCAACAATTCTATAAAGTGAAGCTGGTAGACGAGAGGTGCCGGGTTCGATTTCATGTTGCGCTAGTTTGTAGACCTAAAAAGAAAAAGAAAAAATGCACTCGCTACTCTCCAAATAATGATTAAACAAATTAAGGTATTAATCCACCACTTGAAAAATGCGCATTTCGGTAATAAAACTCATATTAATTCAAATTGCAGCAAAATTATCCTGCATGTCGGAAATCGTCAGCAAAAATATAACGTATTTCAGATATAAAAAATCTCGAAGGCGGGAATTTTGTTGATATGCAGTGAAATAATCACGTATTTAGGAAATCGGCCTTGTAAAAATATCGCGTATTCTGTCTGTTAGCTGCGCAATAAATGCGTATTTCAACACGTGACAGAAAAAGAAAGAATTTGCGCTTATTTAACTCTAACAGCCTAAAAAAAAAATAATAATAAATAAATAAATGAAATAATAAAATAATAAAATAATAAATGGAAATAAGTTACGAAAATATCGTTTATTTTGGCAGGTAAAAAAAAAAAAAGTAAGAAGATTTTTTTTTTTTTTTTTTTTTTTTCAGCAAAATAATTGTGTATTTCGGAAATCAGCTATGAAAGAAGAGTGAATTTTGCTCATTAGCGGTAAAATAATTGTCTATTTCAGCATTTCTTAACGGGGAAAAAAATCCTGTAATTAAAGAATCATCCGTGATTAAACATAATTTGTTTTAATCAGCAGCTAAATAGTGGCATATTTCAGCAATCAGCCTAAAAAATATTGCGTCTTATTTCTAAATCAACCGCAAAAAAGCTCAAATTTCATATTTTGACTATGATGAAAATGAAATTTTCAGAAGTGTATCAAAGGAAAATTCATTACTCGAATTTGCTCTTGATATACTCCTGAAAATTTCAAACGGTCCCTTCATCAAAATCGACGATGGTGGAACATATTTTTCACAAAAATTAGCGAACACAAAATGCAAATTTAAAAAGGACTCACAAAAATCGATAAACTTAAAACGAACGGTTTTTAAAAAGATTTTTTTTTAATTCGGCGGAGAAACTGTTTGTTTCCGTAATCACGCAAAAGGTATGCAAAAATGTGGCAAGTTAACTAAATGAGTCTACCGCTCAGGGTCGGAGAGAGGGTATTTGGCGCCCTTTAAGAAAATCAACTTCCCTATATACTGTTAAAAATTTCAACAGAAGTAATCTATTATCTTAAGTCTTACGTAAAATTATAGAGAAAAATAAACGGACATGTTAAAAAACTTATTTTATACATTCCTTTTAATAGCTAATATTAATTTAATTAATTATTGTTGAGAATATATTTAGGACTTAGAATGCTTTTTCTAAAGTAAAAACAGTCATTTTTCATTTTAATTAAAAAATTAAATATTAAAATTAGGCAAAAATACAGAATAAAGATAAAGATAAAGAATCTCGATTATTCACTTTTAACTAAGAATTACTGTAAATTTACAGAGACTCTGAATATATATTTACATTAAATTTACAGAAATTTTTAACAGTGTATTACGGTTTATTGACAATATGTTAATGGTGAAATGTTACTTATTATTAATCATAGTAAAATTGGTAATATCAAGATTATAAGAACTGAATTTCTAAAGAGAGAGGTGTATATCGAATTCATTATTCTTTTACAGGGCTACAGAAAATAATCCATTTGCATTTTGCTTGAAAAGTGTTAACTCCATAGAGTGCATTTTTAGTACAGTCATGCGGTTTTCTCTTTATTTTTTCCTAAACTGCAGTTTAACGAACAATAGAGATGATGCAGGATTTACAGATGAAATATAGAGTTAAAAAACGAATTTTTATATATTGCGGTATACGGGTGTTAGTCACCTGTTGTGTACGTTACGGGTGTAAATGTATCTAATGTGATACTCGCAAAACGCTCGTTTGCGAGACGTACACCACAGAAAACTGATCGTACACTACTTTCCGCCCAGTCTGCAGAATCCCCTCTGCAATTTTTGGCATTCTCACATTTCGAGTAGCCTGTACTTCCGGTACGGTGGTACATTCTCCAGAACATTCTAGTTCAAAGCAAGTACACTACAAAAAATGTATATCCACTACCGCATAATGGCGAGTTTCTCAAAATTTCAATATCCAGGTGTGATCGTCGGTCTCACCGTTCAGGGTTTTCTGTAATTTTCCCCGAAATTCACGTGAATACGAGCTAGAACCTCACGGAGGGCACTCCACCCAACCTTGCGTAATCATTTGTCTTTAATCTTAACGTTTACACAACATCCAACTGCAATTATTAAATGAAAAATTTGATTGAAATTTATCATTATTTTTATTAGATATAACTCCAGCAGATGGCAGCACCAAAATATTTTTTTTTTTTTTTTATGGATTTATTCACCTTTTATTTCTTTTCACAGAAAGGAAAGGACACCTTAGTTACGTAATGTTTCTTTTTAAATAATATTATAATAATAGATTTGCAATACAGTAGAAAAAGTTAAATGAATGTCACTGCTCCAACATTTATCAGATATTAAATTAAAAGTCACTAAATTTAATAAAATTATGATTTTTTTTTTTTTCATTATTTGTGTTCGGTCCAATTGAGTACACTATGGTCTTACACCAGAGCAGTGTGCCCTCCTTGATGGTCTTTCTAAGGCGCCCTAACCTGTATTTGCGCAAGTTTCGGAGAAAAACGCGGAAAACTTCGAATGGTTAGGATACAGGCTGGGGCACTTTAAAAAGACCCCCCACGGAGGACATTCCACCTATAGGTCTAGGACCCTAGTGTAATCAGTCGGCCTTAAACCCTACAACCAACCAACCAACCGAACGACAAGGCCGATGAACTCAACGTGAGGTAGGATCTAGCACCCCACGTCTACCAACTTCGAGAGCAGAATCTCTCGGCCACTGGTGGGGCATTTATTCCATTATTATAAATCAAAATTTTAATGAGCGCAGTGGAAAGTGTCTGTGATATATAGAGGTTAAGGCCAACTGTCTATTCATGGAACATGGAACCTAAGCCTGGTTGGAATGTCCGTTATTATTGGTGCATTTCTAAAAGATCATAGCACGTAATTTAATGAAGGTTTACAGAATCTATTCTACTTCTACATCGTGTTGAAATTTAAGGCATAGTACGGTAACTTACAGTTCATTCTAACTGCAAAAAACTGATCTAAACCCAGTTCACTCTTATGTTAAAACTTTGTTTTTCACTGTATTATTTGCTGTACTTACAAAGCTGCCACGTCACATAAATATTGAAAAAAAAAATTTAATTTTTTGATGGCATATGGAAATTTTTTAAATAGCTTAGACTGTATGAAGATGCATTTAAATGAAATGACAAAATGCATGTTTTACATGTATTTGTGTGTCCGAGCTTCTTTTATATTTTTCACTAACAAAGGTGAACGCGAAAACGCTTTAAAAATAAAGAGAGCAAGAGGGGGAGAGAGAGACTACGTAGTGTGATCTGTTCCAGTTTATATATATCTTCGTTCTCATTCTTTGCTTCTACTATCAAAATGAATATATATATATATATATATATATATATATATATACTATATACTATATAAAAGCTAAAATAGTATGAAACAAGGGCAAAAACCAAACGAATAAAATTGAAAAAACAAAAATAAGGAGCATGGGCCACTACGATTTAAGAAGGGTGGAGCGGGTTAAACCAATTTCACGAGTACCCAACTTTTCTCAAATCCTCTAGAAGATCATATGATAACAAAAGAAAGGGTTAAAATAAACATACCATTGCACATAGGAAAATAATTAGATAAAATTAATAAATAAATTAAAATTAAAATTAAATTAAGGGGAGAGAGGAAGCAAGCAAAAATTGGAATTGCTATACATAATTATGAAAATTGATGCTTGTCAAAACTATTTAAAACTATTTAGGATATTGAACAAAAATTTTATATATATATTTTTTTTATACTATTAAGTGAAAATATTATTTTATATATAAGCCCAGATAATATATATATATATCAGCAATTAAAAATACTCAATAGATTATAAAATGAAATAATCTACTGGAACCCTCTCAAGGACTGATTATGAGAACTTTACAATTTAGCAATAAATAGAGCTGGTTGATTTTTCGCTGAAAGCTATCAATCTCCATTTTTGTTCCAAAAGTCCATAAAGTCCCATCAGTGACCGAGAGGTTCTCCTCTCGAAGCTTGTAGACGTGAGGTGCCGGGTTCAATCCCAGGTCACACTCATCGGCCAAACCATTCGGAGTTTTCCGATAATTTCTCCTAAACTTACGTAAATGCAGGCTAGGACTCCTTAGAAAGGCTCCGAGGAGGGCACTTCCCTCAGGTCTAGGATCTAGTGCAGTCAATTGGCCTTAAGCCTAACACCAACATCAACACCGAATGTCCAGACTACCCAAAGTTAATTACGGTACCCCCCCCCCCCCCAAAAAAAAAAAAAAAAGACGAATTATCAAAAATATCACAAAATAATTAATATATAACAATTTATATACTGAGTGATTATAATTGAATTTACGATTTTCAAAATGCTATATTTTAAAACTACCCATCAGAGCGATTTGATGTTTTTACCAAAGCAATCGTGAGGCAATGAAATTTTGTTTGGCAAAAGAAAAAAAAAAGTTCCAAATGTGCCGTTAATTATCGTAAAGTATTTGTTTCATGCAGCTCCTCTTTTTCTCTTTTCACTATGACTGTTTCCGCTATAAACACTTATTCTTGTCTTTTTGCTAAAATAATTGTAGTAAACCTTTGAATTCTACTATTTTCTGCTATTCCATTGTGTTGCTAAAAACATCAGTGTGAGTCCATTTAGACGTTTCCCTTAACATTTCCCTGACAGCGCCCTCTATAGGAACATGTTGGAACTACTTTTTTCCTCCAACAAACAAATTTTCATTGCGTGACGATTGCTCTGGTAAAATATCAAATCGCTCTGATGGGTAGTTTTAAAATTATAGCGTTTTGAAATCGTAACTTTTATTATAATCACCCTGTATTTATATTGTCTGCCCATATTCCTTTAGATCTGCGTTTTGTAATTTATTTCAAACTCTGGATTTTTCTCAATAAATGTGATGATAATTTTTCTCAATAATAATTTCTTATTTTCTTATTTTCAGACTGAGCAAGACAACAATTTCAAAGGACCTTACCTTGGGGCTGAACCTTACGAAGCAGCCAACAAATCTGGCAGAAGACGAGGCGGATTACCTGTTGGAGATGATATTTATATCGCTCATGTCAAACTTGAAAACGTCATTAAAATGCTGCACACCCCTCCAAAGAAAATAATAGACTTCTATCGACCACTTATATTTTAAATTATTAATTTCAATGCTAAAGAACATGTTGTTTCTTAAATAAAAAAGAAAACTGTAACGAATATTCTCCCAAACAAAAACAATAATAAATAATTTGTCAATCTATTCACGCAATTAACATGTACATGCAATGCTGTAAATGTAAAATAAATGGCTATTCATAAATAAAATTTATATTTTTTTTGTATCATTTGTGAAGATTTATACATGTTTATTTGTTTACTATGTAAGCCGGAAGGACAATTTTGCGTACATCGATTGTTAGTTTGGTTGTGTACTTCTGATTAAATGATATGTATGAATTTTACGTTATCAAAAATTGAAATATTAACACTGCAACTAGAAATTAGACTATTTCTTTAAAACATAATAAGCAGTTAAATCTGATATCTGTATGAAAACATGGGGAAGAAGCATAGTTCAGGCTGACTTTCTGGCCTGGGCTATCGTTTAGGTATTTGCATGACAGCAGTTATAAGCAGGCGTAAACAGTAATTGTTGGCCCGAGCCAGCTGAAATATTTTTGAAAGCCTTAATAATATGATTAAAAAATTTAATGTTGCCTGAAGGCTAGTTATCGGTGAGCCTCGTCAAGTTCATCCGATTCCCATATTAACCCATGGAGGAAATAATCCCTATTGTTATTCATTAAATAATGTATATTTTTAAATTTCGTTATCACATTCAGAAAAAATCATGACTGGAATTGCATAACCTTGACACCCACTGATACAGAACCTTAAAAACAGTTCTTTTTACGATTGCGGTTCATTAACAAAATGCTCATTTACACTACCATTTTAGTGAAACCTTGCTGGTATGTAAGCGATTTTACTCATAATTTTAAGGTTATTTTTATGTGAAATAACTGTCTATATATGTTTTGTCTGTTTGCTGTTTTGTATTATTAACAGTAGTTTACTAAAACGGTCTAGATTCTAGAGTTTAGACAACTTTACTTAATTGAATCTCTGAACCCTCTTACTTAAATTCCCGGGGGAAATCAAAATAAAGAAACATGCAATAACGGGATTAATGTACTTAACGAGAGAGAGGCTCTGCTTTCAGAGTAGTAGACGTAAGGTGCCTGACCCCAGGTCACGCTCATCGGCCTAGACGTTATGAGTTTCCGTCATTTTCTTCGAAATTTGCGTAAATACGGGCTAAGACCCCCTTAGAAAGATCCCCACGGAGGGCACTATTCTAGGTCTCTTGCGCAGTGAGTTTGCCTTAACCCTAACACTAAATACCTTAACAACAGAGTTAATTTTCAGAATAAATAAGGCACGTATGAGTAAGTGTGTATGAGTAAGCTCGTCTGTATTTTTCATTAAAAAATATATATCGCAACTTCTTCGTACAGTTTTAATATACTTTGCAAAATTTTGGACTTAAAAATATCTTTCATCAGAAGAAGTAATCCAACTAAACTTAACAAACTATTATCATAATTTTCATTATAATTAAAATGCTTTATAAAAGATGGCGGAGTTGGTGTGAAGTTTCATGCTGAATATCCACTCAAGGAACCTAGACCTGGTGGAAAAACGTTTTTTTTTTGGAGGTCTTTTTAAGGAGTCCTAGCCCGTATTCTTGCAAGATTCCAAGAAAACTCTGTCCGTTTACCAGCTTAGAGTGTCGATCATTTGGAACTACTGGTTCTATGCTCTCAAAGCTGGAAGACGGGAAGCGCAAGGTTCGAACCAGGTAACACTCGTTAACCAAGTCATTCCGAGTTTTTCATGATTTTTTCCGAAACTCACATCAATAGGGCTAGGATCCCTTAGGAAGACATCCTAGAAGGGCATTCCGTTAAAGCAGTGGTCCTTAGAGTAGACATTCGACTTTAAACTAATATCACCTCTCGACTAACTGGAAAAGCATCGGATGAAGAGGGGCAATCTCTTGAAACTCCTTCAGTTTCTTTCGAAACTGTTTTAATTTACCTTGTAATTGTTTCAATTTATACTAAAATTCCATATAAGACCGATAAAGATCCCAGTTTAGAATTTTTTTATTCGACTTTACCAGTCCATTTTATGCGTAAGAATAATTTTAAATAGTCGGGGGGGGGGGGGGATCAGCTTTATGAAATATGAAGCTGTGAACACACACTTCAGTAATAATTAGAGAAACTAAAGTGATAAATAAATGATTTTTCATATACTCTTTTCAAATGCTAATTCCCTAATTATCATTGATAACCCAAAAGGGAAAATTAAGAATTTTTTTCTCACTGTTTAAAATTAGCACAAGCGTAGAGCATTCATTTTCGGCTTTTAAAAATGCTACGAATTATTTAAAAGATTCTTAGCTCAAGATGCGCTGATTCCATTGGGATATCCTGACGATATCCGGGGGAGAAGGTATGTTATAGGTGTTGGTGCGTAATTACTGAGGCTTTTTTTCCAATAAATTTTTTTCAACAAATAGAGGGACAACATTTAACAAAAGCATTTTTAGATGATTGTTCCGGTGCATATTTACCATCTACTTCAATTACTACTTCCCATTTGTTTCCCAACCGGCCGACGAAGAAATTGGTGTTCTTAATAGATTCAATGACATCGGCCCTCAAGTCATCCAAACTATTGTAAACCTTGTTTACGAGCCAATTTTCCGCAATCTATTTTCAAAATAGTTCGTAGACGCTCCTGTGGGAGAATATGGGGAGTAATGAAGTAATTTTCAGCTCTTACATGTGACAAGTTTTACAGCATGACGCTCAACATGTGGACGCGCATTATCGTGGTGGAAGGTGAAATTGTTCATTTTGTGTGGTTTTTTTCGTCTTAATTTGTCGTGAAAGCGGTCAAATTGAAGAGATAGACGTCGCTATTGATATTGAATTTCCGTTTATGTCCGGAATCCCGGCTGTTGCAGCTCATCGTCGTCATTCCACCAATAATAAATCTCGTTGAGATGATTTATCAGTGAATGATTACGCTTTTGTTCCCCCAGACATATCACATTATCTTCTTAAAGTATTATCTTTCGGTATTCATTTGGGAAAAAACACGTGGCGAAAAACAAATCTTATTTCTTTTAATGTTTTTGAAGAGAAGCCAAGATTTATCCCAGTGATGAAATTCGCCAGGAACGGAGTTTGATCGTTTTGCTGCAGCAAATTTGTAAAAATTCAAATACGTTTGGTTTTGTTGTTGCCGGAAAGTTCGTTGGAGACTTATCCACATATTTCCCATATTTTCCCAAGCCTGTTGAAAAGATGAGTGATAACTGAATGTTTCAATTGAAGTATTCTGACAATATTGTCGTAGGGAAGTTTTCGTCATCTTCCATAATTGCCAAATATGCCTGTCCATCGAAATTTGATGGTCGACAACTTCCTCCTTAGTCTGCGTGATTTGTATTACCCGATATCATCTTATTCAACCATTTTTCAACTTGGCTTTTGCTGATATTTCTTTTTTTGACGAAAAAAATCGTTGTAATCACGAAATAACTGTTATGCCTTCCAGCCTTTATTAACGAAATGATAGAGCATAACATGGCGAATATGGATATGATTTTCGACACGCATTTTTACTCTAAAAAAAAAAAAAAAGATTAATTTTTATGAAGAATAAGAAAAAGAAAAAAGACCAAGTAAAATTGCAATTTTTTAAGAAAAACAAATCGCGCAAAAAAGTCTCAACAGTTCTGCACAAACCCAAATAATAATTACAATTACAATCTATGTTTTAATGGTGCAAAAGGATATCAAACAAATCGCATAGTAAAATTCACCTGAATATTTGATGCTGAATTTGCATTTATTTATTTTGTGTATTTATTAAGTCTTAATTTTGTAGCAACTTTAGACAAAGGCTTAATAGACAAAATTTATATTTAGTTGCAGAAACATAAATTGGTTGGTTAGATTTTGGCATATATCACGCAACAAGTAACGGTGTTATGCTGCAATTTCCATCATTTAAGGGAAGACTATATCTCAGCTTCTACGCTGCATCTCCAAACTTGGTATGTAATGCTATATTATTATATAAAAATGCGCTGTTTCAATTTAGTTAATATCCACCGATAGGTGACGCAGCTTTGTTGCAGTTTTCCTCATTTACGAAAAGGGTATATTTCAGCTTCTGTAATGTATAAATACGTCAAACATGCTGTGTGAGATGGCTATTACGAAAAGCTATGCTGACTTAATTTGGGTGTATGTCAACCGAAAAGGGCGCTGTTAGACTACAGTTTTCTAAATTTCACACTAACAACTGTATTACGCCTTTATTCTTTTGAAGGTGGCACGATGAAAAAGGGTGGACGTAACTTTCGACATGTATGCCGACAGTTATGGTTAAATAAAACACCTTTTATTTATTTGTTTATTTATTTTACTACTTGTTTAATGATGCAAATTATGTGGTCCCACCAGTGAAAGAAACTTTTGTGATAGTGGTCAACACATACTAGTTCACTCGATGCCTCTATGCTGCATATTTCTCCGTACACGGTAAATGAATACAAATTCAAAAACTTGATTAGCAAGCTGACCATAATGAGAAAGAATGCTAAATTAATTTAAGTATATATCGACCAATAGGCGGCGCTGCGATTACAAACCTTTTGAGACTTTCTATATGAATAAATCTCAGCTATTTGATGGTTAAAATTGCACGGAAATGTAAAGACTTTATTATGTGAAGCTGTGTTGATCACATATTTATATTAAACCGACGATAGATGGAATAGACTTTTATAGATGTTTGGTTTTATAGAAATATTAAATGCATGCTCTTCACATCTTTATTTTATAACCGAATTAAGAGTATTTCTCTTCGGAAAGCTCAAACCATAGAATAATAATAAAGAAAGAAGGAGCATAAGTGTTTCTGCATAAGCTGTTGTGTTGCCACAACAAACAGCGATAATAGATAGCACTGAGGATGGGTGCCCTACTTCAAGGTTGAGAGGAGCAAAAGTAGCTTTCGCTGGCATTTCACTAGAAGGGGTTTGTAAGCATTAAGAGTATTGGCGTGCTCCTTCTTCCTTTATTATTATTCTATGGCTCAAACATATAGCCTTTAATTCATTATTTGTTTTTCAGAGATATAAAATAACTAAAAATATTTTTAATGCTGCAAAAGATAGTTGGACCCAATTTCAATTTGATGCCAGTCACGTTTTTTTTTTTTTTTTTTTTTAACTAGCCTCCTTTGGCGGCCAACTGATTCGCGATCCTTGAAAAATCCGACTTTACGAAACTCCCGCTCGGTGGCGCCTGCGGCGCCTTTTTCTCGTTTCAGGTCTTTGACATATAGTGAAGAACAGCTTATTGACATATAGTGAAAATAGCTTTATTGAAAAATTTAATCGCAGTAAATTCCCGCTCGGTATCCAAATATACCAATTGTTAAGAAATGGGACAATTACTCTTTCGTACAGGGCGGTTCAAAAAAGACAATCAAGAAAAAAAGAAATTTTGGACCCTTTTTAAAACTTTTTTTTTAAATATAAAAAATCCGTATTTAAAAAAAAAAAAAAAAAAAAAAAAGTATACCGTAAGAGTCGGCAATAAATGCTCTTTCTCGTGGTACAGGTGTATTTTCAATATCTTTAACAGTTGAGCAGCGATCGTTTTACAAAAACCCGCGAAATTTTCTCTCTCTGCTTTTTCTTTTGAGGAACGCGGTTCAGGGGAAAAATTACAGTCGCCTGGCTTTTTGAATCTTTTTTGATTAGACATAGGTTGACGTTTTAATTAATATCTCCGGATCTAATAAAAAAAATTAAATTCTTTTTGCACTATGCACTCGGGAAGGCTTCTGAACACCCGCCTGTCAAATTTTGTACATCTGCGTTCAGTAGGGGCTGGACGTATAGATGCACAGACAGACAAAGAGACAGACAGACAGACACCTTCTTTCATTATTATAGATTTAAATTCAAGAAGAAAGACAAATTCGTTAAAAAATGTGTGAACACCTTCTGTATTTTAAAATAAGCCAATAATAACACGACTCTTTTCAAATGGTATTATGTCAGACGAAACGACCGATGTTTCATATAAAAGGAGGGGTGATATATTGCTGGCTACTGCCATTTGAAAACATACCAATAGATAACTCTTAATAAACAACATTTTCTCAGACGAACGACCGATGTTTCATATAAAAGGAAGAGCGATATATTGCGGATTACTACCATTTCAAAACAAACCAATATACATACTTGCCAAGCCAACCTAACCCGGAAGATTGTTAGTTCCCGCCCCTTTTTGTAAACCACTTACTTTTTAGAGTAATTCTCTTCATATATATTTACGATTAAATAAGAAGAAAAGTACTCTAAAAATGGTGTGAAAAAATAGACGGAAAAGGGTGACTAACCGTCTTCCGGGTTAGGTTGGCAAGTATGCACTATATGACTCTTTGTAAGTAACATTATCTCAAACGAACGAACGACCGATGTTTCACATAAAATTAGTTGGCATAGGAGGACAGTTCAATTCTTTATCATATATTTGTTTTTATAAATTTCTGTTACAGAGCGTACTATATTCATGTTAAGAGAAATGAATTTGATCGACCGCTCGACACGGCGAACATATTGAAATGGCCCACTTAATAGGCTACCTACCGTTTAATTCTATACATTTGTCTTATCGTAATTTACTAGTTGATTTTATTGGGGTGAGTTTCGTATTTTAGTTTTCATGCAATGATGCAATTCCATTCTATTTACAATGCAATGAAGCTCATAATTAGGGTGACCAGAATTTTATAATTGAATTTTGAGGACAAATATGGCGGTCTGTGTGTGTGTGTGTGTGTATGTTTCCGATTTTTGAGGACAAAATAAATACAGTAATTTTTATGTATGAAATACCTGAAAGAACTTGTTTCAGTTTCTTTATTATGCATGTACAATAAATTATTATAAAGAGATATTAATAACCTTATAACCGGTGTCCTCAAGTGTGTTCTAATTTTTAGGGGACGAAGAATAATTTCAGAGGACGTCCGATAATGTAAGTTTATACGAATACGAAATACTGCTGTATTCTGCATTACGTTAAGGAAATCTTAAAATTTCGAATAGCTTACAAAGGTCCTCTAATTAAAACATTTAAATTCAATTATGTTCAAGTCAGGATCATCAATAACATTTTAAAAGTGGTCTGAAATCTTTACGATGAAAACATTCCTAAATTATATAAAATTATATATATCTTATAATCTAAAATTATAAGATAAAAAACTTTTTATACACCATGTTTTTAAATTTTCTGTTGAATCATAGCTGTAGAACTACATTAGCACTTTATCAATATGTATAAAAATTTTAAAGTGATAATGACATCAATTTTTGTGAGATGCATAATTTAACTTTTTACAATATTTTAACGTTCACGCTTAGTTAAATGTATTTATTTTTATGTCGAAAGAAAATGAATTACTAAATTTTTTTTGGCAACAATTAAATTATAGCTAATATTTTAATGGCTATTTTACCATGTTTTTATTAACTTCTATTCTTGTTTATTTGTTTGTTTGTTCGGTACAAATCTTACAATCGAATTTTAACTAACTTACCTACTAGCTAGACATATTTGAAACTTTTACAGTAGCTCAGAACCCGGTGACAACACAATACTTCGAAGTCCGATATTCGAATTTTTGATTAGTTTTCTTATAATTAATTAAAATATGAAAATTATAACATCCTAATAGTGGTGTTAAAGTAGCCATTAAAATATTAGCTATAATTTTATTGTTGCCAAAAAAAAAAAAAAAAAATACGAGTTCATTTCTTTCGACATAAAAATAAAAACATTTAATTAAACGTAAACGTTAAAAAAATTATTAAAAGTTAAATTAGGCAATGCACATTGATAAGAGCTCTATGATTCTCAGAAAATTTAAAACATGGTATATAAAAAGTTTTTTTTTTTTTTTTTTTTTTTTTTATCTTATAATTATTTAAAGCTATTAGGAGCTTATTATTTTCATATTTAAATTAATTAAAAGAAAACTAATCAAAAATTTGAAAATCGGGCTTCGAAGTATTGTGTTGTCTTCGGGTTCTGAGCTATTCTGAAAGTTTCAAATGTCTAGCTAGAAGGAAAGTTAGATAAAAATCGATTTCAAGATATGTACGGGACAAACAAGAATCGAAGTTAATAAAAACATGGTAAAATGGACGTTTATGCAAAATTTTGCCCTATTCTGCCGTATTAAAAAAAAAAAAAAAAAAAAAAAAATCGTAATTTCTTAAAATTAATAATTTTGATAACTTTCGAATTTTTTAAATAAGAAAATTTGTAGTTAATGATGTATATGCCAGTACTCCAAATTATATTTAAAAAGTGATCTGACATCTTTTTCGATGAAAACATCTCTCAAAATGAGCGTTTATGCGAAATTTTGCCAAATTCGGCCATGTTAAGAAATTCATGAATTAAGAATAACTTACAAAATTGTTAAAGTTGAAATTCACAGTTTGTTCCTACAAGCATCATATCTGATATTTTAAAGCTGGTATGACATCATTACAGTAAAAATATTTCTTTCAATGCACGTTTAAGCTGAATTTTGCCCTATTATCCCATGTTAAGAAAATCGCAATTTCGAATAACTTACGAAAATTTTAAATTAGAATGATACAAATGAATAGGGCTCTTGTCAGTGCGATATTTTAAAACTGGTGCGATCTCTCATCGATCACTTGCTCTTGAGATATCGTGTACACAGTCACACATTAATAGACTAACAGACTAACACACTGATAATAATAAGTACAAAACTTTGAACAAACATCATAAAAAGCAAGAACTCGCAAAAATTGTTTCGTGTCTAAAGAAAACTCAACCCTTCGTCATGTGAACAAAGTAGGCATGAATGTTGCAAACAAAGCGGCAATGCACTCGTGTTTACTTTGTTCACCTGACGTAGGATCGTGTTTTCATTCAACCCAAAACAATTGTTGCGAATTCTTGCTTTTTACACTGCTTATACAAAGTTTTGTAATTACTTTTAAATGCCAGTTCTGTGGTGCCTTTTTTTTTTTTTTTTTTTTTGTACACTGACACCCAACAGAAGGATACCATTCCGATTTTTTGATTTTCGGGTTACCCACACCTCGAAACGTGTAAAAAGCTCAAAAAATCGAGGTCGAATATTTTCACGATTGCCTAAGTTCCCCATACCTTATAGTTCCACCAGCGGCCGAGAGGTTCTTCACTCACAAGTGATAGATGGGAAGTGCCGGGTTCGATCCCAAGTCACGCTCATCGACCTAGCTGTTTGGAGTTTTCCGTGGTTTTCTCCGAAACTCGCGTAAATACGGGCTAGGTCTACTTAGAAAGACCCCACGGAGGGCATTCGACCTATAGACCTAAGACCTTACCCTAGTCAATCTGCCTTAAACCATACAACCAACAATACCCATACCTATATATCATGGCAATAAGGAGCTAATAAAGAGCGATATAGTATTCCTTAATACCATTTTAAAATCAATCAATTATACGACTTTTTGTGCACGATGTTATATCAGACGACCGACCGGTGTTTCTCATAAAATTGAAGGCCGATATATTGCTAATTACAGCTATTAAAAAAAAAAAAATTGGCCTTTTGTAAATGGCATTATTTTAGATGAATCACTGATGGTTCATAAAAACAAAGTTGTTACGTTTTACGAATTAAATAAACGTAAATGTAAATATCGAGAAATCGCTTATAACTACTATTTAAAAAAAAAAAAAAAAAAAAAAAAAAAAAATTCATAATCCAATTTTGTAAACTGCATTATGTTCACATGAACGACCAATGTTTCCTATAAAATCGTAAAAAGAATCGCTTCGAGGTTTTCTATTTCAAGAAATCTTCCTCAAACTATATATTTCAAGGTTAATTTATGCAATAATCTGAACAAATAAATCCAGATGCATACATATTCCAATTTTTCGAATACAATATTGTTTGAAATTAAATGTTTTAAAATTTACTTTTATATCTAAATGTGTAAAACATCGACCATTGTTCTCTTTCAAATCTATTACATTGAAATGAAACTAATGCAATTCAAATTGCAGCTAAAATGTCTTACAAAATTTCATACAATACGACCCAATCTCATTTACAAATGCAATTGTATACTTTAACGGTAACATATACATACACATACATTTTTATGCAAAATTTTTATCAGAGAATTTTTACATATTCCAATGAGTAACAATGACTGCGATTTCGATAAAACCGGGCAAAATTATTTGTTGCTAATTATATACATATAAAAAAAAAGTTTATTTATTTATTTTTCTTTCTTTTTTTTTTTTTTTTAGGGCATAGGTTACCTACATCGTATTTCGTCTCATGAAAGTAAATTATTTAATTTATTAAAAGTAAGAGAAAGAATTTTTATTTAGTATTCCGTATATAAACTTTTTTAGGGGAGGGGGATAAACTAAAAATTTCAAAATTATTTCCATTGTGGTTCGCTTAGCAAAATATAAATTAAAATTCCCCCAAAAAAAAAATCAGGTTCCACCGAGATTTGAACTCGGATCGCTGGATTCAAAGTCCAGAGTGCTAACCATTACACCATGGAACCCTTCTTCCCATGCCGGGAATCGAACCCGGGCCGCCTGGGTGAAAGCCAGGAATCCTAACCACTAGACCACATGGGAGTTGCCAGTTAAAAAAAATATTAAAATCGCTCAAAACCGCAAATTTTTACTATATAATCTGATTTTAAAGTAAAAAAAAGTATTAAACTATTTTAGAATTGTTTTTTCAGGTTTTATAATATGTAGAAGAAAAAAATCGTCTAAAAATTAACCATTATTTCAATATCGCAGAGTACCTGTTATAGATTTTTTTTTAATTACATGTTTATTCAGTTAACTTGTTAAAAAAAAAAAAAAAATGTAGATAGTTTTATTTACTTTCGGTTATTAAAGAAAAAAAAAAAAAGTTTCCTTTTGATATTTTATAAATTCATGTAATTTCTCAGATTACATAAGTTGTATTTGTATTTTCAACTTCAAGTTCATTATGCAATATGCATCATAAATTAAGTTTACACAAAAACACACATATTGTTAAAAAAGAATACCTTAATATAATTTCTTAACAACAAAGAAATTCCTTACAAATATCTGGGATTATACAGAATTTCATTTTCTTAAATTTATTTTATTGGATTTTGGAGTCGGTGTCGGTAAAGTTAAACTTTAGATATATGTTATGAGATTTATTCATTTTATTTCTCATACATAACTTCTATTTTACATGATGGTGATATTTTCATGAAATTTTGTTCTTTAAGCGATTGGTTAATTGAAAACAGAGTAAAAAAAAAAAGTTTTCTGAATTTTATATAAAGCACATGTAGGTCATTAGCAAAAGAAGTTTTAGTTTTGATATTTAATCAATAGATGGCGTTCATATTGTTTATTTGTTTTGTTTTAGTGTTGTTTCACGGCGATGGGCGACTCGACTTAAGCGAACTAGCGGTAGCGGTACTCGGTAGCGTCTTTACTCTTTACCAAATTCTTTGTCTTTACTTTACCTTTACTCCACAGAATACTATAATAACTTGTCTGTGCTTTACTCTTTAGACAGAGACCTTGCTTTAGACGATGAAGCAAAGAATATATTCTTTGAATGAAGGTACCATAAACTACCTAATGAAAAATAGTATTTTAATGGTAAAGAAGTTTTTCTCTTGCCTGAAAAACATAAACGTAGATACAAGATGTAGTCTTGAGAAGGACCAAAACACTGCTTTACATTTGGCAGCAAAATTAGGTTGTGTAGATATAATTCATGAATTATTGAAAACAGGTTTGGCGCGATACCGCTTTAGATACAGATACCGTCTAAAGACGCGAGCCGAAAACCCGCGCACGAGGTGCACGAGAGCAAATAATAAATTTCGTGAAGATATTTTTCCGAAGAAGTAAGAAATTTCGACAGTGCAAGATTGAAAATATTAAACATTGTTTGTAATAATTTAAAATTTAATTTAATGTTTTTTGTTTACTTAAGTTAGAAAAACTAAAAATATTGACGCATATAAAGTGTGGCTTAGTTTGTGGATTCCACGTTTGTTTTTATTTTTCTTTAATTAATAGTAAATCTATTTCTTAAATAAAATTGCAATTGTCTTATGTATTGACCATTTTTTATTTTATTTTATATTTGTGGCTGATATATATTTGTAAAGTACTATGGCATGGATTTAAATAGTGACAATCAAAGCAAGCTTTGAATTTCATGCAATTGTTTCTTATAAATCTTGTAAATGTTTTTATAAAATATCAGTAAAACTTTTACATACCGAGAGAGGTTTCTAGGAATTGATTTATGTAAGTTCGAGGCGCCATGCATCAGGATTATCGCCTAAAAAGAAAAAAAAAATGAAAATCGATGTATGTGAAAAAAAAAAAAAATCCTCAAATTTTTAAATATAAGTAAACACACAATGTGATTGTGTATGAATATTAAAATCTGTGCATAATATATTAAATTTATTTGTACAATATCTGTAAATATTATATGTAAGCATATTTATAATATTAAAATATGTGTAATGTATTGAAATTTGTGTGTATGTATTGAAAATGCTATATACCTGTGTGTGTTATATATAGTATATGTTACTGAAGTGCAATGAATGTATATGCCTGTATGTGAAATATATTTGTATTGTATAATGTGTATGTGATGGGTGTGTGTATAGTGTATGACTGTGTGTCCAGGTTTTAATTTTTGGGGTCCTTGTGCTGACTCTAGGCTGGCAGGGTGCTCCCCTCTGTTGCCCTTTTAAATACATTTTACAGGGTTCATACTCCTCAGGGAATTTGGAATTTGTTAAAAAAGTCAGGGAAAATCGGTCATAAAACCTGGAAAAACAAATGTTTTTTTTTCTCCATGTTTTTCTTGTTTAGCTTCATATCAAAATTTAATTGATTAAGTATTATGAAAATACGCATGTAAATAATGATTTCTACCTGAATTTCTATCATGATCGGCAGTAATATGACATCAGATCATACAGTGGAAGTAGCTGTATTTTGTCCTGTCTAGAGGAGCATTTCTTGTAATATGTCGCTAATATTTTCTGGGAACTCAGGGAATTTTTTTCCCATATTTGAGTATGAACCCTGATTTTAGCACCCTGTGGCCCTTTAAAAAACTTTTGGTACCAAGTAGCCTTATCTAATATTTTAAACGTTCAGAAGCCTTTAGATACTTTTCTTCCTGACTTTTTAACTTTTGAACAATAGTTCTATAGCATTCCAGAAAAAACAAATACCTGGAAGGGCCATTTTCACCATACGCTTACATTTCAGCTTTTTTTTTTTTTTTTTTTTCAAACTTCATAATTTTCTACAAAAATGAAAATAGGCATTTAGACAAATGTTTAAAGTACATGGAAAAGTTATTGGTCATACACTTTTGTTAAGAATTCAAAAGAAAATGCTATTGCAATGTCAAGTTATAGTACAAATTGTCAAGTCCGTTACATGCAAAAATTCCTAAAATTCATACCATTAAGTTTTATTAAAGTTAAAAAAAACCTATTCTGAAGTAAATTATGTCCCCTGAGTTCAAAACATAGTATTTCTCGAAATGAAAGGCATTTATAGCCATGAATTTTAAACATATAGAAATTTATACATGAACTTTTTCTAATAAAAAAACAAAATATGCCTATTTAAATGATTGAATTGTAGAAAAATCACATTTCGGTTTC